>JTDE01000391.1:127278-202333 GCA_014338405.1 Paragonimus skrjabini miyazakii
GTGACGTGGTTATTTCTAGAGAATAACAGTCACGTGAATCAACACAAGTCGGGGGCTTACTGTGAATCGGTCAGTCGCACAAATCTTAAGCAAGCCTCACATCTTTCGTGCTGGCAATAAACTGAGCACTCTGGTCAGTAGGGTTTAGCTGCGTACGTATCTGATTTGCCAGAGGTAAGTTGTCTTCCTTTATGTAGGTGGCTTTTGAACCCTGATCAGTTCGCTAATTCGAATCATTTCAAAACTAATTCGCTGACACTCAGTGCTCTAAAACGCTTGCCCGCCAACGTGTAGAAGGTTAATCGGTCAACGAACATTATTCTGCGTGAAAGCTGTTATCACGATTCAGTGGATTTTGAAACGAGGATTCAGGCAGAAATGGAATATTCAAGCAGAAATTCAAGAACACAACTCGAGAGTTCTGTTGGCAGAACTTATTTAACTGCTAGCAATTACAAACATATCAGTTTTATAATGACTGAGTGGAAACATTTGTATCCCTAGGTATTCCCTCATATACGTCTTGAAGAGTTATGCTAGCGTTTCTCTGAACACATTACATTAGCAGTCCAGCAAGTTGAAACTTGATATTTTAGTTGAGGAAAGTGCATTTCTCATGCGCCTTGGTTGTGTTATTTTTGAGTAAATAATCCGTTGATTCTAAGAATGTACTGTTTACTGCAATCGTGATTGCTTCCTATTTACATCTGATGTTCCTATCAAGTTATGGGGCATCACGCTGAAGTGATTTCTGTTAATCCTACGGTTGAATTTGTTTATGGTAGATTGATGTAATGTTATTGTGAATCCACCACGAATCAAGGCTCGTTTGAAGAAAGAATCATTTTGTCATTTCACCCTGGTTAAAATATGTCACTGTCATCAAATATTACTAGTTCACTCTTGACGTATTCTTTCAAAAATATAAAAACGACCAAGAATTTTATAATTAACCCGAAAGGCAACCCTGACTATCTATAAAATAAAAACCGTCTGAGTAAAATCATTCTACCAACCAACATTGCAGTCTTCCTTACAACATTCATAAAAACGATGGAATGAATTTTGTGAACAGGACGAATATACATTTTTTCACGATAAAGTCGTGGCATTTGCTGTGTGTACAACATCTACTGTATAAAGGATAAACAATACCTTAACAGAAAGCCATTGCCACGATCACAGAAATTGCGGTTGCCAAAATGTCTGTCTGCAGCTTTGTCCAACCTCTCCTGAAACTTTTCGTATTTCATAACATATATGCTAGTTCCATAAATGTTAATGTTGAGCGGTGACTTTGTACAGTGAAAACAACTAACTAAGTTAAACATTAATCGATTTTACAAAACAGCATCTGAAGCAACACAGATTTATCCTGTTTATTAAAAACGTTACTAAATGTTTAGAAATAAATTAAAGTTTATTGAAATATGCCTGTCTAAAGGCGGGCTAAAAGAATATTTTTGAGTGTACAAACTATTCGCGAAAAATTAATCCATATCACTCGGTTATAATTAATTCGTCAATTGTGCGCAATCGATGCCCGCCGATAAACAAATCTGAAAGTCACCTACGTTTATGAGAAGGGAAAAAGCGAATAGCTATATACACTGAAATTCCCGGTAATTGTCCACTTCCCGTGTTTAAGCAATCTGTGTCAGTCACTTCTAGGGGCGAAACAGTCGGTTGTTACGACGTTCACAAATATAGACTTGTATCCACTAAAACATTCACAGCACACATAAAGAAAGACACTATGGATTTCTTATACAATCCAAATGTCGTATATCTGAATCCCGAATTTTATATTCAGATGGGAAATTGTTTTCAGATATTATCACGTTACAAGTTAGAAGCGGTTTACAGTGCATGGGTAAGGTAGGCTGGAAGTTGAACAATGTCGGTAGAACAGAGTAAATCGATACTAGAAATAATCTATTTTTAGGGTAGAATAAATCGTTGGATGAAAGTTCTTAATGAAGATTTACAAACTTAGTGGACGCAAGATTAAATATTCCTCTTACCATAGAAATCTTGTATGAAGCGAGCGCGTTTCAGTAAATGGAAAGTCCTTATGGGAGACAACACATTTACTGTCTCATTCAAGTCAGTTTAGATGGCCACGGTGACGGGAAGTTTGGAATGGCATTAAGTATTTCTGTATATCTATTTACTGACAACTTTGTCAGCCGACAATTTTCTAGGGTACTTGAGACTGGATAGACCTAAACGGAAATAACCCAAGTGAGTCCTTTGCTACTGCAACTTTAAAGAATGACATTGAAGTTGAATGTTTTGGCTAAACGTAATATTCTGTAGGTCAAGGTAATTTTACCGCTGACATGCCGATACTACAAAAACGATTTTCCCGGCTTGGTAATTCTTCCCGAATGAAAGCAGACGAAAAATGTAAGCCGGCTTTGTGGCCCTACGCTTTTCTCATGCGATGATATTGCACAAAGGATTGCACAGACGTATTGCGTAATGGATGACCAGAAACACTGAAGAATTAACTGTAGGTGCTAAGCTTTCAGAATCCTTCAAAATGCAACGTTGTGAATATCCGCTTTAGCACTTCGATTGTCACGGTTGGTATTTGTTCACCTTCAATTTGCAATTAAACGACAGGTCCTACCTTATGAGTAGATTTTTCCAGACATCAAACTTGATCAGTAGCGCTCAGATCACCATACACTGAAGGGGCTCAGTCTACCTATGATTAGTGCGTCAACCAATTTTTTGTTGGATGAGTTACGAGGAAATATATGCGTTTTAGACCACTGTGATGGATAAATTAAAACCGTCTTTTAGACGTTTTTCTGTGTTAATTTCAATACACTTTTGTGCCTTCAGTTGATATTGATATCTGGGAATATATCAGATGTAGAACTTCAAAGAGGACTACTATCAGTAGGACACAGAAATATAATGTTTGTGCGAAGCACTAGTCAGATGAGACACTAGGAAGCACTATATAAAATAATCCGTCTCTGAAAAAATCAGTGAGCAGGAGTCAAAGCTCTACACACAGAATAGTTTAGTTCACCGCGCGGAATATCTTGTGAGACTTCAAAATAATAACTCCTACAAACTACCTTCATCATGCTTTTTGAATCACCGCTCCTAGGTTGAGAGCGCGTGAAGTGTGCAGGAGAAACCCGTTCGAATTGATGTTGTACATCAGAAAATATTATGCATTGCTTTAGGTCATTATTGTCCGCTGACCAAGATTTCAGAGTCATTTGAAATGCCAAGGAGTAGCAACCTTTTATTTCTAAGTATTTAGGTTATCGCCGTAACCCCTTGAAAAATGAATGCGCTACAGGCCATTTGGACTCTCGGGAACATGTTCTTCCTGAGCTATCGACAAAATTGGCTGATTATTCTTTTCACATGTCCATCTGCCCTCTTGTTGTAAGTATTATTTGAAACATTATCTGCATGCGACTTGTTAGCATGTGTGGATGTTTGCCAAGAAAATATTAGTTATACTGGCGACTGATATCTTCCCTTAGTTGTCTACAAAGATGCTGCTGTGATGTACTTAAAAACACTGGTAATCCACAGATTTGAAACATTAATCCTGTATCTATCACTCAACTGCAATATGATATGGGGACGTTTGCGATGTTCAATCTCAGTACCTTACAGCTAACATCACGGTTAAGCAGTTTATACAATTATTATTGCTTTGTTACGAATACAGCGATGATCGATGTGAAATTGTTTGACCACTACTAAGTAACGTTTAATGTAACCATAGATTCTGAAGATATATATCACCTAACTTCTTTACCCATCTATTTGGATTTGGTTTCTCTGCAGCTAAGCACTGACTAAATCCCCCAATTATTGTCTGTTTGGGGAACTGCAAACGGTGGCCTAGTGAAAGAATAGTGGTCGCTTCAGGCGGATTAATATCATCCAATTCTAGTGCTTTTATTCATAGGTGGTTCAACATAAGCTCTTTACAAAACCTCATGCAAAAATGGCGAACTGCATCTTACTATCCGTAACGACCGTGTTGACTCCTCCGACACTGTGACCAAATAGGTCACTGATAAGAAGTGTAATCGTCATCCTCACATAACAGCAACATTCAACCTTCCTTAAAAAGAGCTTTCTCGAGAATGGTGAGCATCGTCCTCACGGTTGACGGATAGTCTGGAAGCAAGGACTACCCACCCCACATACAGAATAACATAAATCAATGTGTGGACTTTTAAATCACCGTTGTTTTTATCACCTTTTGCTTTACACCAACAGTATGTTTTTAAATTATTTCCACTACGGACAAAACATCACACAATGGGTTAGATACTAACCTGCAAACGTGCGGGACCCTCTCCATAGAATATTACGCTGAAGTAAACGGGATGTTCTAGTTAGATTTTGCTATGCCATTCCCTACCAGTTATATTATTCTGTTCATATATGTCTGTTACCTGCATTAAGTCATCAATTGGAGAATGTCCCTCTCTTTAACCACAACAATTTAGTGGTCCCAACTGTCATACAGTTGCGAGCCTCATGAATGAGCATGCCAGACGTCAGGAAAAGTTTAGTGGTTATTGTTTGGAAACATTAACCTATGATTACTTCAGCAGTATCAAAATAAATGATAGGCTTATCCGGGCAAAAATGAGGAATTAACGGCAATTGGCACAGTTTCTTGACAGTTATGCACCGACCATCCAAGTATCGATTGATCGGTATGGTCGTTAACTCCTTCTCAAACTCAGCCTTGACGCGCAATCTCAAAAATTGCAGTGTAATCGTTGGGTCTACGGAAATCCACTCCAACAACATATCGATCTCAGATTCTTTCAGAATCTTGTTTCCATATCTTTTGCGAGGCTGAGATTTATAACGGATGCAATCCGCATGAAACCACTCCCAAGTGATATTACGCTTGACTCCGTTCAGAAGAGCAACCACGCGCCAGTATTCTTCCTTTCCCTATGCTTCGATAATACGTCTGCGTGTTTTGGGACTGATGCCAGTGTAATTGATTCCTTCAGCCATGTATACAAGAGAACTAATGAAAATGTTCTCACAAACTGATTGACTCTCATATTACAACTTGAATTTTACCATGAATATTAACCTCACTTCTATTGGACGTGCGATCCGTATACACTCCTAAACGCTCGCACCTTTTTATCTGTCAAAGGAACTAATACGGTCCGCAGTTTGATGAATCAGTAGGGAAAAGGTCAGCTGATCTGTACTCCACTTTGACCGCTAACCCCGGTCTCATTAAGCAAAGCCACTGACACCCCTTGAATAACCCGCACCACTTCCTCTATCAAAATAGCTAATGCAAACTGCCCTAATTAAGACTGGTTGTCCATTCCGGTTAGTTGGACCACTCGCGTTCTTGCCTACACTTTCAAGATGCTAACGTGGAAATTCTAATGAATCAAAGTGATTTGCTTTTGCATGTGGTGGAAAATCTTGTGTCTAAAATGGAAACAGGTATGTAGAAAGGGATAATAATGGGAACTCGTTGAGTCAAATAGTTTAAGAGGATTCTGTTGCAACCAGCGGTCCAACTTACGGTGATTACTCCTATGTTACTATGCTCATTTATAAGGAATGCAGTTACATGTTATTCAGAACGGCACACCTCACAGTGATAAGATTTTTCAGTCTAACTAATTACCTGGTCGTATAATTTCATCTGATTGCTTGAGTTGATTTTGTTACAACCTGTTATGATTGTCTGTTGGGTGTCCGTTGACCTTTTGAAGCTGGCTGATACTGCCGAGAGATAAGTTTTTGACTTGTCGGACCCTGTGATTGTTTAAGTTTACACTATTTTTTTCGGGCAGTACCCATCCAACTGTTTACTAGTTCTTTTTTGCTAATTCTACTGTTCAGCTGTTATATTCTGTGAATCAGTGCGACAACCTATTCATTCCCGTTATTTAGTGCAACTGACATTTATTTATTATTAATGGTCATAATTCATCACTTTGGCAACTACCTTTGTTGACTGATTCGTGAAGTGCAACTCTGTGTTCGTTATTGTTTTGTTGCATTGGTGACGCTTGTTATTCACTGCAAACGATCTTCCTTGCTGTACGGTTTTTGTCCGCCTCTAGAATTATTTCCCGTTTCCTCTTGACCAAACAAATCTTTTAGTGTCCAACGAACAGCTTGCCCATTAACAACTCGTTTCAAATATATTTTTCTTTATTGGTTCAGTGGGAACATTGTATTCAGTAAGCCATTTATCACACAAACTAACCCTGGTTTTTGTCCATATCTAGCCGCATTTGGGACGATGTTGGTTTAGTGTTCATTTAGCCCCAAGCACTATTCTGCCTGTGGATCGTATAAAATTTATGCTTCCGGTTATGAGAAGTTTTAATTTGTTATTTGCACGGTGATATAAATATCGCACAATCCACCAGATGCTCGATTCACGAGAAAGGTCCACTTTTACTAAGTGCTTTCTAGCTATTTATATCCTTCCAAACACGCCAATATCGACACCGTTTCAAACGATTTACACGGTATAGTCCCAGCACTAGGTCGGGCAGAAGCTGCAGAGTATATTTGCAAACATGCAGGAGCTAATGTCACACTATGCACACCAGTCTTCTATGGACTGATTGAAATTCGTTAGTTTCATGCTACGATGGCTTTAACAATCGCGTTTTTATTACTTGTAAACAAAGGATGTTATCAAGAGCTCCTTTTTTGTATACCGTTTGTTGACATCATTATAATGCCTGCATAGTCTGGGGAATCAATGAGGCTGTGCAGACAGACCTGTTACTGAAAAGAAGACCAATCCTACGTTACCTGGGTTCGAGGCCTTCCAGCTGAGAAATTTTCACTGACATTCTCCTTAGAGTTTTGAGTTTTCTTAAGAAAGTTATTAGTTCGAATCTATATGTTTAATAAAATCCTCATAAGCATAATCATTGTAACTTATGTTGTAAGTTATGGCTTACAACTTGTACACTTTATATTGCTTGTGTTGGGCGTTCAGATATCACGTCTGTGTATCTTCACATTAGGTTACAATCGAAGTTAAAAGTTGTGAACCAAATTAATCGCAAAGTACACTTCAACAAACTGATATACAACCAATTCACTGATGGATGGCATAACACAGAATGAGAAAATATCTGAGTGTCCTGCAACAAGGTGGGTTAGGTCAAACGCAGGTTACTTAAGTTTATATCGTTCCGCTTGGTTCTGGTTCACTCATTCATAGCTTAAGAAGAGTTGACCTCATCTGTTAGTACAACCGGATACCGACACCATTTTTTGCTGGAAATGAGCTCCGATTACTCACAGTTAACGCATTGGGACGGTAGGTGAACCATCGTTTCACTGAAGCTTGATCTGAATAGCACACATTGAACACTGCTTTTAAACAACAAATAAACGTGTCTGATTTTACTGCTGTCCATACGCATCAAAAATATTTGACCGGACTGAGGCACGAACCGAGAGCTTTCTTGTTACTTAGCGAAGCGTGAAATCACCAGACTGTAGATCCTATGGAAATCGTTCGAGATGGAGTAATTAAGACACAATACTTTGTTTTGTGGGAATGATTCGAAGTCTGTTTAAGACCACACGATTGCCTTTACGCGATAGCTAGCATAAATGTCAACAGCAGGATGCCACAAGCTTACAATAATTAGATTATATTGTAAATTTGTGGAAGGTTCCATTTTCTTTGATTCAACAAAACATGCTATTCTTTTAAATGCGTCGCTATTTGAAGTGGACCTCTATCACTTACAACGATGCCAACGAACTCGAGTAACCGCTAAGTCATTCATCGATTAAATGTTAGTGGTATTTTGTGAATACTAATTTCTTTTAGTATAATATGTTATGGGATACAGTAAACACCGTTAATAACGTGAAAACACGTTAGTGATTAGAAAAGGAAACACATTTTGTTTCCTACTAAAAGAAGGCGGACAAGACACAAATATATGACTTAGAGGAATTGACTTAAATGCTGAATGCATTTTCTTTCGAATGATATCCACGTATACTGCTAAAGTTGTAGAAGCCGGTTTTAGTGAAATACGAACACTGCGTTGTTCACAACTGTTTTGTGATGTGGTTAGGACGGAACGTAAGTAGTGATTAGGATGTGGCCAATAATATGTGTAAATAATATCTTAACACAACTCGTGGTCTACGTTATGGTTAGATTTAACTAACAAGAATGGAGAACTTGCTTATTTCTAAGCATATGTGATGAGTGAACAAACAAAATTCAACTCAGTGTGGTAACATGAATGAAATGAAGTATTGTTTGACTTGATAGGTGTTGTATTACAGGAGTGGAGGATAATACTGCGCTGAAAAGCGTAAGAAATGAAAGTAAGTTAAAACCGTCTGTGGTAAATACTGGTAGCTTGTGAAGTTTCACGTATTACTGCCTCCAGACTGACAATGATAAATACGTACATACTCTCCCTCCGTTCTTCATGGGTTCTTCATTGTAAGGCTCATGCGTATCATTTAGTTCACCAGTAGGTTAATGGATCAAGTTCGATAAGCATTCAGTATTCAACAGTTTATTTTTTAAACTACCCAATCAGTTCCAAACCACTTAAACTTAAATCCGTTGAAATCATTGTGGTGGTCAATTTATTTGGTGTTTTCCGTAAATTTGTTCGTCGTTTAAGAACAGCCGTTCCAGACGTCGGAAAAAACTAACACGGACATCGGACGGGGGTTGCAGAATAATTACTACGGCTCTCTGGAAATAATAAACCAACACATGCAGTCCTCATATGCGAACGTTCCAAGCCCTGCCATTGTCTATTTTTGTGCTGCGCTCATCTTGTTCACTCCAGTCTGCTGAAACCTTTTCAACAGATTGGTAGCAAAACTCCAATCGAGAGATGCACGGGATACCGTGAGTCTACGAAAACGAAGGTTCGCACTTAGATGCAGGCATTCACAATTTCTTATGTGAAACGTACTCTTCAACGAATATATCCGGACCGTACAGTCAAAAAATATTCTAAATGCTAGCTTTAAATCAGAAGGCCCTAAGGCAGGTCTATATTTCGTTTATCTCTCACTGTGAAAAGGCGATACGGGCGCCTGGGAAACTTTCGGATACGATGTTTTCCACTTTTGCTATTTCCGCTGATCCAAAGTGAAGTCGAAGTATAGTTTGTTTCTTCTGTTGGCAGAGTTGTTTGATCTTTTGCATTTATTATTAAGCACCTGGCACTATCCATTACCCATTTTTGTCCACTATAAGTATCGGAAACGCAGCGATGCACAAAATTTCATCCTCTGTAAACATGGCGGCCGCCAAATCATCTCGTATATTGTTACCGATGTAGTAAATTCATTTGGTTGACAGATAGGTGACATTTTACTTCGTTTAACTTGTGTGTAGTTGTTGACCATTCCAACCTGTAATAAAGGCCTGGTGAGACTCAAACTTTGAACATGTTACGATAAGGGTATTCATTGCAGTTTGTCGATGTATATTGAATGTTGCCGATCTTCAAAAGAGTTACACATTTTGCACATTGCTGACAATCAAAACAGTATTAATTTTGATCTTAACAGTAGTCATCCCCTTAAATTGTTCGAGAAAGGTTGAACTTGTTGTACTTCTAAACCTTACGAATCCCTATGCACTAAAAGTTAGCAATGAGTTATTGAGTTTTGTTATAAACACTAGTCCATCTAAAAAATATCGCAATAACTACATAGGTCATAATCAGTAGTAACGATCAGTCAACTTAGCAGAATTCATCACGCATGAGAAGCGGTATCTCCGCTCAGTAGTCATTAAACCGTAAAATGATGAGCGTTCCACCGATGCTGGCACGACAACCGTCAGTGCAGCTCTACTGTAACGTTATTGGCACGTAAACATGCACAATTTAATCACTAAATCTATCAGTCTGTTTCCATCAGATGGAATTCCAACTAATTTCATTCTTCTGAGGAATCTCTGCTTGTCTGTGAGTGTCCTAATTCATAATCGATTTTCGCCCCTAGACTTGCGGTGTTGTCCGTGCCTTTTCATTCTTGTTCTGTAACATATCAACTAGTAAGCAGAGCATTACATAGTACCTTATCAAGTGAGTACATTCTGATAATACTACTTATTAGTTAACTAGGCCTTTGAATATCACGAACTGAATATAGCGTTTGTTTACACTTTGCACATTCAGATTCATAATCGGTCTGTCAAGTTGGGATCAACTCACTCATCTTGCAAACTTAGGTGTCAAAATTTAGCTCTCAGTTTAGGAATACTAAAACCGGGGTCTGGTGCAACTTTTCGAAAGTGACAAGCAACAGTGCTACGGTTAAACGAGAAAACTGCATATAATTGAAGGTGTCCTTAATCTTCTTTGAGCGCATTCCTGCAATAAGTTAACTCCCACATGAAGCAAGCACTTCCATGTGTATCCTTTACCTGGTTCGGTGAACCGCCTACCGACACTGAAGCGTTTTCAGATAGAATTGGGCTGATATCTCGCAAGATGAAAACACTTAGTAGTTTTATCAGATCCAATCCGCCCGATTTACACCATGAACTAGAAGTTTATTAATAAAACCCATGTGTGAGAGCGACGTTATCCACTGGTTATTGAACGTACGGCTATTTGTGCGCGTTGGCTTAGCTGGATTGGGCATTATAATTCTCATAAACTTCTATTTTTTCTACCAAGGTTACAACAGTGATGATTCGAATTAACGTAAGCGAGGATTTTGTCTACAAGCCACATTAGTGGTTAGTAGCAATTACCGTTTAGTTTAGCCTCTATCGTGGAACGAACAGAAAGACTGTTACCAACAAATTATTCGTATGTAGGCAAAACTGTAGATTAAGGGACCGACTGGCAGTAAGTTTAATGTAGCCGATTCAAAACATATTCATGCTCAGAGCCCCAATGTATCATACGTTAGTAACTTAAATAGCCTACGCCGTCTGGAAATATTTGCATGGTTTGAAATAGCCAAGGAAATTCATTAAAACCGCCAGTTTTAGTAATCCATATTGAATTTAACGAGAATTTACCGTTTAAAATGAAAGTAATATAACAACAGTTTGATGATGTTTTGCTCGAAAAAACAAACGTTGTTGCCAAAATGTGTTAGCTTCTTTTTTGCAGACAAAATTCTGATGGATAATCCCATTGTGTGACAGTGAGGACGTTCACACATCAGTGTAACCATTTTATCACCAGAATGTATCGTTTTCGGTTTCTCATGTAAACCTGCTCCTTCGCTGGTGGTCACTGGGATCAACCGTTTGCAAAACCCCTTCATTAACCCATTATGGGGCAGTGGTAGATGCTTGCTGGTTTGCAAGCCAACCACAAAACGTCTGATCGATTTCAGCCTATGAACGAAAGTGAGCGCAAAGGCTAGGGAAACTAAACCTCCCTCATCGTTTGTAACAGTTTACCATTTCCATTCTGCCTTTGTTCATCTTCAGAAAAATGCTGAACTCAGTATGTTTCAGTAATTTGCTTCTTGAAAAATAGTTACTGTGTTCAATGGTACAAAATACTTGTGCTAATGCATGAAATAATCATCTATAGAGAATAAATGTCAGTGTTCATATTTCAACTAAACAGTTCCAAGTTATCGACAGTTTAACTCTTCTAATTACCGCGGAGTTCCAAAAGTTAACCTCAATTTTTCGTTCAAACTTTTCATATTTGTTCTGAATCTGCAAGTTTTCACAATCGTTACCTGTAATTCTGTTTCGTGTTTGAGAAGCTTGACATTCTGTCCCTTGGGACAGCCAGCTGATCCGATTTATTGGCATCAGATGTCACTGATACTGTGAAGCAAGTCAGATGCAAATTTTGTTTGATGCACAACCCTCATCCTGCATGATTAGCAAAACTAACAACTAGAGCCCCTCAATTGTTTCCAGGTTGGTCTTGCTTTATACGTCGGTTCCATACTACTAATCTTAGATTTATATACTGGCAAGTTGTTTTTGCGTATATTACAATAATTGCCGCATCACTGTTGGTTTAGTGATCATCAACTACCTCATCTGGATTACTTTATGGATACTTCACTAAGGTTACATGAAAATAAACGTAACTAATGGAACATATGCTGACTTTAACTAGTATGTGCAAACTAATGGAAAATACATCGAAATTATTCTGCCTCAAAATGTTGCTGGATGTAGTATTTACAACATTGTGCGCCGTTTCTACTCATTTTTGGCAGCAGACATCCAAGTCTAACTTTCAACTGCCCTTAAATGATGGTTATAATGTTTAGTCAGTTCTCTGTATTTTCGGCCATCAAATAATTTGTAGTAACATGACGTGGAATGTGAGTACACACATTTTGTTCATTTTACGTCGAGGGCCATTCAGTCTGAACAACAACATCGAATTCAACATTTCGGTGCAGCCATGTCAACATGCACATGTCAAATGTGCTGCTAGTGATCAGATATCGCTGAGTGTACAGAATGCTTGCGGCAGACAGAAATTCAGGAAGATAAGCTGTGTGTATGTGTACAATGGAGTGAAAGTTCGTCCGAAGGTTGGAGAGGGCTTCATTGATCTTTGCATAACACCTAACTGAATCAAACTGATAATGCAATAGGATCTATACCTTTTCAAGCCTAAGATGTCTCAAGAGGGTTAGTTAAGTTTCGACAGTGAAGAGGGCCGCAAGGCTGACGTATACAGACAGACTTAAAAGGCAGACTTAAAAGTATACCAATTAGTTAGCTGTCACAGATTGAGAGGACGTGGTTCCACCAGATATAGGCGTAACCCAGGTTAGTTTTTCTGGACAAGAATAGAGGTGACGTCTCCAAAGATGAGCATAACGAGGAAAAACCTGTAAAAGTTTACAGGCTCGACTGTTAAGGCAAATTATGTGATGTATTTTGTGAATGCAGTGCACCTCAAGCGCAATAGAACAAAGTAATGTCGGTTTACTTGAAAGCATAACTCATTTTGTGGAACAACATTATTATTCACACCAATGGTAATCACTAGGCTGCAGCTGTCCGCTATTTTGAAAGACTTGCTTACGTTTGTGTCCCACGCCTCAGCCAATTCGGTAGCCACAATGCAATCTACGCTCACGTCATCCAATATTTTTCGTGCTATTCTTAATTTTAATTCGCACCCCATCATTTCATCTTCCCAGAGTTTCTAGAGCTGATTCCTATCATCACTGTTTGATATATTAAATCACCCATCATTGACTGGTAAACCTAAACTATTAATTTTATCGTACTTTCTTCAATCGAGTTACTGACTCAGTATCCTACTATAAACCCTACAGGTGTCACAATGGTCAGTTTCATTCGCAGCCACGTGTCGCATCAGACCCGGTCGGCTGACAGTTTGAACCCGCTTGTGAGCTGGTGGTAAAACCAACCCACTTTTTAGAGTAGTCTAGGTAAGCAAACCTATGACACCAACAATAAGCGATTGCAACACTTCAATAGGTAACTCTCAATGAGCATGATATGAATCAACTTGTTAGGAGTATTAAACGTCACAACATTCTGTCAAGTCCGGTGAATGCTTCAAAGTCATAAAATAGCGGACGCATTCTGCCTCCGAAAACACAGTATTACGCGCATTAATATCATCCCTATTGTTAGACACCCTCCGAAATCTTAGAAGTACGCGAAATTCATAAATTTACTGCTGTAGGTATTTGATGGGAACAACAATTCTGTCGACTGCAGTGCTGTGCGTTAATTCTTATGGAACATGAACAGACAGTGATATATCGTTCTGTGTTCGTGTATCACATGGCAAATGGTTGTCTGTGTGGGTAATATAAGAACGATGTGAGCATAGTTGTGGTGCCACTGCCGTGCTGTATGACCGTCTCCGGCAGTCACGATTGCACCTTGATGGTTAACGACATGATTGGTTAAGTGTGTATGCTTCTTCGTGACCAGTACGAATGTCAGATTTCCGTAGCTGAAATAAGACCAAGATAGAAAAGATGGATGTATCTGTGTACAGCTACAGAGCATATGAATGGAATACAAATTTAGTCACTGCATTCTGTTTTCAGAGGTATGTTAAGCCCAAACCTCTAACTTTGAAAACGCTTAGACGACTGGTTGAAAAACTCAAGAAGATGGCTTTGTTATGAACAATAATACTAGTAGTTGACCACCAGCTATAACTGATGCAGAAGATAAACTGAATTACAGGGAAACGTGAAAGTAGCACTGGGTTGAACATCAACTATCTTCTTAGCCGACGTAGTTTATGAAAACTGTAACCTACTATCACGTGATACTAAGTCTGTTTCTGTCCATTGTGCGAAGGTCAATTGGCTAACAAACTACTGGCTTAACTTAAATGTGATCATGACACAAGTGGGAACTATCCGTTGCAGTCGCGATAACACGGAAGCGGTGAACAATCGCAATTATTTGTATCTAACCAACAGGTATATTACAAGATATTCTCAAAAGGTTTTTACGATGCTAAGCTAGTTGGTCTGTCACTAAGCCGACTGCATTTTATATGAATGTTTACGGGGGTGCAGGTCAACGAATTTTCGTGTGTGAACAGAGATACTTGGAGACCAGTTTGGCTGAACTTGCGATAACTGCCACAGATCTGAAGTAACTAAACAATCGGAACCCGGAATATTCGTTTGGGATAACAGGTTGAGATACGCAACTCAGAAATCATAAAACTGTGCGATATATCACACAATAGCATTTTACTGCATAACATCGAGTATATACTTCATGGGGCAAGGTTTCGACGGAAAATAACAGTGGAACGGAGTGGCACTACATTCCAGTTAAAGTTCACAGGACGAAATAAAAACATCCTGAAAAAAATTCAAGTACGCGCCAAGCACTGACCGCGTTATTGTTTTCATGTGAAGGAAGATTGAATTTTCAGCAAAACTGACGTTAATTGGCTAACACTTTTTGTGCTCCTAACTTCTATACTTTTCTCAGGCGCTTCAGACGTTTTTGCGTCGTTTTGTTTCAGCGCACAATTAGCAGTTATGGAGGCTTTATTTCCGATTCACCTCGTTACTCATTTTAAATCAATGTACAATGCGTTGCTGAATTTTTCCGTTTCACGATTTACGTGTAAACTATTTTCTGTTATCTGTTTGGTAAAAACTTCCCAACAGTGATTAAACAAGAACTAACTTAACAGAATCCCACTTTAGGTCAGATGTTTTGGAAAGGAATGTTAGTCGAATCCATCGTGGGATACCAGGTTTTGAGCTTGTTAATAACTCTGTCGGAAATGTCATGAGGGTTGGTTAAAAAGGCCGTCTGAAGTAACTAGTTGCGCTGATTGATTCTCACTAAAGTGAGATTTTGTTGCCACTATTATCTGTTCATACTTCAGAACTATGGTTCATGGTTATTCAGCGCTGTAACCATGCCTGGTGACAGCAGGGACCAGTTCTCTACGGAAGCAGCCAATTATCACCAAAGGTGATTATGTGGCCTCAATAATCAGTTCCAAGGTAACAAACTGTCGTACACAATATGCTAAGCGGTGGATGAAACTATCGGAAACAATTTGATTTTGTTCCCGATCCTTGTTCTCCTGCTTATGACCGTCGTTCACACAAAACTTCAGTATGCAAGGCAACTTCCAGGTTACATTGAATGATTACATAGTGCCTGTCCACTCAGGTGGCAGTCAAAGCCATTTTATGATGCCAATCTTTTAAGCAACGTATGAAGGACGATGACGGTTTGAAGAGCAGTTTACTTGTGGTTTTTCAACAATGGGCTAATTGGTATTTCATCATCATGGTTGTCAAGTGTGCCAAATTGAAAACGGTCTGTTGCATAAATATAGTCAAACAGTTTTGAAATGAACATAAGTTGGCTGACCAAATTAAACTGCAGAGGTGTCAGGTGATTGATGATGGACTGGAACGAGTTACTTCTGAGCACACAGTTATGGATTATACAACTGAACACCGGCCGTGTCCACAGTGGTCAGACTTCGGAATGATTCCTTTCGATTGATTATAGAGCAAACTGTAAATCGGCCGGAAAGCCACTCTCGGTCAAACCTGTATTCTGAGTCAAACACATGTGTCAGAATAGCCCCAACCTTGCCTTCATTCAGCCATGTAGGGTGGTATACACGTAGCCCCTCATTACGGCTTTTGGATATACGGTCGACACAACCTGCTGCACGAGAAGATGCGAAATAATAAACACAAATGAGATGCTCCAATACGTTCAATGAAAATAATATCAGTTGGAAATAGGAGAGATTTTGTTGAGAAGTAGGTACTTCGCGTTAGCAGAACAGTCGTAATTTAGGCACTGTAATGCAAACTGTAAGCCGGACAGCAGCGCTGGTTGGAGCAACTAGCAACAGGCTTGACAATTATCTAACTAATGTCCGTTGTAGTGATGCAATAGTAGGTCGGGTAGGGCAACTACTGCTTGATTCAAAATGAAGTGCGTTAACTGTAATATCACCGACCTCTTGATTCTGTTCTCTGAAACTGAGGGCTGGTTTGCCTACTATAGTCTGTCAATAGCTTCACTAATAGTATACCTTGTCACCTTCGTCCGATACGGCGCAAACTTTTATAGTTAATTAACAAAGCCAACAAAAAAGTCAAACGCTATGTAGTTTATCCTGATGAGGTCGATAGCCACGATACTCTACGCTTGCTACAATAACGATTTACAGACATCACTTAATGTAAACTCGCATCAGAGCTAATCGATGAGCTATTGTTATCTATTTATTTTATTAAGTTAATCATAAACAGTGAAGAATAAACCCGACCTAATCTCTAACCCCTCGGTTGTTGTTTAATGAAATGTTGCGGCTCATGTAATATAGGAGCACTTCTGCAGCTACCCCGACCTAAACTTAGGCAGTAAGGACCTTATGTTGTATCACAGAAAAGCAGAGTATATTCCCAGCGGGTAACTGCAAAGGATGACTCAGCATGGATCAGTATAGCCACACTCAAGCAAGAATCCGATATCCCTAATAGCTAAATACAATCGCAACTTGGTCGTGCTGTTGACCCCATCAATTCACCTCCTTACCAATAAGCAAATGCAACCTAAAAATGTCAGGTTTCGAGGTGTTGTTCAACAGCCACATTCTTTGTTGACAAAATATGTTAAACCAATCATTTTCGTGGTAATATCACTGAGACCATCAACCCAAACTTGATATGTATTCATGTGGTTTAGTTCGTTAAACCGTTTTTGCCTTGTATTACACCTATACACATGTTTATGTAAGCAAATGTTGGGGAACGAAGTGCACGAATCTTGGAAATATGTTGTTTTATCTTGACGGTGTGCTTGCGTTCGGTATCAATGGTACAGCCACTACAGAAGTCGAAGCAAGTGTGCCCCACAGACACAGTTAATGAGACCACTTCCAGAAGAACAGTTTTAGCCGAATTGTTGTCCTTCACTGAAAGACGAAGCAGCAACGGGAGGCAAATAGATTATGACTGTAACATGTTCAGTGGAAATAAATTACAGCTGACGACCAGTATACACAGGCTTCGACGCAGTTTAATTGAAAGCCTGATAGCTGTTAAGAATACAATTCACAAAATGGATGTCATAGACTTCCATTCCTGTCAGTATAGGGGAACGTAAACAATCGTACAGTTGTCTGAAGGCCACTAGTCATCACTGTTTACTGTTACTATTTAAAGTATCAAGTTACACAGATTAGTTGTAATCGCCAGAATACACTGTTCTTTATACATCGTTCTCTAAAGTCTTATTTGGGTTAGTACTTTAGATGCTGACTGGGAACTACCGTCTAGTGTTAGTGTGAGTTGATTTACGGTGGGTGATTTTAGTGCAGAAAGACAGCCAGAAACCGCGACAAGTATGTCGAAAAATCTCTTAGAAAACTCTGAGTTTTGATAGGAGTTAGCAAAACATGCTATAGTTCAGGCACGATAACCCATGGCTAAATAGGTGCTTCATGCTAGTTAACAAGGTAAGTATGGGCAAAAAGTAGTACAATAACTTACGAAGACGTACTTAGGGAATTAGGGAGCAGCCAGACTTAAAAAGCACAAAAGGTGGCTGTATTTCCTTCACTCAGAGCAATAAGTTAATACACTAAAATAGCCGTGAAATGAGCATTTAAATGTCATCCTAAGGTGGCTATGCAGCTGACCTGAATTTGAGGCATCGGTACGCACAAAAGAACAAACCTGCAGGAGTGCTAGGAGACATTTTAAAAAGTCACGAAGAACTAACGTTTTGTTTCTTGCGCTGTCCGATAAACTGTAACAGCATATTTCTCAAGCTGCCTTGGTCCAGAAAAGTGGTTTCTTCAATCAGCTTGCGTAAGAAGGTAGGCTGTGCAAAATAAAATGCTTTGAAATACGCAAAGAAGTTCGTGACCTTTCCTCAGGCAACATACCCAACTAAAGCTAATTTGGCAAGCCTGTGTTGGAACCAACGTCACTGATTTGACTAGTTAACACCATCCCGAATATTCGCTGGACCAAGTGCTCATCATATTCGATTTTGTGGAAACGTTGAGGCTAGAGAACTGGTCTTTATCTGGTTAATCGGCGGCCAAAACTCAGCAATCATTGGTTATCAATTTGTGCAATTGCTTTTTGCTCAGAAAGCAATATTTCCTGTTTGTCATTAGCCTTAGTGAAACATGTCATACAGAGCCACAATCTTATTGACTGAATATATAATCAATGAGTATAGAAAGAACCAAATACAAGTGGATAAAATCCCCGTAAATTAATTGCGTCATATAGTGTTTACACTTTCTCAAGTGTGTCAGTTTACACTTACTGCTAATTTGCTCAAAATGCCCTCAGTTGGAAGCGACATCGACTAATACCACGGTGATTGAAAAGCTGTCATATGAGTGGTGTTATTTCAAAACACAAATACTAAATGTGCTTGACAAGGGACATTGTAACACACTGCTATAAACTTTGACTAGAATGAGCTGATCTTCATTACGAAGCGAAAGCTTTCATCACCAAATCTAACAAATACCAAAATACATTAGATAGATCGAGATAGAACCTTCTGACATGCTTTTATAGAATTTTGTTCCATGTTTCTATTGTTTGTTTCATAATCATTTTGTTGTTGCTTCTAATGGATGTTGAAACCGACCTTGTGCAATAAATGAAATTAGTCACATCCATTCAGATGGCCGTAGTACACAGTACAATTCAAGATTATGTAGCTTGCTTAAAAGGAATCCTCTCACTCAAATGTTTTTGAAATAAATCCAGCAGAAACGCAAACTGTGTGCACATAGAAGAAACTTTTGTGAGAGTTGTGTTTGCCTGTTTAAATTGGCAGCCCGTAAGCAACCGGATTTCAAGATATTAGAGATCTCTTAATTAGAAGGAACGTTTAACTCTTCTCTGAGATCTGTAATCAGTTAGCAGCAATACGTTTCCCAGCCAATGAAACACTCGATAAAGTAACGTAGTACAACAGCTGGCAATCCTTTTTTTAAAAAATTTGTTTTACAGACATACTTAGGCTTTCAGTATTTATTGTCGGGAATGTGTTGACTTCCAATTTAATCCAAAGTTTATTAAAACTTCATTCACAAGATTACATTTCATAAGCAACAAATATACTGTTACTGTTCCACAGTGGCAGCCAACCCAGAATCGATCTTTCGAAATTGTTTCGAATAAGACTTGACTAAAATACCATCATTCAATCACCGATGGCATTTAACTAATGAAACGTGCTTACCTAATGAACTGTAAAATTAAAATATTTCTCGCTGTAAAAAACCATACTTACTCAGTCGTGTACTACTATGGTAGTACATCCGAAATTTAGTGGACTTCCAAAACTGTACACGGTTGTGAACTTTAGTGTTTATGACACGCTAAGCAAAAACTGAAATGAAATCATCTAATGTTTGGATTTACCGTTTGCTTAATGAGATGTACAGTGGACATAAGATGGCACGCAAAAAACCCCTCTCCGCTTACTAACTGTTTCATCCACAAGGTGTTTTGAACCCTATTTTCTCAGATTTCTTCAATGCTGACCGTTGTCATCACCGATTTTCTCCACCGTAATCGCATCAGGGCAACCGAAAGTCTCTCGATGTGAACCTTGGAAAATATAGTCGAGAACGTGCTCCACGTGTATTGTAAGAATAACCCTACAGAAACTTCATCTGATCAACCCGAAGAATTGGACTGTTATTTGGCTTCGTTGGAGCGACATACATATAGGACACGTAATATTGAATCAACATGAACATCAACAAAGTATGGCACACCAGAACTGTTTCAAAAATGTTGTCAGCAAAATAAACAGCCTGAAAACTATTTCACTTGAGCCAGATATAACAGACAACCTTTTCAGAACGTAAATGAAAGTTAACTTACCTGTATTTAACTCCATAATCTGTCAGCCAAATAAAATGAACAAATTTTATTACACGCAAACAAGCATGGCGATTGGGAAACAATCGTCTTTGCATAGATAGTTTACGGCATATATTGGTAAATCGTTGTGAAATAAAGGGTTCATATTTATAATATTGAATGTTAATTAACCTGGTGATAAATGGAACGCATTCTGTTTGCAGTGTAATCAACAGTCATGTGGAAACCTCTAAAACCTGACATCAGTTCAACTGGAAGTAAAAGCAACATAGCTCGGATGATTTAGAGTCACTATGCCTATCACTTCTCAACCACTTCAAGAACAACGTATGCCTTGATAGTGTTACAAATAAATGTTTCTGAAATTGCTCTTTAGACACGTTATTCTCGGTTGGTCACTTTTCACAAGTTAACGCACTTTCACTGTATCATACTAATCGTCACATACATGAGTAATCCGATCAAAACGACGTTCAACGAGTGTTTTGCAACCCCGAGCCAGTTTAGGCTACATATACCAATTCACATGGAGGAACAGGACAACATGTATCGACCGAACACAGAAACCATCATATCAAAGAATATCTGGTCGAATTCCGAGGCAGTCATTGTGACTGATCCACTACACATTGAACGCGTACCCGATATCCATCAGAGAATGAGCAGTACACAAACATATCAAATTCCCCAGTTGGTAACTACGCCTCGCGGAATCCTGTTTATTATAAATGATGCATTCAAAACGTGATTATTAGCGTGAACCGTTTATTAGTTTACCTTTGCCGAATTAGCAAACCACAGCTCATCTCATACATACAAGATTTCACAATGCGATTAAGTTTGGATTGAAAACAGGTTAATCTAAATGCACATGTTTACATATGTATAGGGTTAACAGCAGTATGCTTTCTTAGATATGTTACGAACCGTTACCCAATAAACAGCACAGTGTGTTTTAACTATTTATTACCTAACTTTATTATTCATAGTAAGTGTGTTTTCAAGAATGACTGGGGAAAGTACGTACCAAAAGTTCGAAAAAATAATTTAAACTTACAAAACGAACGAGCTTTAAAATTCAACTAAACAATTGCTTCTTAAGTTAACTGGTAAAAACCAACATTTGCTGGATAGCTGATAAGAAACCAACTCACCGTGGCAAATTTTCCTTGGCATATAAGTGAATCGTAAGTACGTTGACTAATGTAGGAGAAATTAGATAAATTCATTATTAAAGGTTTGTTATGGACAGCAATGTATGTATCAGAATTGTCGCATGCACAAAGTTTGTCGAATTTTCTATTCATGAGAACGCCATTTACAGTTAACTTTTCCAGTGCGAGGTCAGTCGAGCACCACAGTGAGAGAGCAAAATCATTGAAAATTTGAATGATAGCGACAGAAAGCCATATCAGATGTAACGTGCGGTCGAAACCGGCAGGCACGCACTAGTTGAATTTGAATTGGTGACGGAGCGTGCTGCTATGTTGTCGATGCCGTTTTAGTTATTGCTTGTGTAAGTCGTGTGCATGGTTTACTGGGCCTTCGGCTCAAGTTTGTTTCTTGTTGTTCCTTTTTGCAGGACTTGTTGGAACCCCTACTTCGGAAGAACGCTGTCCGTTGGTGTCTCCACATTGCCCCACAGTTGGTCCGAAGGTGTAACGGACAATCTGAGGAGAAACAGCCGACTTGCATGCTACAAAGATATATTGGTGTGCCCAATATTTCAGATGCAAGGCGAAGAAAATTGGAAGCAAGGCATTAGGTGGTAATAATAAGAACAGAATTAATAAATCGTTGTTTTGTATGTTTTACATCAGAATATACAATATAAAACATGTATTCTTTAAGATAACTATGTAAAATAGCATCAGTGGTAATTATGATGAAGAAATTTTATCTCCGTTACGACTGGAATCATTTGAGCTATAACAGTTATAACGACTAAATCTAGAATTCTCAGCATGTAAGATGACGGCTTACTGACCGTTCATGTAGTACTATCTAATGAAATTGAAAAAACGAGTTGGTCAATTATACTTTCAATTGTGTGGGGTCAACAGGACGTTACAGGATAGTTAATTTCGGTATGGAAGCTGACGATATTTTTATTATGGGAAAAAGGAACCGTGTTAAAGAAATGAATGATAGCTACTAACCCGTTGTATGGTGCATATAGGGACACGCCTGAACGATTTTTATGGAGACGCCCATTGTAACAACAACCTAGTTTAATCTATTATAATAACTGAACAGTTGCACAACAGTTGACCAATTAGTAGGCCGACAGTAATCTTTTCATCACTAGCCTCTATACTATTTGGAATGTACTTCATAAGTGTTCTAACGTAACTTAAAAAGATGCTGATGTTAATGTTAGTTCCATTCCTCTCAGATTCATTCTTGTGATCGTGAGATGTACGACTGTAAAAGTAAGCTGTGAGATAATCGTTTTGCTGAATTCAATCTATATTAGATACGCATGGTAAGATCTTTAGCTTGATAGAAATTAGGAACAGAATTTTGGTAAGGAGCGTCAAACGCTCACCACTGACTGGTAACGCAACTCGGGCAGCAATAGAGTCAGAAGAGCTAACTCTGACTTATCTTACTTCTTGTCTACACTCTTCGTGTTGAATGCCATTACCTCCTCAGATAGATGAATTTATTCGAAGTAAATATTTATCCGATAAACCTATCTTGTTCTATCCGAATGCACTGAACAGTGTTGTAGTCAACCCCAATACTGACAATCTTTCACAAGATCCTATGCTCATCAACCTTCGTATTAGTCAAATTACTGTATGCGGATAGTTTTTGGAAGTATACAATTTATTACGCGTTATGGTATAACTGTGGACTTTATTGGTGCCTGCAGTGACATTGTCGTATTATTGCATTTTAATGTAAATGCCATAACTTTGATGGTTTACATCTGTAACTCAAATGTCAACTTTCAAGCAAGTAACATATCATGAAACTCACAGAAGAAAAAATAATTAGTATACACATTTAAAATCAACTGTTCTATCCGGTTTTATCGCATTCTCACGAAACAAATCACCCTCTCAGGATAAACCATAAGGTCCTGGAATTCAGAACTCCGATTTGAACAAACGCCATCAGCATTTATCATTCAACTAACTTGAACGCTCATAAAATATTCACATTCCAATGTTTTGGTAACCATGGGTTACCTGCACCAGGGGACACATTCCCAATCACCAATAAATCATTTGCATACATGTTTACTATTTAATAACATTGCCGTGGTTGTAAAGCACAGGTAAACAATCAACACTTCAAAATTATCGCAACTAATTTATTGTCATCAGTTCTTTCACAACTTTAATAAGTCCGACCTTATAAACACAAACAGCAAATTAACAATAGAATTTGCACAAGTGAATGTGACAGAAGACGGGTAGGCGAATGCGGTCCATCCACTTGTGATGTCATAGCGGTGAACGTGATTGCATCGTGAAAATGAGTAAGGAAATTACTATCTCGGTCGTGGCCGGTGTACACCTTGTTGATATACTGTTAAAAAAGCAGCACTGTGGCCTAATGGCTTTTAGAATAGACGTTTCAAGTCCAGCTGGATGCGTAAATGCAATCAAGTATAGATTGCATTAAGGCAGTATATGAAAATATCCTCACTATCCGCAATGAAAATGTAGAAGCGGACGTCCATGTCCACTTAAATTGTGCTTATAAGTTTCGAAAACTAGTGCTTAGCTACTTTCGGAATGAATTTACTACAGAAGTTAAGGAGACACTGATCTTTGAGCCTGTGTATTAGTGGTTTTGTTCATGACAAATATGTTCATGACGGTTTTTATCAGTAATTCTACAAAAAGAAATCGTTTGGCAGCATAGTCCGTCAGGAGCGTGTATAGCAGTCATTGTTTTATGAGTCAAATTAACAGTGACGTGATAGTAACCCACATACCCAAGTTTACGTGACCAAGGTGATGTCGATGTTTAACACCCAGAATTATTGAAGCTGACTAATAGTAAACTGGAACCAATGGAATGCTTAATGAGGAAATGTCTTTAACTTGACTTCAACATACAGTTTTAATATATGGCAATTCACCGATTGATTACTTAAGACATGGAAACTGTACTATGAACAACTTTGTTTATAATGTGCATTCAACAATATGAAATGCAGTTGCATACGATAATCAACTTGATCCATACCTGAATGTTTATTTAGTCAGACTTAGTGAAAATCATTGACCACCAGCTCACTCAAACCAAGGTTAAGATTCTCAACTAGGTTTTGAACTCAAAGGTCATTTTGACACAGTTTTACCTCTTACACTGGATACCTGGTGAATGGGATAGACTTTCAACATACTGTGTTTCAATTTCCCCTTACAGGCATTAACACATAAAAAGCCCAAACATTGCCGAGTATTTTCGCGAGTACTCTAATATAGAGCTGTTCATAAGATGTCAGCAGATGATGTCCTATGAGTGCTTTATTAAGCAAGGGGCTAAGAAGTAAATGTACACTCACTGTTAAATTTGTTTCATTCAGTGGCGGTCATTATTCTTCATGTTGGTAGAATACATATATATATGAATGCACTGAAGTCTAACTCAAGCATACTTGCAGTTTTATAGTTAACAATATAGTGACTTACCACCGGCGAACCATTTCATACTATTCCCATAGCAGTCTGCTTTGTGTGCTTTTTTGGTCATTCCGTAGTGAATCCACATTTTTTTATACGTTCATCGTATCACAGCCCACAAATTTATATCCCAACAAAAAAGTAAATGAAGTTTGATGTTTTTATCGGAAACGGTCGACTATAATTTGGTTTGCTGACGTTCGCGGAAGATGTGGTCAAGGAGGTGGTAACTATTTCGTTGCAACTTTAAGATTCACAGTTTGCGATTATTTGTTTTAGTCTTCTGTTTTAAATTACCGTATGTCATACCGTAAAATGTAGTCATGTTATCCATCGCATATGTTAGAGTAAGTCTCCGTATGTGCGCATCTGTTGCAAAAAATACAGGTATGGATTGTATGTGATAATCTTAACACCCAGTTTGATGATAAGTCGCTCTACATGCTTACTGCAAAGTTGGTGTTCAGCCAGCAATTGACTATCGCACTCGGCTACATCAAGTTGTGTTTAAAATCAACATATTTATTAGTCACCGATTCCGTAACGAAGCAATGCTTTCTGATTTCACCAAACTCGCCAGTTTGGGTTTTATGGTTGGTGACCATTTCAGAGATAGCCCAACTCAGGTTCCTTCAATCACTGACGATCGTCGTACCGAACGTTCACTGTGCAGACAGATTAAGTTGCTCACAAACTACGGATTACAAACCGTCATCACTCGATCAATATTTCGCCAACCCGAAGTCCGTTGGAAGAACATCTCACATGTTGATAACTAAATAACAGAGGCGTTGATGAAAAGACGAAACAGTCTGTTATTTCCGTTGTTTTCCTGCAGTTACGAAGGACAAATACACTTCATTTCAAATTGCCAGTTTGAATCGACCATGGCTGCAAGAGTCCAAACTATCGCCCGGTATAGTACTAAACAACTGAAAAGCCCGACTCTAATGGAGATTATATCGATGTTCTCTTGAAGATCATGACAGTTGCGGGCCACATTCTGAAAATAAGCAAGCCTGTTTACTAGTACCAACCTATGGACATACCTTAATGTTCCAACCCGTCCAAAAAAATGCTACTAATTAGTGAATAACCACTGTCACCAATTATGAAAACCACCTGTTTAAAGCATTGTTACACATCAGTGACATGAAAATCCAGAGTTATTTATTCATCTAACAGAAGACGTCAAAGTACAATAACTGGTCCCGTGGTTTTGAAATTAGGGTTTTAAAGCAGTTCGTTCCTTTGATGTTCCTTTGAGGAGAAGAGGAAATCTATGTACTTTAACGTTGAGATGTTCTCCGGAGTAACATTGTGTATTCCGACCTCACGCGAACACGTAACTAATTTCAACCGGGTCAGAATTCTACCGAGCAAAAGTAATGGTTAAGGGATTAAGTAGATGGAAAAAAACCTGGAAATCCAAATCGTGAGAGTGCCGACTACCAGAATAACCGCAGCGTCAACACAAACTGTTTTTGAACACACAGGGGGGACTTTGACGTCTGATAGCCAGAGCCCCAACACACTGGAGTATGCGTTTCCGGTTCCTCCGAAAAATTACCGAGAGCGCGTTATGCGTTAACAGAATGTACAAAACATTACTCCGGAGAACATCGCAACTTTTAAGTTTTGTAAGCTGCATTGATTCAAAATGTGTTTAACCCACATATTAAACATGGCTGGCAAAACTGAACCATTCTTCCACATATGGTTGCAAAAACACTCAATCAACCACCAAAAGACTAAGCAAGTATAATGGAGTATAATAAGTTATAGTCGTTATGTGTCATTTTGACAGTAAATGTAATGCTAAAATAGCTATACCAGAAACTGAAGATAAACACAGTATATATGAAAATACGTTGTGCCATGTTTTGTCAGTTGTTCACAGGAATAAGCTGCAGCAAAGCTGTATCTGTCAGGGTTCACTAAATTAGATGACTGACTTCGAATTAAAAATTGCATATTAATGTATAAGATTTTCATTACTATGTTGACAAACGACGCCAGTTTGATAATTCGCGGCAAAATGTTGGCCGTCATCAAAGGTGTGATACGTATATCTGGCATACTGAAAATCCGCGATACACTGACGAGTAACTTTTTCCCTCTCACACAAACAGAGTATGACCAAGACAAAGTTAGAATACCATTGGCTGAACAGTGTGGACCAATCAGATTGAGGAGTGTGCTGTCTGTGGACCAATGCAGTAAACACATCGCTGGGTGACTTCTCTTGAAACCATACATAAAACGCTTTCCTTTAAAATATGTAAGAGAATGATTCGGATTTCGTCCTGATATTTCAAGAAACTTAGGTGGGATATTTGGAATTTATCTGAACCTGAACTGTGAATTTCATCAGTTTCTCTCATACGACAGATAAAGGACTGCAGAGTTGAAAGGCAGTTACACATTTGGTAAGCATCTAGTAAGCTATTATGCACCAAGTATTTTCTTTCAATTAAAGTTTAATAAGCAAATACACTTTGCACAATTTTGATAAATAGGCAAAGAAAATACAGTTAATACTGAGTGACATTTAGTTTACAGTGTACTTATGATCCGTGCATAAAACGACTTGTGGACATATCTTTGTTTTCGACTATTTATACCAACAGAAATACTTCGTTTACCTGAAATATGAATGCAGACTTTAAGAGTGACTATTGCGTAGATTGTTAATTCCAATGCATTAAGTTTCGAAGCTTTCCTTGCCTCAAACACAGTTTGTTGAATCTGAGGAATGATGAACAACTTCGACAAAAGTGACGATGATTTGAGTGCTTGTTGACCACGATTAATTCAACGGTGGCGCTTACATTCTCACTAGTTTTTAAACGGTTTGGTTCCAGTTTTCCTATAACGCCAAGGTAATCAGGCTGAAATGAAACATGAACTATCTGCTTACTGCTTGCTAATTCTCATGCTCCTTCGCCAGATTTGTGCTTGTTTTCATGATACTAATGTTTATTTTTTAATCAGAAATTTGCCAAGGGTTCTCACTTATTAACTACTGGCAAATGCGGAAGTGAACGTCCCATAGATCATCCGGTTAAAACAAGCTACCACGTAATATCGCACAATTTATGCCCATACAAATATTGCCTACTCTGTTCGAGTGCACACAACAGACCATTTATATAGCAATATGAGAAAGCGAACAGGTTGCCACAGAAAGCCAGATGTCAGAGTTCACAACGATCGTCACTACCTTGGCAGCAATTGCCACACAAATAGTTGTTCCTGAACACACAACACAAGTTTTAACCTTCGGAAGGCAACAACTTCAGCATTAAACCGTATTCATCCATGTGACGTTGAGTATATAATGCGAAATTTCGTTTTGGGGTCGCATTGTTGTTGCGTCATTAAAATATGACGTGCGGTGGATGATATTAGCTCCTTGTTACTGTGTATAAATGTGACATTTTGCGTTTGCGTGACCTGTTTCTGAATCACTTTGGGATGTGCTACGTGGTCCGAGTTTACAGCTGGCCCACTTATAGATGGACGTTTGTAGATAACAATGGATTTACCTGGCCCGGGTACAAGTTGCTTCACATAAGACGTTTGAGTTTGGAATGCTTCGAAAAGGACCACCAGGAAAAGAACACTTTTTTGTTTCCGAAATATAGAAGTAAACAGTCGACGAATAATTAGTTAACATACGTAATCAGCATTAAACAAAAGAAGAAGGCATACCGATTTCCGGACAATGCATCTGGTCACAGTTCTACGTCAAGGAGCTGCTTCAGTCTTGCGACAAAC
Organism: Paragonimus skrjabini miyazakii; assembly: GCA_014338405.1. Lineage (NCBI taxonomy): Eukaryota > Metazoa > Platyhelminthes > Trematoda > Plagiorchiida > Troglotrematidae > Paragonimus > Paragonimus skrjabini miyazakii. The sequence continues at coordinate 156,084 of JTDE01000391.1, forward strand.
AGTTTACGGCAACGGGTCAGCAGTACTGTGGTCTCTAATAGGACCTTTTCTTCTTGAGCTACTTCTTCAGAGGAAATGCGTCTAACACAATCAAACAACACGCATACTAAGTTTTTATAGAATAGGAACATAAAACTTTCGAAATGCATTTACTGACCTGTAAAATTGCTCTCGCGATGGGTAATTTGTTGAACTAAGGCATCTGCATTCCTGCTAATGCATAAATCAAGAAATGGTAGATTAGTTCGAATCTAGCCTTCCATTCTAGATTGCGTGTTTGGGGGCAAAGATACCATCCGGTCTGTTAACCAATATAACTCTTATGTTATTCATATTCATGTTCTTCACGGAAAAGAATACTTTAAATCCAAAACTCGGATATTTTCATTGCATACGTAGTAGTTCCGCCCTACTACGGGAAACTTATCAAGAACAGACAACGGACTTCAAGGTTGTTATCACTCATCTGGTGACTCCAAACCACATATCCAACTACATTTTCTGCATGTTCTTCCCAGTGAGTATGTGTTAAACTGTTGTTCAGTGCAATTTCAATTTGCTGCACTTTGTGCCATTCGCTTTTGTGGGTGGTATTCAATCTATATGAAAATCAAAATCTCTTACCACTCATCAGTAATCAAATACCGCTCAACAAATCAATGTTTTTTGTAATTTCAACTTGGACAGAACTCCTAGTCGAGCGGTCATCGATTGGATTTGACAGATAGTAACTGTGTCTCCTACCGAGGCGATCGGGCAACCTCACCATTACTTACAAACCAAAGTGACTGAGTGTTCACACATGATTATTCAGTCGTGCTTAATGCGAGCTTAATGGCGCAGTGGTAAACACGGTTGCCTCATGAACAGCGTGCTAGTGATTCTAGTTCCGGCAGTGCCGGGGATATGCACTACTGACGAGCTTTAATGAGAGCGAGACTGGAATCTAGTGCTTCTTTTCGAAAGGGGTCGGCTGGAATATCTATGGGAATGTGACACCTCTGATCACTTTTGGGTCATGTTCAATCCACATGAAAACAAAAATCCCCTATTACTCATCAGTAACGCGGAAGTTCTTAATAACCTCAATTAATAAGTGACTGCTTATATTTAAATGTGCTAATTTCAAGTATTGTATACTGTAAGTTTACACTTCATCTGATTAGCCATTTAAATCAAAGTTATCAGTTCAGGTCAAGAAACATGTCGCAACTCAAAAGCTGATTCAATGAAGGTCATCCTTATATCTGACAAACTGTTCAAGTAAACGAACCTTGGTGTATATCAGCATAAATCTGACAAGGTAGTTTGTCAGCTTCAGCGTTTTTGGACAGCAATCTACAGCCGTCAGTCTGTTACTTGTTTCAACAACTGTTTCTCAATCATGGTACGTTCATTATCTCCATACGGAACTGAATTTTGAGAAGAGTATTATAAAACGAATCAGATCTGGTCAAATTGCCATATCACCTCTGACGTACGACTCGGAATACATTGAATCCGTTCCGGAAGAAATCAATCACAGATCATAGTATGGACGCAGTATGAATTAAATCCATGATTCAGCCAATGTCTGTTAATCAGGATTTCCCGATAATATAAAAAAACTCTAATGGTGATCAAGACGGAGTAGGGCTACAATAATGACATACTGTCAGTGAGAAACATATAAATGCAAACAGCAATTGTAACATAATAATAGCCAGCGTTTGAGTAATATCTTCTTAATGTTCTTTCCTCAGAATGTGTAAAGCAGTAGAACCAAACAAACAGGTTGCATTAGTTAATTGAGTAGATCCGCTGAAATGTGACATGCGCAGAATTCTATTATCACCAATGGTTTGAAACTTTTGTCAGGGTTACGGCACTGAGCAGTTCAATATAAGTTTTAAGAGCTGAGTTACGATGAACAGATTGTAAATTATGGTACCTTCAGAATGTAGCAACAACTAAAGTGATTACAGAATGAACGCAGTTGCTCCTCTTATATACCTGGGGGCTTTCTGTAGTTTACCAAGAAATTCTGAATCAACGAATACTGTACCGATGAACTCTTTCTTCATGAAGACGTGCCTACACTAAGTAGTTTGCAACCAAAGATAATTAACGTCAGAAAATCAGGTTTTTGTCCTTTACAAGAGGGTTGCAGCCAAAAATCTGGAAACACAATAAGGTTGTTTGTACCATAAAGGAGTTCAGCGCCTTCAATTTCCTGTAGGTCATTTCTTCACCCAGTTCGCGCTAGTGGGTCACATCTGCATTTTGTGTTTTTGGAGGCAGAATCCAATAAATCGCTGTAAGCCCGTGTGTTGTCAGGTTGCCTACGCATCGATTCGTCTTGTCGCAATAAAAGAGTGAATGCAAGGGCTCAAATCACACCGTCACCACGGGTTTTTCTTATTTGTTGTCCAACAGGAACTCCATGTGAGGCTTTGACACATAAATCAAGTTGACCACAGCAAGGTTTGTGTGCACGAACACATGCTCACAGTTTTGATGCATGTCTGACTGTATGTCTGCTCTCTGTCGAGTATCGTTATGCGTGTTCTGTGATTGTTTCGAAACGTGTGCGGTCTTTGTGCAATCCCCGTCTTCATCTGTGTGAATTAGAATTGCACGGACTGACTTTTCCGAATGAACGAGGCTGCTTTCTTTGGAATTTCTGGCAAAACAATTTACCGCCAAAATGTTGCATGTGTTTTGTTTAAGGCAGAACTGCATTTCCAGAAAGTCTCCAGGAAACCAACCGGTATTGTCCCTCGCGTTCAGTAAGTTAGTTATAGGTTAAGCGGCTTCAAAACTTACCTTCATCCGAGATAGACTGAGAAACGAAACACTATCTTTCGGACTGTTTTACGTTAGAATGCTTATTGATTAACAATAACACTGCCATCATATATTCCATTGTTAGTATCAGTCGACTACAAGAGAGGAAGCTTCATTTGAATACAAACATGCAGCCTTTTGTTTACTGCTCGTTACTGAGCACGTTATACTTGTAGGTGTGTGCGTCTTTTGCTTGCCGTCTGTGACCACAGGGGTTCAACTACACTTCTAAGATAGCCAGAATGAACAGGAAAGTTTCAGCTATTTCCTTGTTCACTTTACGTCATTTTTTACTTTGAGTTAGATTACTTGTATTCCTAACGCGCTCACTAGTCAAACAAAAGATTATCCCACCTGCACATACATGTCCCAAGTCGCTAAACCTGTTGGTGTATTTCGCGAGACATTTACAAACTAGTTTTTGTTAAACTTCCAAAATGATGTCAGTTTCACAAAAGTGACCAAGTGATATCCACATAATTTTACCGTGTTGCAGCAATAAAATATATAATGTCCAAAGCCATGGATATCTTTCTTATCAAACACTGAGTTCTCTGAGAATTACCGAAAGTATAAAATATATGCTTACGAATTCTTCGTTTTAATTTGCGACAGCAAACGAAGTACCGATATATCATGATGTGAAAAACACTGTGTAATGAACAAGCTCTTTTTCAGTTATTCATCATCAGGCTAAATACATCACATTTATATCACGAATTCTACAGGGGAATCTTTAATGCGGGAAAATGGGGACCCTTTGATTAATGAGGTCAGTCAGTTCAATGTCACGCCGTATTCAAGTACCCACTTGATCCACGGGCCTTGACAAGTCAACGGGGTGTGGGGTTGGCCATGGCAGATCCAAAGCCCAAACAAAACGTTTCTGGGCGAACAGAAGTGAGTTGTACAGGCTGTGGACAGAATCCTATGTCTCACCGCCCTCGACTGGGTGAACTTAAGTCAGTAGATTGGGCGAAATGCATCCGTCATATTAACATAATGGTTGGATTCCACTAGGTGCGATAGTATAGCGCTGTTAACAGATTTCGTTATTCCACTGTTGAGCTAAGCTGGATGGTGTTCCCGGATTCGTTCGGATAAGCATCTGGTCGTGCGGCCAACCGTACTGGTTCCATAGGAACAACTGAATGATTATACACGCTATGAGACTGCAGAAACAGGCACTTTATCTTTTAGGGGTGGGCACAAAATCAGATTGGACGCAAAATGGACACTTGACTTAGCGGCGTAAAATGTAATATAAACTGTACTTGTGAATCTACGTGTGATAGTTTCAAATAGCGTGTTGCTCTTGTAGACTAATCCGACTATTTTCTTTTCCGCTTGATGCAGCTGGTCCCTTGCACTCCGTTGTTGCCTAGCTCTGTCAATGGCGCTTTCCAGGTAGCTATTTTGTATAAACATTGTAAGTATTAAAGTCAGTTCTCCAGCAATAATACCATTCGTGCACATTCTTACAGCCCTGTGCGTCAAACAGTTAATTAGATTTATTTGCAGGGCGTGTGGTACAAGACTACTGAAATGAATGTGCTGACCATTCCACGTACCCTTTCTGTGTATCGCGCGTTGACTTGAGCCATCAGCACGTTGACGCAAACGTACATCCAAAAAGCCTTATTGTTCATTTATTTCGGTTTTCAAAGAGAATTGTAACTCTTTGTGTGTGGCGTTGAATCTAGCCAATATATCAGTCAAATCTGCGTTGTTATTGAGTACGCACAGGATGTCGTCAACGAATCTCTTGCAAAAATCACATTAGACTACTGTTAAACTCAGTTGTTCCCTTACTAATTTTGCCATGAACAAATCCTCAAACAGTGGTCCCAGCGGCGATCGCATTGCGACACCGTCCCTTTTCCGGCAGATTTCTTCGTTGAACTTAACTTCCAAGTTGTGAGTGCACAGATAAAGCGACTGTTTGAGTTTGGTCGGTGATATCCGAATATCTATGTCAGAACCCTCGATAGAATCACACAGATAATCTATAGTTTCGTTTAGCGGGACGTTGGCAAATAAGGATGTGACGTCAAAAGAAAACACCGATTTTCCACTCAAACTGATATCATTGATTGTATTCACCAGATCAGATGAGTCGCGTAAGCTGCTGGTTGACAGTTTCCGCCTGACGGGATCTAGTGATTGTGATAACCATTTGGCTAGTGAGTGATATGGAGAGTTAGACATGTTCAAAATTTGTCTGACTGTTATCCCAATTTTGTGAATTTTAGTTAATCCATACAGCCTGGGAATCATGGTTCCGGTGGGGCAAATTCTTTTCAATGAAGCTGAATCAATAAATCCTCTCTGCTTTAAACATCGTAAGGATTTCGATACTGCTTCCTCGATCTGGAAGGTCTGATCTTTTTGAATATCTGTTTTCTGGAACTTGACCCGATCTTCTAATATGGTGCACATTTTGTCGATATAATCTGAGTTGTTAAGTAGTACGATACCAGCACTTTTATCAGGCTTCGACACTTTGATGGTCTCTTTCTTTTGAAATTTTCACCACTAGGAGACGTTCTCTCATGAGAAATTATTTTGAGGTAGGATTACAGCGTAAGTAGTGATTTCGAGAATTCACTAGCGTAGATTTCAGTTGCTCCGCATCTTGCATCGTGGTAAGATCGAGATCAGACGTCTGTGCGTAGAAGTTCTAAAATTGCACCTTTAAGTCTAATTGCCTAGTTTTACGCTGTGGACAACAAAACTTGTGACTTGTCGATAGTACTTCGAGTACTACTTTCTGGAATAATTGGAAACTCCGAGAGAGGCTTCGTTGGATTGGTCTGTTCGAGTAGTATGTCCAGCTTCTTTTCACCCCGTTTCATTACGGTCTGTGCGGAATAAGCCTCAAATCGGAACGTCCCTCTGGTGCCAGTCGACTGAGAACGAGTAGTGCCTTTACAAGGTTGATTTCTAATCCACCGAGCAAACTGCGCCTGATGTCCTTTTCATTAAGTGCTTGACGTTATAATGAAGTCGCCGATATTGTGATGCGATTTCTCCGTAAGTTACTCCAACACTACTTTGGGTATTCACAACTGTCCATGCGTTTATCAATAAACCGAATGGTAGCTTTCGTTTCAGCCAGTCTTGCGCTAAACTTAATGCACTTATTAAGTTCCCGCAGCGTAATAGGGTCTTTGGTTAGCTTAAGTCGCGCGATATCATGATGTGTCTCCCATCTGACCTGATGATGTGGTCACAGTGAACTCAATGATTCGGAGTGACATGCGTGCAAGTCGACGTGGTCATAAAAGCTGTTGATTTGAAATAGAAGTAAGCTTAGCTTAATGGGATTTTACTTTGTATATTGTATGTTAAGGGTTAGTGTAGAGCAAACGTGATACAAACCAAATTCTTGATAAAATGTGATTTAAAGTCAAGGTTGCAAACAGCTGTTCTCGGTCATTCTCATCAAGCGTACAAAATTACAAGCGATTAATTGGACTTATATATATAACAGGAAAATGGTTATATATAAGTCCAATTAATCGCTTGTAATTGTATATGCCTGACGAGAATGACCAAAAACAGCTGTTTGCAACTTTGACTTTAGGAATACTCTTAGTATAATGAAAAAATATGTGATGAATCAGAAGGCATCCATGTCGCTTCAATGTTTGATATGTGTACACCAAGACTCAGTTCGTTGGTTTGGTAGACTGTGACACATAACATCAGCAAAAACCGGGACGGTAGTTGAGTTAGATTGGCTGATTTTCACAACAGCAAAGGAGACTAAACTATTTGACGTGTGATACGGTATTCTATGTCCGTTAAGTGGTCAACCATCTTATTCAGTGACGCAAGCTGAGTTAATCAAACTAACACCACGTGTTTCGTGCGTGACAGTTATCCACATTAATTTCGTGGTCTGGATGGAACTTTAGCCATATCTTCCCACATAGTTTTATCTTACAGCCATTTTATTTGGCAGACGATGAATAACTTGATTTGCAGCAAGACAGAACTTACCACTATAATGTGTACGTATTGCTAGTGTCCAGCATGCAGCATCCTATTAAAGATCATTACTTGTGGCCACTTTTTAGTTAATCGTCAAGATTATTTCACTAAGCATTGTAGTTTTGAAACTACCATTCTTTCACTTGAATAACAGGTGGTTGATCGTTAAAGGTTAGCATGTGCTCCTGTGCTCCTGTTATACTCAGTTAGTCGGGAAATGTTTTCAGAAAGACCCACAAACTTAGACTTTGAAAATACTGCTTTCAAAGTAAAATTAAAAGCAACTCGTTTGGTACTAATCTGTTTCACTTTTACTGAATTTCCATGGCTTATTTCACAAGCAAGGAGCAACAATAGAAGTAAAAACCACAACTCTCGCGGAAGCTTGTGTTCTTCCATCTTTGAGTTTACCTCTGATTAGGGTTTATTTGCTTCAACGAGTGACATAATTAAACAGTTTGTTTTATCCAGATGCCCAATCCAATTCCGAGCCAACCCGAAGTTACCATCAGATTTACAACTGTGCTGATTAGCAGTTTGCTTGGGTTGCCAATGTTGACTTACGGTAGCTTTCGAGGAATCATTAGTTGACCTTGTACCGAGGAGTTAGTCCAATCCCTGAAAATTCTCACATTATTTGCAGCACAGTACCCTCCTAGGTGTTGATAATGTTTTCACGTCTGTGGTTAAGTTCTGCCTATCCGGTATTACCCGCTTTACAAATACATTCGTTTTCATGTAATTGTTGTTTTTGTTCCTGCTCCACACGACAGATAGCCTCATTTGTTCATCACCGCTCCTTCTGTCTATCTCTCTGGGCTTTTTGGAACGGATTTTGCCGTTGTCTTGTCGCTCACCTGTAGGCTTTTCTCTCATAGTTTCACTTTTGGTTTGTCATTCAACATATCAAATCTTTATGCACTTCATTTCCGTTCAGCACATAAAGCTTCGGCAGTTCTCCTGTTATCGCTGACTGTGTTCGTGTTCTCAGCATTTTCTGAAGTGGACTACGGAACATGGTTTCACTAAGAGCCTTCGTTTCTACAGTAACATCACAAATGGACTCACATGAATGTACAGACTGTCATATTTGCTTTGTCATTTTGACCACTGCTTCGGCCTAGATATTCGATTGAATACAGTATGGATCGGTTGTAAAATATTTGAAATCGCATTAACCTGTGGGTAGTTTGAATTCCTTACAAACGAACCATAATCTCGCGTTTGCGAAGAAGATCCAAGGTCTGCCATATCGTATAAATTGAGGTGAGAATTCTCCAGCAATTGCGCTAGAATTCATAGAACTCAACAGTGCCAGCTCATAAAAACCGCTGAAGTAACATTGTGACAAATGGTACTGCCATCTTGCAAGACCAGTATTCTGATTTCACTATTCAAAGTATTTTTATCGTTAAATGTTAAGATATCCGCGGACATTATCTGCAAGATCTTTGAGGGAGTAGACTCATCCGTATTGCTTCCTAGTTTGTTTCTAGGTAATAATCCAACATATGTAAAAGCTCTGATTGAGGTCTCTAACGGAAGATGAAGTATTAAGCGGATAGGAAGGGCGATCTTTTGCGCTTCGAATAATGCTATTCGCGTGTAGGCCTGCCTGATGAAGATGCTTGATAGTATTTTTCCTCAGAGTTACAATCCATTTTCATTTGAGCAGTGAACACTTTCCCCGACAAAATGATCATAATAGCAGAAAAAGTCTGTTAGTTCTTTTGGCAACTTTTCTCTAGCACATGCCCAGCTGCTTCTACCTGTTTCAGCCGGTCATTGTAACATCACGTCTTATGAAGTTGGTTCTCTGTGATCTGCTATTAAGATGGTTTTCATCGTGTTCATTAGCAACGGGGTAAAACTCATCAAAGAAGGAACCTTTTGTAAAGGTTATGAAACGGATGTCACCCGTGTGGATCTGAGTTCTTGGCTGGTAAATTAATTCGACGTCACATTACTTCATTGTGATTAGCATTTTCTCTAACCTTTCCGACGCAGCGGATAATGATTTTTCATTATCAAACCTGGCCTTTTGCGATCGATGTTCATCGGTGTTTCCCGAACGATGGTATCGGTGCTGAAGTGTACCATGATGAGTGTTACTGCTAGCATTTCCATCTCAATTTGCTCATAATTATTCTGAATGGGAGAAGGATTCCTGAACTGGTAATCCATTGGTCTCCCGCGTTGTAAAAATGTTCCTTTCAGACTACTGTCTCCATTATCACAGTGAATAACCAGAGTAGTAAAAGTTCGAGGGAGGGATCTTGGTAGTATTTCGTTTTTCATTTTATTAAACCATATCTGATGATATCTCTCCTAGTGACGCGATAATTCTTGATAGGTCAACAAGTAGATGGTGTGCATCACGTCAGACAGGTTCGTACACAGCTGTACACAGCTATACCATTCAATCGTACTACCGCTTTATCACTCCAAAATAATTTTTTTCTTCTAGAAGTATGTTTTTAGTTCGTTTGATGCCACCACATATCCGCAAATGGTGACCACTTTCCCGCAGAAAATCATTTTTTGCGGTAACAGGCAAACTTCTCGCTTGAGGGAATACTTTAGAAATGTCTTTAGTTTACGGTGGCAGTGCTTTATTGGTTTTGCGAAACAAAAATGTCATTTGTGGCGCATGTAATTCATTTCAGTCAGTCATTCTTGACTGAACAGCCTAACGAAAATGCTCACAAAACAACAATGATAAGCGAACTATGAATATCAGTGCTGGGTGCAAAGATTCCCCGCTGGAGTTGTCTCAAACGCTTTTCCTATAACTACCATTTATTCTGGGGAATGATGTGCACTTACACCTTATGCCTAGTAAGCAGAATCGAACTGGCTAAATAGGTACATACGTAACGAACTATTGTTTGAACATTACGATGTCTTGACTATTTCACGTCTGCTTAGATTCGGAAAATTGTGGTACTCGCTCACCAAGACACAAATTACTTAATGGATTTCCTTGAGGCGTTCGGAAACGTCTGTGCAAACATTGTCATTCAGAAACTTAACTAGCGTGTTCGGTTAGGCATTTATCCTACCTACGGATCAATTTGATTTCGACTGTCCGTGAACTTAGCAAAAAGTTTACAATGAAATTCCACTGTTCCCCTATTGGCTTCTATCCTTTTGTAACGTTGCGTGCATACTCATATCAATTATTGCTTCCTCTTAGTTTCCAAGTCCGACTTTTTACTTAGTATTCATCCTCATCATAGTCGTTGATTTTCTGAAAGCTATTCCATCCAGTCATTCGTATTTGTCCAGTTGGCAACAAACAACGTTTGCCCCTTGCTCACTTCCTGTTTACGCGATGCACGGCATGCGGAGCCATGTAAGTAGAGCTTACCGTTATCTGGGTCATTTCCGCAACGAGAATAATCCGATTAACATATACTGTCATCCCTCCGCCAACTTGCATACACGCGCATGCACATGTTTGCCCGTTCAAGCTCCAGACGAGCATGTTTCACATGAGTTTCGTTACCCAGCTCAAACCCTCCACCCTTAGACATTCCGCATGAGCAGCATATTGGTTTCTCATGTGTGTGTGCGTGTGTCACGCACCAGTGATCCTCGGCCATTTTTGTTATTTTCAAGCACATCATTTCGTAACCTTTTCGTATAGGTGTGATCATTCTGTTGTATTCTTGCCTACCCATTATTACGCTCAGTCCTTGCCCAATACACATCAGTAGCTTCTGCTTCTGTGTTCCCTGTCTAAATTATCGATCTATACCTAGTTTTACTTACTTATATACACTTTGCTGCCAACTGGCAAATGTCTAAGCATAAAGAGTTTCACATAGATGCATCAAATATAATAAACTTTATCTATCTTCCTGAATAAGATCAAGTCAACTCCTCTGAATGTTTGTGTTACATTCAAACGCGTGTATTCGGCTAATTGTCCAACAGGTGGTTGGGATCATTCGTTACAGATTTCTTCGTTTGTCCGATGAAACTGTAACAACTAGGCAAACGATATGATATTGAGTATGATGACACTTCACTTAAATGAAGTGCACCTGGTAGTTTTGACTGAATGATTTGTTATTTAACATCACAATGCCAAGAACTGCATTTTGTTTCCGAAATGTATGTATGCTGGAAGTAATAATGTTGCAGATTGAGTCTCCAGTCGACCTACCATTTTAAACAGTGGTCAACTTCGTGTAGTGTATGTGGACGTACAATTTTGACAAAAGCTCTAAATAATATTGATTGCAGAGAATCTATTCTATGGAGAATGTTTTGGAACATATCCGTAGAAAAGTGTCCGCCAGGTCAAAAGGCGTGGGTATGAGGCAGAGATCAATGCTGATAAAACAAAACTTGAAAATAATGCTCTTTCACGAAAGAAACTAACAAAAATGACCACTGAAATATCATCATTTTGGGGCGATCATCAAATCGCAATAATCAACCGTTAGTTGAGGACAGAAATACGTATAGGATATATCGGGAGTAGCGGTTTATTTTTTGGTTATTTCCGGTAAATTATAGTGAACACTGGAAGCCATGCATTTTTTCTACAGTTGTCCAGGTCATACTGATAGTATCCTTTTATTGTCATCGCGATTAAAATTAACTTACTTATCATTAAACCACTGCATAAAGAATATATAACAATGGAGAATACGTACCTTGAAGTTCCCTTGATATTATTCAACACTCCCTTCATCAAAATCAATCAATCTTCCACGTTATTCAGAGCTACAAATGAAAAAGTACTCTCCTGTTGCGCTTCTGTCTGGAAGATTTTCTAGCATGATTTCGTATACACAGAAAACCATCATTATGTCGAACCATGCGGCTTGTTTACCCCTAAATCGTGTTGTCACCTTTTGTATCTAACCTTGAAACTTCCCAACACGATCCTGTGAAATGAATCTTGATTCGTTAGGGCAAACAAACCGCAACTACGCACCTTGAAGTCGTATGCATTAATAAACGGTCCCCACCAGTATTTCTTTGTCACTGAGTTGCGTCAAGATTCAGTCAACTCTTGAGTGATTGAATTGTAGGTAACTAGTTTTCAAACATCGTTACTATGTGCGGAGAGAAGTATAGCACGGATACCGTTGGTTCACATATGTTGCGGTGCTCTGATGTGCACTTCGTTTTCTCTTCTTACAATGCTTCGAACCTGCAGGACTCCGCATGTAATTCCCGTATATTTCATATTGTTTGTCATTTGCCAATATGGTCCTGTCTACGTTTAATAACTTCTGCACCTAGCGTTCGGATTGGAATGCTCCTCAAATCCGAATAAATTACTACGGCTGCATAGAATCGATCGAGCATGAAGATTATGCCGGACACACAAGATATAGATGCATTAATTTCGGCTAGTTTTGATGCGAGTGGTCATTACTATCCTAATCGCAGTACAAACTCTGGGAGTCAAAATGAGGCGTCATGTATTTAGTACGCTTGTGCGTTAGAGCTGCTATAGTGTTTCATATGTGTTTAGTCCCTACTCATCCTCTTTCTAGAAATTTGCATGTGTATGTTTCGTTCACCTATTACAGTTTTCTCGGGCTATGAGGAGGATGCTCATATCAGAACTATAACTGTGATTTTCATTTTTTCCCCCTATTGATTTCTTCAGTTGTGATGGCTTTTTAAAAATGAAGTTAATTTTAAACACCTACCGACAAACATCAATGTTCAGTAAAAATTTATATGGCAACATGGGCAAGCCATAGAAACCGCATTGCTAAATTTTACAGCTTTTCTCTGAGACGATACAATGCTGTTAATTTTATTGCCAAGTACAGAACTGTCTGCTCATCTTCAGCGTTACCGTTACTTGTGATATAAATTATGTGCTAACTAGTGACACTTATTCATCTCGGTTTGGAACGTTCAAGAAATCCAGTATGGGTAGCCAAACACAAGTTAATTCGGCAGATTTCACGTGACGGTCGAGTTAGTAACCGGGTCAAACTATGACGTTCCTGATATGCCGGTGTGGCTTCGTAGCTCAGCCAGTGGAACGCTTACCGCCTTCGGTTGTGTTTTTTATGTAAGTCAGTGAAAGTCAGCAAACAACAATAACGATACTAGACATACGTCGCGAGATGTTAACATTTCGGTTACTCTCTTCTGTCACGAACGTAAGACATTAAAATATATAGGATATGCGAATAGCAACGACACAAGAATCAGTCAACGACTGGGTTTACATGAAATAGTGACTGTGAATAGTTCCACAGCAGAACAATTGCCTGTCAACCGTTTGTGTGCACACAGGGCCGGGCAGCGAGTATTGATTAACATTGCCTCGTAGATAACAAGTTAGGATTCCGTTTACACGACAGTACTTGAAAGGAGACAGTAAACACTGTTAAGTAGTTCCTTAGTTAAGCCACAACGAGTTAAACATCAAAAGAGTAATCGGTCTCGCAACGTTTCGACCCTCTTGGAGAGCCTTTATCAAGCGATTTAAATCAGAAAATTTACAACGTACAGACATCGAATTAGGCAGTCATCAATTTGTACGTGTTTGTGTGTTTCACCTGCGGTGTGTAGACAGGTTACCAATAGGATGTATGGGTTCAGGATTCACCAGAGGACATCACGTGAAGATCCCCAGGTACGAATAAGCATAGAGAGTACTTGTATGTATCTGTGTGACAGTAAACACTCGGTATACACTCAAATATTGTACTTTAATTTGTGGGCAACAATTTTGCTTTGGGACCGCTGGTAAAATTTGGAAGTCTTGAATACACAGCCAAGTTCCATGAGATACTAGTTACGTTACAGTGGTGTGCGGATTCCTGGCATAAATTCAAATATATGGTAAATCTGAGAAACTTTGTTTGGAGAGCAATCATGAACACATCTATTTGAATGGTATTTGTAACAAACGTTTGATTTCCAGTGAAAAAAAGAAAATGATCACTTTTCGACTATCTACACGGACCGTATCTATCGACAAACCTGTCTTGTGAGCACTACTAATGACGAATGAAATTTTTCTCAATGGGTAACTTGTTTAAACCCCGCTAACATAGACAGTAAAAAAAATCTGTTTTTGAGGTCCTAGATTATTTGCGCTCATCCATACCGGCGGGTTTTGAACACATATCAAATCAGTCGTAATTCTTCTCTCTCCCCCGTTGCAAGCGACGTTCATAAAACTGGCTTTCCGATGGATATTGACGCTAGCTCGCACCGCGAAAGATTGCCAGTTTGCTCCCTAATTCAGCCCATAACTACTTCGTGAGTCCTAACACAGAAAAAACTAATCGTGATGTATCGTTCTAAGAGTAGGCATCGTGAACTTTCAGAATGAACATTTCTTACCTTTTTGGCCATAAACATTGAAAACTTGCATTTCAAACTGGGCTATGTTCTTCCAAACTAACGAGCATGAACAGCGTACATAACATTCACTGAGTGTTTTTCTTTTCACATAGATTATATGATGTTATTGTTTGTTAAGTTATGATATTCGTTTCAATTTACGGTGTTCTTTGTACAATCAGTAATGTTGAATGATCGTCGTTCAGCAAAGCAACAAGCAGAACCGACGCAATTTGTCTTTAAATTCCATCATCTTCATGTGTAACCTGTCTCATCTCTGTTAAGGTAATAAGCATTCATTGTCTTTTGCTTACTTCATCTTATACTAACCTGATTTAACCTTAAGTCGCAACTACAAACGAAATTCTCCGTACCGTCCCATCTGGTCTGAAATATTGCGATGATAGACGCAATCGAATTCACACGAAAATAGCAAACTGAAATAAACTTTTTTCGGCGTTTTATTTTTCTGCTTACGAGATGAGAGGGAATTGGACTTGAGAATCAAGATGTGCCTATTTTAAACTTGATTACATGTGAGAGCGTCGCAATATATAGGTTACAAAAACTGATAGATTCATGTGAGTGCGGCCAATTTCTGTCAATAGGACATTAGTTTTCTGGATTTACCTCTTCTTGTCTCACATACAATGTACCAAAACCTAAAATACACTGAGATTAAACATGACAGCCAAGTTGTTAATCACGCCAAGTTCACAGTAGTATGATCGATAAATCCTAGCGTGCTTCCTTCGTATATAGGATTGAAAAGTTCTCACTCTAAAACTCACTGCCCAAACACAAAAAAGGTGGATGCTTGATCACTCAACTTTAAGTCAGTTGTCCATATCTACGTACGTGTGGTCGAAAATTGCATATCTGTGTAAGTTTCGTCTAGACTATTTTTGATTTTTGAAGCACTTTTAACTTTGTGCAAATATGATGCGAACAAAATGAAGTCAGTTTTTGTTGGCAGTTCAAATTCAGTTTGCATAGAATGTTGGTCGGCTAACTGAATCCTCTTGTATCACGTTTAACGCACCCCGCAGGAGTCGTCTATGGAAAATTCACTACAGAAACCTAAGACTCATAGAAGTTGTTGCATGCTATTTCTGTGTCTTCGGTTGAGAAAATTGACTACATGTTTAGGGTAACCTCGAAAACCTGTCACCGCCAGTTTAAGACTTGTGTCCTGCCTTGGATGTGAATTCGGAAGAGGATTTTGTCCTTTGTATATATGTAGGCCGCAAACAGCTTTAATAAACACAGCATATTCATACTTGCTCCTGCTTACCCACAAATACCCTTTATGGTCGTCTATCACAAAACGTCTTCCAGCACATTTCTGATGACAGAAAAACACCATCAATAAGGAACCCTGTAACTTCGCAAAATATTCGAAATTATCGCATCACTTAACACATGTAATGGAATCAATACGGCCTTATCTCTACAACACCGTGAAGTGCATGCTGATAATACAAATTTCGTGTTGAATAAGTCAACCGTTTTTGTGCGACGCCCACTAAGTGCTTTATGTTAACGTATCTAAGACCATAACATGAACCAAGTGAAACTTTCATATCTGGTAATGTTTTGTATTTGGTTGTAAACAACCACATTCATTAACGCCCCCTAATGGTCTTAACCCTTCCGCCGGTTTGTTGATGTATGCGTTAGACAAGACAAGGTCATGCCTGGAACGTTGAAGAAGTAGCCACTATCTGCGTGAGCTCTGTAAGTAATGTGCAAGAACGAACCTTGGCATGACATTCAAGTTACCAGACTCAATGTTTGGTAAGCCATCCTTGAACGCTAAACCCTGGTACACTTATTGGTGGCCGCATTACTTTCGGGCTATTTCGGAGAGACAGAACGCTTTCCCGTTAATTGAACTTGTGTTAAACGCCTCCTGACATTCAGTTTGCACATTTTTCACCAGAGCAAATCAGGACTTGCTTAAATGTTCTGCAATCTTCCTTAGGCTGAGTAATTACCAAGCAACCTTGGCTCATCAGTAAGAATCCTTAGCATATTCTACTAACACATCAGTGGTAGACTGTTATACGGACTTTCATTTTCTGTTGCTTCATTCAGCGCTATTTGAGCGTAACCGGATTCATTCTACTGTTTTATCTTCTTCTACTTTATAGTTTCAGGTGTTTAATACAAATCATGGAATCACCGTTCAGAAATTGGCACCTATTTCTACCACTCTTGTTCCTCTTCTGTCGGTTACCGAACCAACTGATGGCTGACTTATCGACTGTCCAATATCGCATACGTTATGCAATTACAGAAAATCAACCGGAAGATTTGCGCATAGGGAAATTGGATGAGGATCTGTTACAGACTCCAGAAATTCGACAATCCGAATTATTCAACCTACTCCAAACTAGTAAATCTGGCATGATCAGATACCAACTACGAGAATCATCGCAATATTTTCGACTGAACGAACAGACAAGTGTTCTATCCACAACGACGTCCATTGATCTGGAAACATTATGCCCGCGGTATTGTCGTGAAGGAGCAACGCGAGGTCAATTGAATTTATTTATAAGTATAGGTTATGAAAGTCGTCTATTGGCGTTATTACATGTAGAAGTCACTGTCATCGATGTGGATGACAATCCTCCGCAGTTTCCCGTGACTGTTCCACGGCCATACGTGTTGCAATTCAAAGAAGTTATTTACAGAACTGGACAACAAATTGAGCTACCTAAGGCCGTCGATCTCGACGTTCAGCCAGATCATGCAGAAATCGCCTATCGCTTGAAAGCCCACCCCGAGGACCAGTCTCATGCTTTAGATGTATTCAAGCTACTCACTCGGAATGACTCCCGATTAATGCTTGTGTTACAACAAGATTTGGATTATGAAACAGTCAAACTATACCGCTTTTATTTAGTGGCCTATTCACCAAGATTGGATGATCGAGGAAGGAAACATTACATTAGCCCTCCTCAACCAAACTTTAAAGATCAGCTGGAAATCAGAGTAGAAGTATTGAATATAAACGATATTGAACCGGTTTTTCCACAAGCAGTTTACAATGTCCAACTGCCGGAGGACACTAGTGTCGGAACAGTTATTTATACAGTAAGTAACAAAACATTTTCTTAAGTTCCATATATGTTAATTTATGAACTATAAACCAGCTTGTTTATTTTTTTATAAAACTTTTGTATTTTTATTTGTGTGCGTGCTCCGTTTAAGGAATCAGCATTTCTAATCTAGCTGATAAAAACGGGTGGCTTTATCGGGTTAGGCAAACATGTGCAGATGCGAGTTGAAAAAGTTGTAGGTTGCAGATCGATTTGGCAACAGGGGGATTATTGTTTGCTGAATTTTTCCTACATTTGCACATGTATTATGAAAACAGTTACTAGTGTGCGTGCTTTTTACGAATGCCAGATGGAAACTTGACTGAAATCATGGGATGAATGTAACCAGTAACAAATTGTAAAAGATATTTGTTTCTTTTCATAGGCTAATTTGGCTTCCCTCATTTAGGATAGTGGCAATAATTTTCCTTGGCAAATAGTAAGCGAGGCATCACCATAACGAATGTTCTGCGTAAGTAAGCTAATGTTCAGCCATAAAAACATTGTTGCGTTTACGCCTGTGAAATCGGTGGGGCTAGATGTTAATCTGAGTTTGCAAATAATATATTATCACTCGTAGTCCTACGTAATAGTATTACGAGTCAACTACACAGACAGGGCCACATTTGCAAACTTCCAAAAACGTTGGACTGAAAAGTTTACTATGGTTGAGCATGAAGTGCAACCCCATTGTTACGGTAACTAGTATATGCAGACATTGTTTGGCTCGATATTCTTATTTCCAGGCGTACTCCGTGTCACGATATTGCCTGGATGCTAGTTGCACGTTGTCACTCACATAAACCAAATGGATTCTCGCAAACGAGCAAGAAATTCCTCCTATCTATGCTCGTACAGTTGATCACACATCGTTAATAGGATTAGTCCTTTTTAATGAACTGGCTAGCTGTGAATACTGGAATCGCTGAGGCGATGAAGACCTCAAGCTTCCATGGCAAGCAGAATGATTGAACAATCCCGCATTGAAAGGAAAGAAAGGTAGATGGACAGCCTCCATGAAATGGGCGGGTACAAAATGCAACTAGTTCCTTATCTTCAATCCTACAAACTAAGTTGCACAACTTTACGTGGCCTAAGCATGCTAGGAAGCGTAGCAAACTGTACAAGAACCCATCCCAGAACACCAGCCTGTATGGCTAGCTGGTGGCCAGATGGAATCCTGCCTATTCGATCACTGCGTGCTTAGAGGAGCTAAACCATTCAATAAATCACATTTGTCCTGGTTTTTAAAAAGCGGTCATGGTTATTTGAAGTGCTACACGACCAGAATTGGGAAGTATAAATGGAATGAATTCATTTTATTGGGCTTGCGTTCCCTCTGCGTTACTCTACTGGTCATGTGGCTAATGTGTATAAGAAGACCTACGCATTTTTCACTTTCTTTGTACGCACATCATACATGGGATGCTGGTACAACCCAAAAGGAATTTCTGAACACCTGTAAACTAACAACAGGTTGATGTTTCCCACCTATGTGTGATAGCAGATATGCGAAGTTCAACTGTGACGTTGCATGCGGGTGCACAGTACGACAGTATGCTGAACGCAATTGGAAACTCATGCTTTCAAACAAGACCTACACTAGTCGTGGTCATCCACTAAAAACTGCATTGTCCGATGATCTGTAAGGATTGACTACTTAATTCGACTAGCTCAGTCCTGACAATACTCTCGTTCTCCGGTCACGATAAGTTTGAGGAGAACATCTAACAACTGCTTCTAGAATGACTATCAACGAAACTGCAAACAGACTATAATCTCTCTCTAGTTGTCAGTTAAACGGCTGTAGCTTGAAAAGAAAAGTCCTAATTCTGTCTGAGCAAGCGAACGTCTTTAATTCAACGCGTTAGTAACAAAACTGACAACCGTATCGATTGAACTACGGCAAAAGACAATTATGGAACCCAGTGCATGCTTGTAAAATTCGGTCATGCCGATTTCTGACAAATACAAGCATGCGCAGAGCTAAACCTTCATCTGACTGGAGTTGCTGATATCCGACTACTTGGAAATAAAGTTATCCGGCGGTACTCTTACTTGAGAAAATTAGCAGCGCCTCGTATTTATCATGTATACTCCGTGTGTATACTACGTGTGTTGGAGTACAATCCGTCGGCCCGTTTTACCATGCCTTTCGTGTCCGTCGTATTCACTGGATTGGTAACTTCGGATCAGCGCTGTAGCTGTGGTTTAAGTTTACAATAATGTTTAGTCAACAATGCTGCATAAAGCTGAATACTCTGAACTTAATAGCTTGTTAAGAAGGACTGTTCTCAGTAATGAGCAGTAGTGAGTTGTCAGAGCACAAATATTGACATTCAAACTCTTTGGTTACGTGATGCCACGTAAATAACATAAATGACAAATCATGTATCTAGTACTCATGGATGACAACTTGTCAGAAACCCTTAAATGCTAAGTCGTACTATTTGCACATACTGAAAATGCCACGCAGCGGGCCGCTCAACTGGCATATTTATAGTAAGCATCTGCGCTCATTCTTCTACCACGGAATGTGTGTAAGACGGTGGTGTATGATCCCTGCACGTCAGTTGCAAACGTCTTACCATTGCCGAGTATGTTTGAGGTGAGTCATTCAAACCTAACGTTCAGGGCAGGTTAAGCATCTGGTCAGTCAATGTTTATTACATATCTGCTGTTTGGATTGTCAAAGACAGTTTTCCCTACATACGCACACTGGCTACTGAATGGGAGTACTCAGTTCTCGTCGGCAATTTCACCAAGGATTCAATAGTTTTTATACTTTAAAATACCGTAATTAGAATACTGAATGCTGATAGTACACTCAGTGTTACTCGTTCAAGTCTTGTTAGTACAGCTCCAACTACATCTGATCCCGCAACTGGTACAAATATAAATTAAGTTTTCAGGAATTATTGCGCATGCAGTGATCGTACCAGACCTTAGGTTCTGTCACACACTGACCGATTCGATCTAGAGTACTCGTAGAGTGTGTATAACTTCAATTGACGTGAAGCCGAACCCTGTGAGATTAACATGTTTTTTATAGAAAGAAATTATGTGAATAAATGCTTACATGAAACTTGAGGTGGATGAAGTAGGGAAATTAAAATGTAATTCATTTTTAGATGTAACACATTAGAATATAGCACGTACAAGTAGACAGAATAGTGGACAAAAATTATGTCATGCTTTTGATTTGACCATGAGAATTCGGCTAAATTAAGAACAGTTGCACTAAGTTTACGTACATGTCCCGGATCGAAATCTGGCAAAATTCTAGACAGCCGTTCTTTCATTAGTTCACTCTGTCTTCTCAGACTGACTTCGAGGGTAATCCGATTGAATGTTTGTTGACGACTTTGTAAAAAATTGTCTTCGTTAACCTACATCCTGACAGATATTTGCTATCGCTTTTATCAGAATTCCTAGGCTAAATTTTGCAGCTCAAGAATCTCTCTAAGTACGAAACAAACCGTCACTTCGGACGATTCAAAAACCAATGTGGTCTACAAGTACACGCGATTTTTCATCTACTTACCGTAGTCACAAATCCTTTTCGTTTAAAGCTCGGTGCCAGTTATGTCGGAAATTGTGGTAAGGAAAAACCGGGTGCGTGGCGATTTGACAGACTGTTAAGTTGTCAATCAAGTGCTGTCTGCATCTTGGAATATGTGTATGCAATCCCTGGAAATTTTTGTTTGCATAGGTCGCCAGTTATTAAAGCTGCCAGCTTATCTAAGGGAAACTAATGGCTCACGCTGACCCATGTAATGAATTCCTTTGACTAGCGAACCTACATTAGCAATATCACGATTACAGACTTACATAGACTAATTTGTGTGGAATGAATCGCAGTAGATAAATTAAAAATGAGTTATATCTAATACGTTTTGAAGTTCAAAGTAAACACTCTTAACTTGAAAATGTTGCTAGCATCAAAGCGCCTTTAGTATCGTTAGTTTGCTCGTACATTGCCCAAAATCGAGACGTACGGTTGTGAACTGAATAAGGAAATGCCAATGATAGATAACATTTGATTGAAAGCTTAATGCCTAAATTAGTGTGTTGCCAAATGATCCTATTTCAAGTAAGGCAATACACTTTCGACGTGTGATCTAAATAGTCCACCGAAGTTTTACTATGATTAAGCATACGACTAACATTCGTAACTAATGAGAACGAAAAGAAACAATTTCTTACGGGGACAGCGAAAAAGCGTGTATCAGTTAAGATGACTAGGATAAATAAACTTAAAATTATTTCATTGTAAATATGACACTTTCTGTGATTGTCACATATGCTAACGTTCACAGGTTTATCATACGTTAGCTTGTCAATAAGACAAACGCATTCAACACAAGTTTTTGCTATGTTGTAAATTTATATATTGTTAAACAACATGCATTATGTTTATATATAGTGAGTCTGTGTTAAAATAAACTTTGTAACATTTCGTTATATAGATATGTCAATTTTTTGAAAATTTTCTATGGGTTGCCTTATGTGATCGCAAGTTTCATGTTTAACAATAAACCAGTTCAGTCACTTGCCCGTGACGTTCATGGATTAAGATTTGGATTGCTGAAATCTACTTATCACTTTCAATCTTATTCACTAATTATCCATATTTCTTCAGCAGTCGTTATAAAAATTGTATGTACGCAATCCGCTAATACCAGTTTATATGTTTGTTATTAGTGTATGTCAGATAAATTCGATCTTTTACAGACATGTTTACAGACAGTCTATAGAAGTCCTATTCAACAAACGCTGCCTAGTGGAACCCAGTTGTATCAGAATAACTGGAAGCTAGAACAAAACTTATGAGAATGTGGATTATTGAGTTTGTAATGAACAACGAAAAAGTAACTCTCCATTCTACCATATTATGCAGTTAAAAAACGCACCTTCTTTTGCTCGTACGTTTTGTGCAATGTATCGAAATATCTAGCAAGTCATAACGATTTTGTAGTTCAATATACGTTTTGTGTGCGCTTTATTTCGGTTAGAGTGGTCAGGTTGTGAATTTTTCACCCTCAAGTTGTCAATAAGGAAAGTGGGTAACATAAAACCACAACAAACACACAAGCCTCAGGTTATTCCGAAATTTATCAACGGTTGCTCAATTCAAACAATTTTTTAGACTTTTAGAGAGTAAAAATAGGAAAATATAAACCGAAAATTGGGTGGCGTCATAGTTAATCTTCTGTGAATGGGTCGTCATGACAACAACTGAGGGTTGCTAAGGCCCAGCCACTGAGTACAATGGTTACTAAGGTCACGCTGATGACGATAAGGCGTTGACAGTGAATCTGTTCGACCTATTTAATTGGAGCTCAGTTAGTCCCGGTTGTTCGCGTACCTGCATGCATATAAACATGCACATGCACATCTTTATTCACTTCCATGCAATCATATCATGGTTATTTTTTTGTTGCAATGATATATTAGTAAAGGTTAAACAGAAATATGATTATGTAGGAATGCTATCTGTTGGGTTCGCACGAGAAAGCAAAAGAACAGTTTCACGCTGCTGATTAATGCTTGTGAAAGAGAAGAGGATAGTTCTGTTGTGCGTCCCGCTGGTTTGCGTAGACAACGTCTGTTTACGGCTATTTGATAACACGAGCTACGGCCACAATGACTAATAATGAAGTGAGGTTGTCTTCGTAGTTTACTAACCGTGAAAAGCATATTAATGAATCCGTCTAATCTGTTGTCCATATAAGATGGGGCCAGTTGGATGAAGGTATCCATGTAATGAGCCATAAGCGGAGTCGTGTAATTCTTCTTGAACAAAGTAACCGATTGCTAAAGTAACACACATAACTACCTCACACTAAATACTTTAGGCATACACCACCGCATTTTGGGCATGAAGTGGAACATGTAGACATATAAACCGCAACCACTATTTCATGATTTTTACTACAAATCAACCCTTCTATTGATTTAAAACAAATCAGTAAATGACATAAATTACTGTGTTGCATGAGAAAAGCGTTGTATATTCATCCGTGCTTTTAGCTCGCATGGGAACCGTGTGGTTATTTGATCAATTACGAGTTCGTTGTATCGGTTATCTCATAATCAGACAAGTTCATAGTTCAGCACAAATGCTTCTGAATAGCATTGGCCCCAAGTTGTCACATGATATACCTAGTAACTGTCAGATAATTCTGCATCAGTGATGAGGCTTTGTTAATGTATACAATGAAACATTGCAGCATGATAGGTGATGGTCTTTGTCCGCTTCCTTCTGGATTCTACACCTCCGGCATACTCTGCTCGTTCAGCACAAAATGCTGAAAAGATCTGCAAGCGGTAGTGTGCTATGTAGTTATCCAGTACGCTCACAGTTAACATCTCGCGTGCAAACGTATTTATATAAAGCTTACACATGGTCCTTCTCATAAACTTTATTGCCCACCTTTGACAAACATCAGGTTGTGTCATCTGTGTTCTTTAGGAAACGTTAAAGTGCCAGCTATCCAAAAATTAACATACATTAGGTATTAGTTGTGATGGTATAGTGTATATATCTTCTGATTAGTAACGAAAAGTCCAGAAGCTGCACCATGGTTTCTAAGTTGCTGACACTCACTGGTTATCGGTACCGTATAACTTTCAACCACATTGTCTACTACGTTGGTATCCTTTCAACCTTAGAGTTTAAGCGGATAAAATATATCTTCCTTGTATATATTATAGTCAGATGACTGAATTACTTTATAAGATGATTTAAAATGCCGTCAATTTCTCCCAAGTGATAAGAAAGATCAGCGCTGCCTGTAATACTTGCCGAGTAGTCTTGTAAATTATTCGAAACAGTTAGTTCGTCTCATGAGAGTCTCCGTTTATGCGGATAGCCTTCCTTATGTTTCATATGGATGTGTATTATCAAAAAAACTGGAGGCTTTTAAAAAGTCAACAGAGTCCAACATGTGAATTGATCATGGTCGGAATATTTGTGTACCCCGCTTTACTTTGGCTTGTTAGAATTTGATGAACTGAATGTGCATGCTACTCGTTCACAGAGAAACATTGGGCAATGAAGTTTGCTCCCTGTCGAATCCTGCAAACAGGCATGTTGTGTTCAGTCGTCTAACAGAAGTAATTTGAGGAATGTTCTGTCATAACATGCGAGCTTACTACCAATACAAGTCGACTGTAAATTCTTGCTTCAAGTATGCTTCAAATATTGTGAGTTAAACCAATGCGTGGCTCACATAGTATTGAGAAGTGAACGAAAAGTCATTTTGGAAATAACATTCTTTAGAGCAACCGTGTAATATGTGCTGAAATTTAATGCTAATGTTTCACACTGTTTTTCAAAAGATTTGACAGCAACGTGTATTTTAGAATGGGAGAAGTTATGTAGGATGTATTTTACCTTGTCTAACAAAGACGATATGAATCATTCATGAGTTTATGGGCAACATATAGAGTGGCTACAAATTACTCCGAGTATAACAAAGACTCTAGCCACGGAGACAGTAGGATTTGGTTTCCACTCATACTACTCGCAATTAGATTTCCTCATTGATAGTTTAAACCAGCGTTTGTAGTGAACTTTAAAAGTTGGTTTAGGTTTAGCTGACCCCCTTTATTTCCGAGATGAACACATGGCTGCAAGCTCCTGGTTTGTACTGGATATGCTGCTCGTAAGACCGACAGCCTAGTACACGAGATTTAAACTCCGTGCATGCCATACGATTTGTATTCGGTTTGTTACAACCTATGTATGCATACACACTCTCTACTGAATAATCCTGTTTATCACTAGACGAAATAGATAATTACCGGGTTGGGGTTGTTTATTTTTAATTCTTCAGGTGTTGTGTGAAATGGTCTACCTAAGCAAAGGAAAACTAATAGAAATCCAACATTTTCATTTGACACATGCCTCGCTACTTTGTTCAACCGCTAGATGGTCCTCCTATACTCCCGCATAAAAAACATACATTTGTTTCAACTTAATCCATATATCAAAGAAACATAACGTATGTAATCTTTCGATGAGTTCGTTTTTGTTCTACTGAACAGAACATGGGTGACAAACTCGATCACCACCATTATTTCGGTTTTTACTGCATCCTGCTTATTAAAGCGTAACATGCAAGTGCAAGTCAGGCATACTTTTGCGTGACAGGTTGTTTGCTGTGCTCTTCTGACTAGCTCAATTTGCGTGGTGTGATCCTTACTGGACAGAATTTACAATTCTGGTCACGTCGATAGGGTATATGCAGCTCCAGCTGACGTGTGTTGTTTCGGAGAAAAGATTGAACCGTAATCAAACTATCAGCCGAAGGGTGAATGTTATCGGTGCTACCACCCACCAATTAGCTCGTGTCAGTGAGTGGGGGCACCGTGTTTTATCATTCCCGTTCCAAACCACTAATACTGTGAGCACGTGTACGATGGCCTGATGGTTTTTGGTCTGATTCTGTTCATGGTAAATGACAGTCACAAACCAGGAACGGGATAAGATGTGTATGTTTTGGAGGGTTTCCGAGGCAGGATGGTATGCATCGGCTGTGTCGGACATGTTGGACCTGTCAACCGTGTCGTGCGCATAATGAATGAACAGGGCTGGTTATGGAGCCCAAGTTGCCTTCTGAAATGTAGGGCAAAAGGTCGCAAACCAGCGAACGCACTAAGGTATCGAAGACGACGTGTCAATGTGGTTATTGATGTGGGCATGAACAGAAGTATGTCAAAATATGTCAGCTGTGTCTGGTCAAGGTAACATATACAAACTCAACCTCACCGATTTTAGTACAAATCAACCGTCTTCAGCAATTTTTGCCATTTCTAATTTAAACAAAACAGTCAGAAAAGGAAAACTGGTAGATGCAAGCATTTCGTATTGACTCATCAGTACCAAATTTACAATAACATGAAACGGTTTTTTTTATATCGAACAGATAGGGGGTAGGGTGGATAGTCAATCAGTGGGTTAAGAAAGGTCACTAAGTCCAGGGAAGGGTCAAGTTTACGAGCAACTGTTTCTGAACACACAGGGTCGGATTTAGTCGATTGATTGCGACAGCTTCAGCAAACCGCAAGAATCTTGGATTCGAGTGACGTAATAGGATTCTGAATGCACAAACTGGGTCGATAACGTGTCCAGTGGTCAGGACGTGTCTTGCAACTGCGGACGCTGGTTGCTTGCGTGTTTCAAACACATTGTCGTTCTTCTGTAATACGGACTTCTGTACCCACTTAGGCAAATGTTCCTTCACTCTGGAGATCAAGCACCTCTCGGTTCTGCCTATGTAACTTTCTTTGCAGTTACATGTAAATTGGTAGACACAATGTGAGGTGGCACCGATAGGCTGACCTTTGACTGAAGAGACAGGCAGTTTCTGAGTCCGGGCTAGTACACAGAGTTCCGCTGCGTTGAATGTCCGTTTAATTGAATTCACTAATCGTTGAGTTGTTTGTTGCATATTATAATCACCTTTGAAAGGCAGTTCTATATAAACTTTCTTCTTCCTCACTGTGACGACCTGTTCTGAAGCTGGTTTTGGTCTACTGTGCCTATCCATGAACCTTTTCGGATACCCGTAGATTGTAGTACGGACGTGATCAAGTCTAATTCCTTTGCAAGACTATCTTGTGTACAGATTCGTCTTGCTCGTGTGAATAATGTATTTACCAGTGCACGTTTGTGATGGACCGGTGTGAAGCTACTAAAGTTCAGATATTGACCGGACCATGTGGATTTCCTATAGATAGCTCTTTTAATAGAACCATCTTCCCGGCGACTTATGAGTATGTCCAAAAACGGTAAACAATTATCGGCCTCAAATTCGCACGTTACCTTTAGGTTTGGATGGCAACTATTTAAACGTCGAACTAGATTATCTATTGCCTGTCTGGAACGACTGAATACTAGTGTATCATCGACATAGCGTTTGTAGAATGACAGATTTGCTATGTCTGCCGACAACTCTTGCTCAATCTTTAACATGAAAAAGTCTGCTAAAATGGGCCCTAGTGGACTTCCCATGGCTACCCCATCTATTTGGCGGTAGGACCGATCAAGGAAATGGAAACTGACGTTTTCAGTGCACAGTAATAGAGTTTCTTTCAGAATATCACTAGGTAGAGGTAGAGTAGTGTGGCTCGTTTCAATGAGCTCACAAATGTAATCGATTGTCTCGTGTAGCGGGACATTCGTAAACAGTGACTGAACATCTATGGAGCACATCAACTCATTAGCAAGATTGATGTTGTCCAAGTCACTGACCAACTCAAAAGAATCTTTAATAGAATAGGCCTGAAACTTTTGTTTTAGTGGCGTTAAGATGGTGACTAACCAGCGTGCCAATTTATGGTACGGAGAAAAAAAAAACCCTTTCATGTTATTGTAAATTTGGTACTGATGAGTCAATACGAAATGCTTGCATCTACCAGTTTTCGTTTTCTGACTGTTTTGTTTAAACTACTGAAGGGAATGAACTGTTTTACATTTCTAATTTGTTTCTGAGTCTGTTTCTGAACCCTCCTTAGTCTATGCAGCCAGCATTCATTGCTCAGCAAGCTCACTTGGAAAGAGACTGTATATAATATATAGTTCTTCATTGCGAGTTATCCAGATATAGAATCGCGTCGAGCTCGAATCGTCGGCCTGTGAGCATAAAGTGCGGATATTTGCCACTGTACTTTTACACTCTACATATCTATCCAGGTGAAAGTATTAGCCACACTGTTGGATTGAACTTTTGAATATTTCAGTCGGCCAGGCTATAGATGTGGTGGTTAAACTCGAGGTTACTCACAGAAGATCGCCCACCAAGATGTATACTGGCAGAATTGTTGTGAAACTGTCTAACGAATGATGTACAACAAATCAGTAGCATGACCGTAAGCTAACAGCCGGAGCCGGAGGCTATCATACTATCAGACTGACTTGCTCGCATTCTGAAATCTACAACGGCCAAAAGCTTTGAACTCAATATGAAAATTATATAGTTTATTTCTAGTTACATGATTTTCTGATGAATTTGTACTGTTACGAAAACCAGTGGTAATTTGTCCCTTGAAGAGTGGGCAACGTTGCTCGTTATCTTCCCGTCTGAGCTTCAAATATCTAGTTTTAAACAAGATTTTAGATGAGACCCAACTGTGAAAAGTCAGGGCTTCGGCTGGATTCGAACTACTTATTAGTAATACAAATTCTATGCTCAACAGTGGCGTTGGTGGATTCCAGCGTGAACTGTTTGAGAAATCCTGCCGGGGCAGTGGATCCCGTGGATCATTTGGTGGATTCCATATGAGACAGTGGGACGGGTGGGTAACCTAGTCCAAATGTGAAATTTCCGAGCTCCTGGCGTGGTTTCGTAGCTCAGCTGATAGAGCCCTTGCCTTGTTGAGGCATGGTGTGTCTGTCGCTGGTTCGAATCCGGCCGAAGCCCTGACTTTTCACAGTTGGGTCTCATCTAAATTCATAAATCTGCCACACTACTTATTAGTTAAACAAGATTGTCCATACATAATCCTTGTGTCAAAAGAGTAGAGGCGACTGAAGGTTCAGACGCACACTGAGCCCAGGTTCTGAGTTAACGATTAATGGTAAGTTTGGGGAGTGAAAGACAACTAGAATTTATTGTGATCTCTATATGTGCTCAGTAAATGCACATTGTCCGTATGTTTAGTTATGCACCGCTGACCAGTTGCTCAAAATAATGCACTAATATATATTTGTATAATTGCCACTACAGCTTGTTTGTATATGCATCCCATGTGAAAATTATGTGCTGCCACGTATGCTCTAACTGCATAAAACTTTCAGTTTCAATTAGTAGCTTATTTGGAAAGATCACATTCTATTTAACCTGATTGCTTCCGTTCACTCATACCGAGTGGACAGTAACTGACTCTGAAAATCGTTGTGTATCAGATGTTTCACTGCCTTTCCTTTTTCAGCTAAAAGCAATTGATCAAGATGAGAATGCCACAATCATTTACTCGATGGAAAGTGGATTGAATCAGAACACGAACGATATGCTTGAAGTGGAATCAGACGGTCGAGTTATTCTCGTCCAGTCCTTGGACTATGAGAAGCAGACCAAGTATGCGATTACCGTTCGGGCAAGTGACGGGGAATTTTACGCGCTTACAAGACTAGACGTTACGGTTACCGATGTGAACGACGAGTTGCCGGAGTTTGTGACGAACCCGTTAGTACTAACAATTGAAGAGAATCAACCTGGTCAGACTTCTGTAGGACAGGTTAGTTGACCAGTGTTATTACAAGAGGATTACAATTAAACAGTTTACTTTGAGTGCGCCACTAATCTAACTAATGTATGATTCGTTTTTGGAGAGATCCTACTTTTCTTTCAACATATTTCAGATAAAATTTACTAATGAACTCGGTTGCACACACTAGCTTTCACTTCAATAGTTTAAAAGGCCGCGTTCCCAACTGTACGTTCAATCTTTATACGATTTCTAGGCGTCTGGGAAACAGGATATAGTTTACGTCACGCCCATCACAACAGCTTTTTGGGTAAAAATAATAAGCTGTTTTTACAAAACATCACTCATACATGAGTTGTCTTTCGAAACAGTACCTTTACTTAAGGATGAAAGCGTAGTAGGTTTTATTCTTTCTACGCTGACGCATGTTTCATGAATTGTGCTTCTAAATGAAGTTTGTTTTCAGTAGCTTATATTCCGGTTAGACTTAATGCTATTCAGAAGATGATATTGACATGTTTCCATTTTTCGCCATGTTGGTTTTTTTGCCAGACATTATTAAGATGCTCAGTCGGGTTAATTAAAGTGAGCAGTACGACCAGTTTTTTAAACCATTTGTGAAAGATGCCTGGACAAAATGTAATTGGCCTGGCCAAACTACATTGAGTACATTTCGGATGCAGGCTTCATTCACAAGGTCAAGTTGTGGTACGCAGCTTTAACTGGTATAAAGTGATAGTCCGAAGTTGCATGTGCCCGCACAGACTAAAAGAATGAAAACTACACACACATTTCACCATCAATACCGATACTCATGGAAGAGGGGGCCACTCTTGTGGCAAACGATAGCCGGTTCAATCCTTCATTCAGACTACCCGTGTCTAGTTCACCAGTAACGATAGAAGACATCGCGAAATGTTGACGTTCTGTTTACTCTCTTCGTTCACGAACATAAAACGTGTAAATGTATACCACATGCAGAAAACAACAATAGAACAAACAGCGGCTGGTTTAACATGAAACAAGGACGGTTACCAGTTCCAGAGAAGACAAAATGCACGTCAACACACAGGGCCAAACAGTGAGAGGAAGCAAACAATTTCGGATTTCTTTTAGTTAATAATATTCGAAACTAGTTGGCGGGTTCAAAAACATGACTTGTTTCCATGATGCCCTCTGCATTGGATTTGGTCAGATTTCATCTCAGTCGCTGTGTTGCCATTGCCTGCTGGCTCACCGCATACACCGACTACCTAGACATTTAGTCAGCCATTGTTTGTAGTAGGCACCGACTTGTTCTGCCGATAAAGACGTCACTGCAACTGGTGTTAAAGCCTACTAGTAGGTTACAGCCGCTTCCGGATGGAAACTTCTACTTCGATTCCCATGTTTGTTGGCTAAGCAGTTCAAATAATGGGTCATTAATTTCAGAACAGGCGTGATCTACTCACTATATCCGAACGAGCTACCACGACCTTACGCGAATGTAGTACATCCTGATCAATCATTTATACGAGAATGTCGGAGGGCCAAGTGATTCACGACTTCAAGAAGGTCATATTACAATTTCCGGTCTGGACACTATTACGTAGTATAATGAAGCTTCGGCAAGAATGCTGGATCTTGTACAGTTATTTGTAGTAGGCTACTCAAAACTTGTGAATGTGAAGGATGCAACCACAGTTTCCTGTGCTTGCTTAGTAAAAATGAAAACCTCATGCTTTTATTGGTTGAAAATGAAGTAACCACAATTAAGGAGAACAGAAGTGCTTTTTGTCGTAGTTTAGTTTTCGATTATAATATGAAAATGGCTGGTTTATCATTCTGGTCGATAACCAGACCTACCGCTTGTTCTCGTATATGTCATCGACCTTATCATCATCATGAACTAGCCGTACAAAAACACTTCATCATGTTGCGGTAGAAATTTGGGACAGTTCCCATGCGTTTTGCCTGCTGTTAGGAAAATTTTGTAACGCATAAAAATCCTAGTGGAATGTTTTCTATCCTGCTGAACAATTTTCAATGTAATGAACACTCACTTATGCGCATTTAAACAACTATTTTCTAATTTCTAAAATATTTTCCATGTGTGATCAAGGTACCAAGGGAGTTACGGGTAATAATAATAGCAACGGGAAAGTACGCGCGCATTTAAAAATTGAAGAATCAGACAACATTAGTATGAGACTAAGTAAAGGTGAGGTACAAAAATTGTAGATGAAACTTGACGACGATTATTTTCCAGATAAGTAGCCAAAAATAAATTTAAGCCCAATGTACTGCTTAAATATTTGACGAACTATAGAAACTGGGGTTTGACTGGAAGTCGTGGACACATCCAAATAGACCGCTAATATTTGGTTCATTTTTAAACTAGGTTAATCCAAGAATTCGTCTGTAAGTTATACTTAACGAGAAGTTGATGAGTAAGTTAAGAAAAGAGACCGCATCCGAGTTTTAACCAAAAATTCACATCGCGTGCGGATTTCAGTAGCTTCACATATCAGGAAAAGTATATAATTTCTTGCCAGTATTGAACGGAAAAACAGAAAGTGGAAACGTAAGCAGTGCCCGGATTTATAACGTGAAGATAAAACCTGAATAGTTAAAGACGTAATTTGGAAACTTCTCAAAAATAAATGTTCAGTCATAATTACAAGAAACGTCCGATCAACGCAATTACTCAGAAGTAAGTAGCCAATATTAACGCAAGTCGAACGAACTACAGTAATGTTCCTATCATTTGCTGCTCCGCCTTTATAAATCTGACTGCACAAGACAAACACTGCTGTCAACTGGGAAAGAATACTAACGTCTATTCATCGGGTTATTCCACAAGGCAACTCACCTGGACTGTGTTAAATCGCACCAAGTGAAACCAACGCTTAAAGTAACCTATTTACCACACTTGCAGCGAGACCTGAATAGAAGCAGTAAAGTATATATCTTAATGTTGGATCAACAAATCATGTAGACGGCATGTTTCGCTTCCCGAATAGCTGTCCAGCAAAAACATTGTTAGAGCACATAACGAAGTAACAGCAACTCATGACATCTCTTAAAACTTTGGAGAATGTAGCATTCCCAGTCCAGAAATATTCATTAATTTCTTCAGGTAATTTCTACATCTAAACTCATTCTCTTCCGTAAAATATTCCAGCTCATAAGAGTTTCTCAAGTGGCGGTGCTCATTTTTTAAGCAAAATATCGTAAGTGTTGTTTTTAATTTAGCCGGTAGGAATTTCTGTGCTACATATACTGGAAATGTGTATTTCAGGACTACTATTCACTCGAATATGCTGAATAATATGAGTAACTGGGCTGAAATTGCTAGACAGTAAATCTGATAGCCTGGTAACAACCTTTGAGCGAAGGATCTTCACAGAGGTTCTCGTATATTGTTCCATTCTCACATCCAATTTTCGGTGCTCAGTGTTACAACACATGCTAGCGAGAGGTTTCAAGATAGCGTTGGCCCGGAGTAAACAAAAACCAGGTGCGGTTTTTGTCGGGTTAACGTTTGTTTCCGGAATTTGTGGATTTTGCCGCTTTACTACTGGACCATACAGGTTTGCACACAGAGGTCAGGTGACCACCCTGCCACAGTTTCGGCCGACTTCTTTCCAGTGTCAAAGCTACGATGCCCAAATATGTCAATCACCCCAACGGTGACAGCCAGAAAATTATTTTGCCCGCAGCATTGTGTGCTGATGAGCTAGCCACTGTCTGAATGGCTTTTCCTTGTGGATGCTCAGTGACCGTTTGCAGTTGTTCACGGACTGAACCTCATCCCAGATGTCGAATGGAGCTGAGTTTCGTATTTCAGTTAACACTGTTAGATTTTGATTTCGTTGACCTCAGGAAAACGTTCACAATAAAAAATATCCAGTTAAACGTCTTCCGTTATATGTTCCAAATGCCTTGGCAAACATTTATAAAACTAGATTGTTCCAAGATTCCCTATGAACAGGCTATGCGCCGTTTGTCCACTAACCCTGCTGACCGGAATAGCATAAGAGAGCGGGAGCACATCGCTACAGTATGAACTTAACATATGAAGTACGCCACAGTTACAACAGAAAAAAACAGGTTTAGCAGCAGTTTAAGCAAGCATAGGAAGCCTCCATATCATGCCCAATCCTTTTGTTCTGGGCAGTGTGCAAGACACTACTCAATCACAGAATCCATTCGCAGCTGAACGCATAGTGGAGTATAGCTAGTGGATTAAGGTGTTTATCACTCCATTCAAGTAAATCAGACAATCCGCCTTATTGGAATCAATCTGGGAACAGTTGTTTAAGACAAGGACCACAAACGGCCGTAGTTAACCATGCAGACAAAATGTTATACTGTCGGTCACAATCACTGGTGAACAAGATCGAAGGGTAATCCATGTTATTGGAACAGTTTATCGATATATGGCACAGTTAAGTGCACGAGTGACAGTAAGATAAGATAAACAGCGGCGACACTCACTGAACGATGCTTATGAGTAGATATTTTATAACTTACTACAGCGATTCCTATGCTCACTTTGCTCTTCTTTATAGCCGATTTTATTGATTATAAAAGTAAGTCACAACTTTATAAGCCTTTCCGCAAGTCGCTGTCAAATTTAGTCACTGCAAGGCAAGGCAGTTACTGGCAAAACTGATAAACCATATTTGTTTTATCAATGCTATTGTGGACAAGGGTAGTTAATTACAAAGATTTAGAGCTCCCGTTACAATGCGCGCTTTTACAGGAACTAACAACAGTTCCAACGTTTTCGTATAATAAAGCTTGTTCTGAATAACCCATGTCCTCCCATAGTGGTCACCAACATGAAAGTTCTTACCACGCTCAGTATTTCGGTGAGTAGTTTGCGAGTTTGGCTTTATATAGAGTAGAAATCATTCAAAGTTGATCCCAACTCAAAAGTTCTCACAAACTTTGTAATATGCCACAATAAAAAGAAGCGCTATACTCAAGCTTCGTTCTTTGTATAGTTCTGCCGCATAGTGTGTCCAAGGCACTGCCGGGAATTAAACACCAGCTCAGTATCTCTGAAGCCGTCATGCTTACCACTGTATCATTGACGTCAAATTATCTATTCTGTTTAAGTTTTGTAAAACTAGAGGGTCCAAATATCAATTCGAGTTATTTCCGACTGTGTTTGCACACATTGAGCAAAAATCACTACTTCTCCGTATGCATGCTGGAAATCATTATGCAAGGAGTAAGTCAGACAGCCTACTCTCAGTTATTGTTTGCTCCAACTCATGTCTCAGCTTGTCAGAGTTTCAAACGAATGTCCAGTCTCCTTGGATCTTAGCAATGTATTGTGCTTATGTACTGTTCGGTTGTAAACAATTCATCAAAGTTTGGGACAGTACTAATATCATACAGGGATCGAGCGCATATAGAGGGCCTGTTAAATGTAATAAGTCTGACTGAATAGCATCATTTCCGAGCTTTTTGCAAAATAATCACATCACACCGAGGTATCCAAGCGTAACGGGTAGCTAGATAGCAATTACAGACTGTTCGCTTGAGTAGAACGGGTAAGTCATCAAGGCTAATAGCATGCTATCCGACTGCCTTTCAGGAGAGGCTAGAAAAGGAACGCCAATGTAAAGCTGGCCTTTAGAGCTAGGCGAAAGTTCTAAATTCGCCCCGGCAGCTTCTTAAGTTACATTTTAATAAATAATCCACGGGTGCAAACAATTGTTTGGCAACTACGACATAGAAATTTTACGTAAACCACGAATGACTATAAATTCCAACAATGGATGACATCAACTCTGGTTATTTAGCTCAGGAACTAGCTGTGACACAGACTATGATTTTCAACTTTGGTTAACATTCCACATTTTATCATCTAGTTAGCTACATGGAAGACTTCCTAAATTGAAAAGAACCGATGTTAGCTTAATCCAGTTGTTATTGACAAGCAGACACATTACACGAGTTTACAAAATACAGCTGATCTACCTGTTTGCTGAGTTAACGCTCAGTTGTCAATATCTCAAGGTTTGCATATGTTTTATATGATCCAGCAAATGAGGTCCTTCATCAGAAATGAATACTACAGAGGAAGAGGCACGACAATTGATATTTTACTTAGGTTTACTCAATGAATGAGAGAAAACACATCGTGAAAATCACCGATTTTAAACACAGTTTGGTCACTCATTTATAGACGATCGTGACCTAGCCTAAATTCGACTACTGTTTAAATGCTGTGCTGTAGATAGAATTTAATCTTTCTTGCAGCGAATAACCATATGATGTACTTGCAGAACAGTGAAATGGTCATTTTTCCTAGATTTGTTCCGTATTTTTTGTCATTTTTTCAGACTTCTTGAGCGAATGTACATAGCTTTCATTTCCTTATAATGCCACCAGATCATGAAAACCTGCTCCCGTACGAAGTCGACAGTAGATAATTTTTGATTGACGAACTTAAACTAAAAGTCTAAAGTACAACCTATTGTAATCAGCTACTTAGCTTATGATTGATCGCGCAGTGTTTTGTTTTTTCATATCCTAAGTATGTCCCGAAAAATGGTTGCTTAGGTTTAGAAAATCTGCAATCAAATCGGTCCTTCAACCATTCAGAAATGTGTAAATCAAGTGCAAATAACGTTTTCTATTGCACAGTTATCTGTATTCAAACTATGGGACGAACTTAACTGGATGTCTGTCGAATTTTGGAGCGCTCAGTGATGTAAACTTCGTATCATTAAAATATTAGGAATGAACAGAAAAATTGTGATGAAATGGATAGAACAGTTTAACGCCTGATGTTGAGACTTGTCTCCAGGAGCGGCCGTCTAAAAAGAAGACCTAGTATCGTTAACCTAATTCTTCATTCGTGAACCTACAGTAAGAAAGTTTTGTCACTTTGAGCCCGCTCTGTTAGCATCTTGACGACGTCTGAGTTATACCGGTTCAAGGAGCCAATAGCCTGTACTGACGCCTCTCTCAACCCCACACAATAATTCAACTTAACTAAACCTTCCGACGCTTCTTATTACACGATGTGCAATAAATCCGGGTGACTGGAAATAAAAAATCACGTTTTGTTTTCAAATGTCCACGTAGAAGATGTAACATCTCGTAGTTAGGCCTGACGGTGTCTAAATTCTACTCTACCTGTGTAGACTAGTGTTATCAACTCATTTCGCATGAAGCGATAAACTCATATTCATTGAGTGGAAATTCTTACATCTTGTCTGAAGTTCCCCGTAAAATAAAATACCACACCTTTTGAATAGCTAAAAATCATTATGCTGTACTATGTACGTGACAAAATCAAATGCATACTGAACGATTATGGACCTAGTTACTTGTCGACAAGTGAAAACTGGATGGTTGAATATGACTGAAATCGTGTTCTCAGTTAACAAATTATTGCCATCTGTTCATTTACTTCTCCAATTTCCTACCTCTTATGTTTACTAGCTGTTCATCAAAGATCGTGACAGTCCAGAAGTCAACGGGCAGGTATCGTGTCACGAACCGGAACATCTAGTCAGCAGACAACCCCTACTGTTTTACCCCGAAGTTGATCGGCATTTTGGTGGTTCGAGTCTATCAAATAATAACGATATGAATTCCAACAATGGTGCAATAATGACACCATCCAGAAGTTCAGAGACACAGGTGTACCAACAATTCAGCTTGCTGACGCGGATAAAATTCGACCGTGAAGTTGACCCACATGTTTATGAAAGCCTTCTTATTTGTGCCGACGGCCAGTCCTTGGATGATGGTGATGCAGTGAAGATGAAACAACTTACCACAACGTTAACCATCTCGTTAACTGTGACAGATCAAAATGATAACCTACCGGTATTTGAAAAACAGCACTATGAAGCTGAATTGCGCGAGAATTGTCCAATTGGAACGAAAGTTATTCAGGTAAGTCAACGCTGATGTACCCGTTTTACTCAATTGATAAATGATGTTGGCTATACCAATCAGCAGGGTTACTGATAATCTCTCTGAATACAATTTAAAAACACGAAGCACATGTCAATGAGTCACATTACGAAACGTAATTAAGAAAGATGCGCAGATTAATAGACATGTCCGCTTAGTTTGTGTCTCTGTCAACAAAGTGTTTTGGTTCACGAATAAAAGACAGTTATCAAACCAAACATATGATCCAACAGTTTTTTATGCTATTTTTAGATATAAACCGTTCTAAACGGTAATTAGGAGAGCTTGTTAGCAATAATCACGCAGCTGTCAAACGTCAGCATTCTCGAAATCAACCAAAATAGCTGAGACCTTGACCGTGCTAACCAAACTTTGTCCACTAAGTTGGTGGTGAAGGTTTTCATGCATGCATACCCTCGCGCAATCCAAAATGCCAGAAACTACAATTATTATTTGTGCATCATATCGTACCTTTTAAATTTCAAAAACCGTAACTTTTCTTACATCTCATTAGCTGTTTCTTGCCAATAACCTTTCTTGTTGCAATTTTGTTCTATAAACTTGCCTGTTTGACTGTTTCTGTTTGGCAGTTGATGCCACAGGTCCACCGGTGGATATCTTACGATGCAGTGCGTCCAATGAATAATTAAGGGGAAACTGTGAATTTTTCGAGCTTCCGGCTTGGTATTGTAGTTCAGCTAGTACAATGCTTAGTATGTTTGGCGACACTGTATCTTTCGCTGGTTTGATTACAGCCAAATCATGGACTTTCTACAATTGGTTCTCTTTTAAACTACAGAATCAACCAAAGTAATTGCCAGTAATAAACGGAGGTTTGTTTTAGTAACCTTTCATTAGGCGGTGGTGTAGTCAGCCGATATATTACAGCGTTCCTAAAAGATAACATTTTTTATTTCGGTGCATTAGTAATACAAGTTTTGCAGCTCATAGTGCAGCAGTAGCTTAATTTAACTCTGGTGTGGATTATACCACTGCCCCTGTCCTTTATTGACGTCTGCGCACCTTAGAGAAACAGTAAATTTAGTTATTATGGAACTCTTAAGTAGACGCTATATTCGGCGCATTCCGCACGAACTGCTTTTGAT
The DNA here is from genome assembly GCA_014338405.1 of Paragonimus skrjabini miyazakii. Taxonomy (NCBI): domain Eukaryota; kingdom Metazoa; phylum Platyhelminthes; class Trematoda; order Plagiorchiida; family Troglotrematidae; genus Paragonimus; species Paragonimus skrjabini miyazakii. The sequence continues at coordinate 194,602 of JTDE01000391.1, forward strand.
ACTATTTTCACTCGCATAAAATCTTACTTATTTCATAGGTGAACAATTTAAAATCACATTTGGACCTCTCTGTATGCGGGATAGTTTGATGTGGGAACAATATTTAAAGAACTAAACGTCATTAAATAAGCTATCATTGGTCCATATCAAACGAGAAAAAGACCTGTATATACCTGTCGGAGAACAAACATAGCTAAATTCAACAGGTGTATTCCAAGTGCGTTAGCAACTCTCTGGCGCCTGCTTTCCAACCAACATTGCGAACTCACCTTCTCGTTTGGAAAAAGCCATTCCAAGTCGCCAACCATCAGTCGAGTTAAAATGAATGACTAGGGACAATGAAATCTGTGCCAATCCTTCAACTCGTGTGCATTAAATGTTTCCAGTTGATTATCATCGAACTTCGCTATTGCCTGCTTCCTGAATTGCATGGGTTTGGCTTGTTTGGCTATTCCAACGTCCGTCCAATTAATGTTACCATGCGTTTTAAAACCACTCAGATGAGACAAGCCTTCAACATGAGTGAGCATACGTGTGTCCACATTTACACATGGACTTTTGAAAGCGTTTAGGTCGATTTGTGTTTCGTGCAATCATTCCGGAGCATACGCTAGTTTTGTGGCAATTACCCAAAGTCATTATCGACTTACTATAAACAGACGCTGCTAATTCAAGCCGATGGAATCCGGCAGCACAGTGTTTATATATTAAGCATAAGCAAGTGCCTGGATGAACCGCTATTGTGAAAGCACCAGTTATGTTGAGTAAGCATGAATTCTTGGTGAACCTCAGGTATAGTAATTTTGATATTGTTCTTCAAGTTGGTGTCAATAACACGCTACATTCCTGCCTATCGCATTCTCGCTTCATTACTATCTCATAAGCTGAAAGCACCAGAAGATAGCTTTCACCATAACTCACTAATCACAAAAAGTTCCAGTGAGAGAAACTTACATTTTGGTTTAATGCAAAACTACTCACATTGGTAAATCATAATTTTATGTCAGATACACAAAATGAAACATGCGTGTTCACAGTGGATGATGTTGATGACTAAGTCCTCATAAGGAATGCAGGTCGGTCTAACCTACATTCGACACATAGGCTGTTTTTGCGACGTCAGCCAATATACTTCTAGGCAATGAACACTAACTATAACCAAATGCTCTGTAGAAACAACACTGACCCAGATCCATAGGACCATTGTACCAAATAGACAATGGTTAATGCGTATGTATGCAAGCTGGTGTTCTTTCCCATCAAGTGACATTGTGATTGCACTTTTTTCAGGAGACAAGATCGCTTGATGAAAGTAGAAATACTTGTGTCTGGTTCTTTGTTTATCAGAATCTTAAACAAAGCACACGTGGGGTAGACCAGTTTAGACGTGTGCAAATCGTTACAATCAGAGAAACGACTTGCAGCAACTCTGAAACGGCGTTAGTTACTGCAGCACAAATTGGAGAAAAATAATTTTGTTCCAATTGTTGATAAAATGTTAATTTCTTACCTGCAATCTGACAGTGTTGCTTTTGATAGAATGTGTGCACTCTTTCTTCCCGATTGGTCCGCATTAGATTAGGCGATGGTGCAAACTGAATGTATTTTGCTTCGACCCACTATGGTTTTGCTGAACAAATCTACAGTTAGGAAGGTGCTAACACACTCTCTGAACCATGTTCTTGTTCAGTCCAGGACATAATAGACAATGATAAGGATTATGATATATCTAATAAAATTACAGTCAGGTGAACATCGGCACAGATGATTCCCATCTTTTCAACCTTTCGATTGCAAGTGCGTGACGTACATGTTGACACAGAGCACGGAAAAACTGTTCAAATTCTCTGGCACAAGGCAATCATTATCGTTCGTCGATAATGATATACGTAAGTCGATAATAGGTTTAACCTTGCAATCTGTACGATTAACGTTACCGATATCTACGCAACTTATAATAGGCGGTTCCTTCCCGTTCAGTCGAATGATACTATTAACTAAGTTGAAAATTGCTCCAGCAAGTGGCAGGATTATGTCAGAGCCAAAGTTGAGACTTTTTAAGGAGACACGTTAGCAAAATGACCTGTGGGATAACCAGTGGTGAAACAAGGGAAGTCGGTACTGTCGCCGCACTTTTTTCTTATTTGTCTCGTATGGATTGCAAGTTCACAATATTCCGACTTCATCAATTTTAAATTTCGTGTTTAGCTGAATGAATATTCACATCTGCTCTTGTGTTCTATTCCCATGGAAATGGCAGCCTTTTAAATGATTCAGCAAATTGTCATTACTGTCCTCATCCCTTAATGGGATTTCCTGGAATCAGGCATTTGTCGATGTGTGGATTACGGTAATTTCTTTCGGATTAAAGATAACTGACAGTTCGAACGTAATAAATGGCCCCGTCAAGTATTTTATTTATTCACTGACGGACACTTTGATAATGTCAGTTGATTTGATATAGTAAATGAATCGCTCCGGTTTTGGAAATCGAGATACTATTGCAAAGATTTAGGTTGCACAGCTTGTTTGGTTCACTGGTGAGTAGAGAGCAACTGACTTACGTATAATAACTGTGGCTCATTTATAAGAGATCCCTCTGAGTAATTGTTTATTCATCCCTCCGATAATTCAGATGTTAACTCTAAAAATCCACTTGGTTGATTTTACGAAACTAAACCTACCCGAATCTTGTTGAATCAGAAGTAACTATATGACGAACAACTGTCGCATTCCTATCGAATTTTCAGTCGACCCCCTTCCGGAAAGAATCACTAGACTCGAGTTTCGCTCTCATTAGAGCTCGTCAGTAGTGCGTATCCTCGTCACTGCCGATACTAGAACCACGGACACGCTGTTCATGAGGCAACCGTGTTTACCACTGCGCCACTGACCTGACATTAGGCACGACTGAATTATCATATGTGGGCACTCAACCACTTTCGCTTGTCAGGTTGTCCGATCGCCTCGAGAGGAGACAGTTACTGTCTGTTAACTCTAATCGATGACCGCTCGACTAGGAGTTCTCTCCAAGTTGAAATCACAGAAATCATTGACTTGTCTATGTGAGTGTGACAGCTGCGATCAATTGTAGGTGATATTCAATCTATATGAAGACAAAAATCCCTTACTACTCATCAGCGACGAGCAATTGTTTTCTTTACTTCATTTTCAAGTTAACGCAATTCCATAGGTTCCACAAAAATCCACAAAAATCAAGACACGATTATTAACCAGTGACAAGAATGGCTACTACTGGACTCCACAAAATAATTAGTTGAGGCCACATCATAGGTTGACAAGGTATTGCGGCACGTGGTCAGCGTTAATTATCTGTGTGTGGTTAGAATGGATGTGAATGACCTAGGGACACGGAAGTTGCAGGCACTGAACACAATACTTTTGAGTGTGTATGCGATGGTTACGCAATTTGATTGCAACCACGTCTTGGTTTTCACGGTCTGCCTCATGAAAGGTTTTGAATTAACTCATGTACATGTGTTAACATGGGGAAAAAATGAGTGAACACATTTGTTCGTGAAACCGTCACTCAATTCATTTGAAGAAACTGGCATTGGATGCAAACTGAATAATTTAATTTCGTTAAATTCTGAAAAAGGGCAGGTGACTACGGACAGTGGTGAATACCGCTATCACATCAGCCGATTATATGATGCGCATCTAGGTAGGATTATGTGGCTGCTCTCACCTGGAAGTTAGTGACAAACTAGAGTTTCGCCCTTTCTGAGGTATATATCTATATATGTACGATTAAATGTAAAAGCAAACATACATAGATTTAACGCGAATCGGCCCACGTCCAATAGCCAACAGGCCAACACGCATGTAAAAAAAATGAAAAAGTGATTTACAGTTAAGAAGAATATTCCGCTGTACACAGAGGTTTGTGAAAAATACAACAACGCCGTTTACTCTCCATCATCTCGGATAACGCCTTCGACGAAAAAGGTATTCCTTCTTTGTTAGACACCAGTGACGAATTGTGGAACATTCTGCTGAGTCAAGCTTCACTGTTAGTTTCTCCTCAAACCAAAGTAAGGTCACACGCTGCCAAATGGGCTACCACTTTCGTCATCGGTCACCACCAACAAACACTGTGCAGCAAGAAAAGCAGCTGTGATCAATTTTGGGTGATGTTTGCCTTGAAAAAGCAGTGGTATTTGTGACGAGTGTTCGGGTCAATGGAGCCCGCTAGGCGGAATAAGTTTACTCACCAGTATACAATATGTGTTTGTCCCAAAGACAGATCCCCGGACTTTGTAATTTGAAGCGCGGTGTTTCAACCGCAGGTCACTAATGCTTAGGAGGTACCGGGTGGTAGAAAATGGTCACCCTATGAACGTCCTTTGTGAGGATGGGTCACGTTTCGCAACAGTACACTTAGACCGCAAATACATTGAAAATATACACGCGGCCCCTCAATGGAGGACTGAGATAATCACTGCGATGCAGACGGCACAAGCTGGCGAACGACATTCTTGCTTCACCTATCTTATTTGTGGGCTTATGAGTATCTTCAGCGCTTTCAAAGTTTTGCTAAAGAGTTTTGCACTTAGAAAATAGAAAAGAAACAGTGAAGCATCTAGTTTTCTTGAAATAAACTGCTTTTTCTAAACCCTCATCGACTATAACAATTTTGTCGGTAGCTGTTGTCTGTATGTGTCAAAGTTTGGGTACACTGATTGTTCCGCTTTGCTTGATGGTTGCAGCTACTAGGCCTCGCGACCCCTCGTAAAGTTTCAAGAGTGAGCCTTAGAAGCTAGTCGATACTTGGTGAGGGATGCACCATACCTACCAGCGACACGAAGTTCGAATGACAGCGCCAAAACGGAGTAGTTTTCAGTTGAATAATCTTTAGCATCCAACGACAGTCTCATCTTATACACTACTTGTCGTGTATATAGCAAATATGATTCGGGATCGCTCGGATGATGGGATCCTAGACTAGTGACTAGTGTACTTTACTGGATGCGAAACAACCACATGTTCTTTGGAATAAACACGTCAGTTCAGGTTCGACAACGAAAAGGCCTTCCATCAAAGCGCATATCGAACAAGGCAGACCCCAATTCATGATCAGAATTCACAAGAATGCGTCAGATTTGATTGTAATTATTAAAACGTTCACTTTGCCGATGGGTGACGGTTGTTGTGTTTGAGCAGTGTTCACGGATGACTTGATGATGGGGTTGTGCATCAGCGTCTAGAATGACGAAAATAAGCACTCGCTAGAAGCAGAATGTTGTCAACACAGATTGTCGCAAACGCTTACCTCTGTCTGCTCGACGAACAGCTGTAATAATAAACAACAGGGATGCAGTCCAGAATATATTCATCAACAACACTGAATAGTAATCAGGATATCGAGCGAATATATTGGGTAACGTTATCATACAGGAAAATGTGAGAAACTTCCCTAAACTTTTATTTGATCCTAGGTCTGGTCGAAGTTTGTTGAATATGGTAACGTTATGCACAGTTAGGTCTTTTTGTAAGACACTATATGAGTTCCTCCTCAGCAAGTGATTCAAGTGTCCAGTAGAAGTGTGCATTGTTTACAAGTGTCGCTTGATCCAGCAATCGACATATTGTGCTGATCTGGCAAACGCAATCATTGTTTCTGCCTTGTGATTTACGGTTTTGTTTTCAGTGTACTGTCTTGTGTCTCTGGAGCGCGAAGATTGAAAGTACACGTAATCAGATGTGCGCCTTCTCTTTTAGTCATGTCACACAATAATGCTAATGACTTCAGCAAATATTTGGTCAGATTGGACGACTTCTTTAATTGAAGATTTCATAACAAAACTATCAACTTCTTAATAAGACCACAGACCTAGTCCTTGGAAAGAGAATTAACACCGTTAACACATACTAAACACCCTAGACCGTGACTTAGGTCAAAACTGAAAAGTAGACTGATAACGGAACATTCTGAGAGCCGTTCGCTTACCGAGACTTTGGAAATTACAAATTAATTCTTGCCGGAATTACTCTAATGAGTAGTGCATCCCTTGATGCACAATGCATCAATGTTCACTGAAATCTTCAAAAACTGTCAGGTAAAAAGACAACTATTTTGTCGGTTAGCAGGAGGTGACGTAATAACTTCGCAATTGTTTGATATGCAACGGAGGCTTAATAATAGACATTTCTATCACTTCAAGGCTGCCTTGCGATTTACATGTTGATGTATTGTTGATTGATACTACAGTAAAACGGATGAGAAAAAATGAAACTAACTGAACCGCACGCCTTCGAAGTGACAGTCACTGTCATTTGATATGAAGTAATTTTAATTTGCATACTGTTCAGGAACTAACAAATCCTGCACCCCAATTTGAACCTAACATGATATCTGAGCAAAGGGACCGTTAACCCAGTATGTTTAATGTCTTAATCTAGAAAGACGGATAAAGTTTTATAAATAAGCTTTAATTACACTTGGAGCATTATGTGTTTCATTGCTATTCAATTTTGAGGGCTACAACGGTTGACTAAGGTGGGTTAATTGGACAATGGGATAGTACATTTTACACAATCATCACTCCGTTTGAACTGTGTGAATCGCCTATTCTATGAACCATTAGTGTCCGTGTTCTTCAAGACAATGAAAAACTGTGCCTTTTAGAAAATATATGCTCTAAGGCGACTCCTTTAATTGCTGACCTCTTTCATTAATGTCATCTGAGCATAAATTTTGGACAAACAAATTGACAGATTATTGTGTGAGCGTTGCAAGGCTGCTGCATCATTTATCGTTTGAATAGACACACTGCTATTTGCTCGATCGAATAAGCTAACGACAATAACTGATCGGCTGGTTGACCACAAATGGTACAGTATTAAGATGAGACTAACAAGTCAATCGGTAATTAGGCTGAATTACGACTCATTAATAATTGACTGTCTCTTAGAAAGACACGTAAATGCTCCGAAGTTTCAGCTGTGCCAGCAGTCAGCACTGCATTCGGTGTGTTAGTGTTTTCACGCTTTTGTTTTCGTTTGCTATTGTGACATCTGCTGTCAGCTAACCGACTCCACCATGCCGTATGTGATCTACATTGTTTTGGTGAAAAGTGCCCTCTCGCAGCATTTAGTGACTTACGCTATCCGATTGACGGTACCCATTGGATAGGTTGATTTGTGTGTCGTGTTGTCGATGTACGCCTTAGCATCACTATATGAATACTACATCGGCTACTAGGAGACCGGTATGAGTAAAAGCATTTGGTTGTATTTTGCAACGAGTACTTATGACTGCCATTTGCTTGGTTGCTAGTGCACCCAACCTATCCAATACATGTGACCATTTTGAGTCTAAAATTAGCGTCTGTTATGTTATTATGGTGACCGCCAACCGTGACTCATGTGTCATATGAGTGACCCCAGAGTATCGTCAAGAAAGTGGATGCACCCTGGCTTTCTCCTTTCTTCCTAATTTGGCTACGAAATAAATGTAGATAACTGCTTATCTGGACTATCATGAATTGTTGTGTAACTTATTGTATAACTTACGGAGACCATATGCGGTATGGAAACGTGCAAAGTGAATGTTGTTAAAGCACATTTTCTAGATGCCGTATTCCTTCCATCAAACCAACTTTGTTCGTATCAATGGGGCTTCCAGCAAGCACCGCCCCATCTGGCTTTGTCGAACGGCTCTGCTCCTCAAGACACACCACCAGTAATCCACTTCATGTAATCCTCTTGA
>JTDE01000391.1:221095-245180 GCA_014338405.1 Paragonimus skrjabini miyazakii
AACAAAACTGACGTTTGCGACAGTCCTCCTCATATAGAAAAATAGTTGGTCATCTACCGCTAATAAATCATTCTCATTATTCCCGCCGATCAGAACATGATGAAAATGTGGCCGGAAATTTTACTCACAAGTTTTAGTCTGTGGCCGGAACAAAGTAGACGGACATATTTTATACCATCAAAGCAGAATACGAAGAAACAATTGGATATATGGGTGACGAACAGTTACGTGTGTCTACGTACTGTCGCCGGAAAACATAAACCTCAGATTGTCAAAAATTCAAGTTCACTAGGGTATAAAACGATCAGTGTCCTAACTTCATCAACAAGCTATTAAATAGCAGTTTATTTCTTTTCGAATGAAAATAACATTTTCGCGTAATCATATTTCGAAAGTGGGTTTAGTTTCAAACAGGAATTCAAAAACAGTAACCGTGTCTTTCTTCAGCCGACAAAATCCACAAACAATAGGTGAAGTGTATATATTTCGCTTAAGCTAATCAGGCGATTTAAAAATCAATTTTCTGGGCAGGTGATAAAATAACAAGTCCAGTGGGATAATTATCAACAAACCAAATTAAAACGTTTCCATTGTGTAAGTTTTACTATTTACCTTTGCGAATAATAAAAGTCACCGGCAAGCTTCATACTATCCGTTACAACTATTCAAGTAAGTTTATTCAACAAAATGCAACAACAAACGAAAATTCTTTAACTGGTGCATTTATTGACGTTCGTTTCTCTGTCTTACCCACTGACTTTCTACCAACCCACTTCTATACTCAATCTGTGGGGTAACTATTAATCTATTGACTGGAGCAGAACAAACTGGAATAGTCAAAATTTATTTGCATACAATTTGTTAGGTATATACTAAATTTATGGCTACCCAAGTAATCAAGTAATCAAGTGAGTTCTGTGCACAGATGACATTCGTTGGCAGTTGGCAAGTTATAAAACAGATGTATGTACATCTACGGCTGGTGATACGCAACAAGCAAACACGAGTATGTAGGCAGTGATGAGGACATCTTGCGGAATAAAGGATTGTGGGATAACATACAAGTAACAAACAGAAATAATGTGCAGTTAATAAGCAATGCATATAAATTCTAAAGCAGCTCACTAGCAGAGAAAAACACAGGTTGCTCGATTGAGGACAATATCACGTGAGGTGGATGGACGGAGTTGATGCTAGGTATGTTGATGCCTCCGCTGTTTACTCACTGACGCTGACGTTCCATATGGTGGTCCAAGTTTTAAGTCTGTAGACAAGCGTTTTATTGCCCAAGCATAAAACTGCCAACTTTTCGCCACTTCGTACATCATGTATGCAACTTCTGCCAAGTAACATGAAGATAGTACATTACACTATGACACAAAAGATAACTCATCTGTCATAAAGCTTTGTAAAGTTCGCAAAGTCTCTACTTTTCACTGTACTGTTCATGGTTAAGAAATATGGTCTTTATTTGGTATAACCGAGTTGCACACAGTACTTTCTACCATCCTATAGATAATATGTGAAACATAGGAACTAAGAAACTGTAAAGGCCGAAAGAGGGAGTTACATAACACTAGTTCTTTAGGAAATGTTAGTTTGTAGCAATAGCAGTAAACAGGCGGTACTGGATAGTAGTATGTTACATTTGTTTCACTTTCATAAGAGAATAAACGAAACCCTTTAAAAATCCATCTTCCTCAAATTTTTCCGAGAGACGGATTTATTATTAACCCACTTTCATTTTGTTCTCCCACTGTTGTCATTCTGCTGAGTTGTAAGTGGATAAGTTATTCAGTTCATACACACTTTGAAGGGAAATAAATATTATGGGTTAAGAAATAGTCGTGTTATAGAAGTAGATTGTTTAGCAGAGAGTTTATGCCAAAAGACCATGTTATGTTTCAGGTCCACATATGAACAAAGCATTGTACTAATTATTCGACACAAGTTGAAACAAATCATTTTGATAAAAATAACCAACTCTAATATTCAGGCAACTATGTGGGTGTTCCATATCACCGATTTACCGGAAATGATCGGCTCGAATCTTCAATTTGCTTAAGCTTAATTAATGTTGACAATCTATATTATATGAATTAGGCGATACTATGCATGGCGAAAGGTTGGGCACATGAGCATCCCGCAATATGTACTAAATAAATAAATGTACCATAATCGTGCGAGTGTGTTTGTTACAAGATAGCAAGAATTATATCTGCATAGAAATTTATGGATGGATTGCAAATACGTAGGAAATTATTTCCAATACACGATGACTTAAAAAACTCGATGAAAAAACGGTGAATTGAACAATCATTTGAATGATAACACCTTTTAAAACTGGAATATCTGTCAAGTAACATCTAGGTAACCATCTTAAAAACTCGTCAAAAACTGCGGGTTCAATATCACAATCGGAAAGTCATGCGTAAATCTTTTAGTGTTAACGTATTTCTACCATGCGGACTAATTTATTTTTAATGTCGGTATTGACTTGCATGCTGATTATGATAAGTTGTCATATTTGCTTTATTCAAAATACTTTTAATGGTGGCTATCACAGATTTGTTCAGACGTATCAGTTCTGAGTGTTTCGTACGTTCGCAAGGTCACGGGTAACCGGAAGAAACTGGGTGCATATTATATTGTTAACGCATTCTACGATGCACTAAATTCTCTGGTAACTGCTGACAACAGCCTGTGGTCAACGAATGATGTGTCACTGGTTTTGATGAATCTCTCTCTCTCCCTCTCTAAGATTTCCTCTGCAACGGTTTATCATTGACACGATCGCCCAGTACTGACAATGCGATGAAACATAATAGTTGCGGGAAAATTGTGTTTGCGTGGACGCACAGATCAACAGTCTAACAGCGGATAGATATTAAAGATCAACAGGATAAAAATGCCAACTGAGTTGTGATATCTGTGCTCTTGGGCATTACAAATATCATGTAAATAAACACGGTGAGACTGAGACAATTTACCAGTTTCAACCGATTCGTTAACGTTGGTTGGGAAGGATGGCGTTAGTTGAACCGCTGATCTTTTGGTCTTGTTAACGTTTAGTACCAACCAACCGATATTCGGCAAGACAGATTCAAAGGAAAACTGTTTTTGAAACCGTAGAATGTGTCAAGCTCTTCGCTGATGGTTGGAACCTGGTTTGCAATAAATCAAATCTCATTGTCAATTTTATTTCTGTACCAAGGCAACAATATCTCTTGCTCTATGACAAACTGTGAATTAGTTGTTTATGATTGTTGCACATATTGATTACCATGATAGTGACAGTGCGTAAACAGTTTTGCTGGTCAAGATTTTGTAGTTTCTGAGCGGGAGGTCGCCTTGTACAAATGCTTCCTCTTCTATAGTATGTTTTAGGAAAAATTCCACGAACGCAGTATTTATCTTCAGTAAGTTAATTTCTACGATAATAATTATTCAACGTTTTAACCACTTGAGAAAGTGTTGACAAGCCGTGTACAACTAAAGTTCTCTGTTGGATATAAAGTATCGTTTTTCAGTTTTGGTAATGGCTGCATCATTTTTGGACTGATTTGACTTGTAAACAACGTTCGCACACAGACACGAGCACTTTCCTGTCGCCAGAACTGTAATCAGCAAAATTATGACGAAAAAGTTACGGGACCCTGTGGTTGTTTACGCAGACTGACAAGTGGCTATTCATTATCGACCACGTTGAAGTCGTCCTGAAAGGATTTCACAACTTGCAGGCTCCTCACATCTTGCGTCAGCCAACTGAACAAAAACGAAAATCAGTTTACACATAGAATGAATAGTTCCACCAATAATTGGGTAACAGGTTTAAACATTTGGTCACCAAAGCGGACCACACATTTCAAGTATTCATTAAGATTTCAAAAAACAATATACTCCACATAGGAGCACTGACAATTAAGCCCATGCCTTCAACAACCAGCACGGTTATCGAGTGTTTTGTTATCGGTGCACTGTTGCCTTTTGTTCTGTAATGAAGAAAAAGCGATTTAAATAATACGTTGGTATGTGACAAATTAAAAAAGACCAGTGAGTCACCTAGTAACAAAATAATGGTACTTTCTGGAATTACACGTTCAATTAAATTTGACGACCTCAAGCGCTTCTTCATTAATACGCAGCTTATAATAACTGCGCCAATAAAACTGGTGGTTTTAAAGATGGATAAATGATGGCCGATCACTTCCGGCCTTACTTAGGTTGAGCTTAGTGAAATTTTAATATCCAAAATCGCATTGTTAGGCCAACGCTAGCAAAATTGTCATCCAGGTGTCCCTAACTCGCAGTCCTTCTGATGAAACGCATTTCACTTCGACTACTCTGTCGCAAGTAGCCGTAAGAAAACCTTCTATTCATTTAATGCGGTATCCTCATTCACTTAGAAAACATTCTAACACTGTGGGTGTCGGAATCGTACGCGCAACAACGTGGACAACGCTTTACACATGAACGGATACAGTATGCTTGTCTGCAGCTGTGAATCGTTGACCTCAGTTAATCAGAATAGGCTGAATTAGTCTACCGTTCAAGTAAGATGTAACACGCAAAATAACATCCATTGACATTATAATACGATGCTTTATACGGAGTATTGTCATGTGAAGTAGGAGTGCGTGAACCGCAGAATCGAAAGTCATTTTGAGTCACACGACGAAGAACTCCAAATATGGAGGAAATACTGTCGCGCGTCTGTCATACTCTTCAGAAATTTTTCCTAATCAGTATACGACCGCGCTACAATAAACTAGTCCGGTATGCGATGGCTCATTTTTGTTTACCAGAGGAACTTATCAATGACAGTCTGATTGTACATCGAAGACAGTCAGAGCGACTGATCCTCCACATCCCTCATTCCTGTTTCCCGCTCCTATTGTAAGTTGAGTAAGATTTCTGTTTCCCGCTCCTATTGTAAGTTGAGTAAGATTTCTGGCGTGTTGATTCATATAAAGTCTTCGAATTTAAGTGCATTCTGGAAATAGTCGAGAAGGAACCAGGCGAATGAGTGGTTGTACCCCGGACGTAATGCGTAATTGGATGGAACAACTAAAAAAAGAGTAAACGTGATTACTTTTGCAAATTCAATGTTGAATTTATCATAATATAAGAAGAAAATATGATGGCTAAACACGTGAGGCAATTTATATACAAGGGAATTGACTCTGGGATGAGACAAATCAACCACATCACACAATAATAACCTGTGATGTTTACCTGCCAACTGTTTATTCTATGATTGTTCTTTCTGTAACCCACAACCGGCAGCCGTTTACGAAACAGAAATCTTCTGCCAGGCCAGTGAGTAAGCAACATACCAACTTACGAAACGAATTTACCACATTAGTTCAGTTAAACAACACACACGTCGTAATTCCATGAAGGAAGCAGGTTATATTGATGGCTGCTGCTGTTAGACACGTGAAACTTCCTCACTGGCAGATAGCGAGCAAGAAGAGGCCAGATAGAATACACCATCTACACGAAATTCAATAAAGGAAGTTCGTAGCTTGCATGCGAGTTTCACTTTTGAGAAGCTTTTTTCTCATATGTAAATTCCGTTAGATACCGATATAATATTTCAACCTGCTCTACTTCTGAGATTCAAGGAAAATTTTCTGTGAAACTCAAGGAATATCAAAGTTTTAAGGCGTATTTCTGCATTGCACTGCACCAGGTTCCACCTGCACATATTAAGATATGGTTCCAACCGCAAAATCAACTTACTGGGGTACTTCCGGTGTGCATACTTATGTACGATACTATCCTGCAAATGTCCGACCATAGAACGGGATTGTATACCAAGGGTAGGCCACATGTTAAGTATGCATGTGTGTAAGCATCATGTGAGGGAACCAGTAGCTACATGACTGGTCGATTTCACTCACTTTGCGTCTATTTCACAATGTTGGCAAACCAAATAGCAATCGGTCGAGCGGCTGCAGCTAAATCTGGTGAAAAACCTTCAGTCACAATAAACAGGGAGCGGCTAACCATTTTTGGGACCACGACCCGTAGGTTAACAACCCCCGACCTAAACCCTTCAAGTAGACTCAGTGAAGCATTACGTGAATTTGGAGTCTGATTTTTTTAGGTTATGGGGTGATGTTGTTCAGCGATGAACAGCGACAGCTGGTATCAATTAGAGCCGATGAATCTGACAATGAAAGTGCATGGAGCTTGCACAAAATTTTTCAGCGTGCACATACTGACAAACTGCCCATTTACTCAGTGTGAACAAACAAGTTGGTCTTTTTTTATTACTGCTAACATCGATATACAGAATAATGGAACGAAACTCGGTCATCATTTATTTTCATTCAACATTATTATCACCAGTCCTGTGTGTAGAGAGTTAAAATTAAAATTTTGTGCTCGATTTGACTGCGAAAATCAGACTAATTGGTTATGCGTCATGTTTGGGAGGCGAAATAAAAGAGTACACTAGCAATGATATGGCTGTGTTGCTGAGAAACCACAGATATTTATATTACACATGGTAACGTTGATTCGGTCATTATGTAGAATATCATTTGACAGGGATGAGACGGTATTTATGTCCTCATCTCGGTGACAGGTTGTGTCAAATAGGTGCGCTTACTACCATCATTGTCCGTCCAGGGTAGATAGGTATTTAAAGATGACATTGTGGTTACTGATTACTAAAGCTTCGCACCCGGAACAGTCTCTCCAAGAACACCACACTATTGAGGATGAGTTCACAATGCATGAGATGTTTAGGTCTCAAACAAAAAATTAACAGTGCTTAAGCTATGGGGTTTAGTCATGAGAAACAATAATATATGTTAGGCTAATGCTAAAGTCGTTCAAGTGATGTACGACTGACTCTTAGGAAAGGTCTCCGAAGTAAGCCACACTGAGATGCGACAATACAAATAATTGTAGAATGAGTGTGAACATAGGCCTAGTAAGTGTTAGGTGTGTTTTAGCTAACCGATGCTAACCTAATCTGCTCATTTGTTTTGTTCATCACATACATCTTTACGCGTGCTGTATGGTGGTTGTATGTCGCCCACAATCAGGCCTATATTCTTGTCTGTCATTGTACGTAAGCCGGAAGATATAAATAATTCGACAGGCAAAATATTCCTTCTTATATTCGTTGATGGATCACTCGCGTGACAGACCTCATCACACATTTAGTACTTATATTCATAACTTGTTTACACCTGAACAGCTAATCGTGTTGGCCATTGATGGCCACTCTACAAACTCAAACACCCACTCGCAAACTGGAACAAGTGCTCAATACACAGCGGTCAGACAAAACACGGCCACTGCGCACGTGCAAGTAAAGATATCGGATGACAATGATAATGCACCGGAATTCCGTGGTCCACGGCAATTTGCGGTAGAAGAAAACCAGCCGGGACCAAAGTGGATCGGTGATTTGCAAGTAATGGACCGCGATGAAGGTATAAACCGCGAGGTGGAATTCATTCTACCTACAGGGCATGCTGATGGTTTGATTGCACTGGACGCAAACGGTTTGAGAACGACTAGAAATCAGACGAACCGCCATCCACCAAACTTGCCAATATTTTTGGCAAAAAATGGAAGCCTGTACGCAACAAAGAAGTTGGACAGGGAAAATCAAGTGAGATTTCACATCATAAGGTACAACTGCACTTAAACGGCATAGAGTCTAAGCCAGTCAGAACTCTTTGTAAAATCCTACTGTAATAATGTCGGCCCTTTTTTCCCACAGACGAACAAAATCCTTGTCTGTAGTGGATATAAAGAAGGGGTAAAATGGTTCAACTTGCAGTTTCCTTCACGACGCTATACAGTTGGGTGGCATCAGAAAGTCTGAGTTGTTTTTAATGCTACGGTGGGCTAAATATTTTTGGGAACTTTTAAACAACATGAAAACTGCGGCTCGGTGCAACATCTACAAATAACTTGAGCAGAAAATAAACGCTATTTGTTTGCAATACGTAAGCATTAGCAGGAACTTTGCTATCTAAGAAAGTGGGGGTGAAAACTTACCGCAAAATAAACTGAATGAAAAGTGAGTAGTACTCCATGGGTCGAGACCAAATGGTATCTCCGTGGGAGAAATTAGAAACATTGCCAGTGTGTATTGCTCATACAGTTTAGCCAAACACTTCTATGAGTATTAACCATCCATATGTTGAAATGTGAAAAGAAAGACTGAAATGGATACATAATTCAGGTGATTCCTTGATCACAATGCGTAAAACGGACAGATACATGTGTACATGTCTTGCTAGTCAGTGAATAACTTCAGTTTTTGTTATGGACTTCATTGGTTTATACATAATGAAATAATGTGTTTTACTAGGTCTGCAGTATACCAACGGCTTCTCACAAGACATTTCGTGAAAGCGCAAATAAATCGCCAAGTTATTATTTTACTCTACTATAAGAAGAATGATTTTGGACGAGTTGACTTCCCCATAGAAAACAAAACTACATGAAAAGCAATGCTATTAAAAATCAAGTGAAGAAAATTAGTCGAGGTTAATTAATGCTGAAAATGTATGCTATTATAATTAGGAATAATTTCCGATCGTTCTTTGTTACCTGTGGCATCAGATGCGAAGACGTATTGATAAAAATCTAATTAAAAAAACCGAAGGGTGGACAAGAGCCTTAGGAACTGGGTCAATACAGCCGTAAAACCCCTGTCTTGTCATGAAAGTTAACATGAGAATAGTGTTGGTATCTCATTTTTTGAGGTATGATACCACATATTAATATTACGCACGTAATATATAAGAACGATGGCGTAGAACGTTTCCAAAGCAATGATGATGTGCAATACTAATTGTTTTTTACGTCTGGAGTGCCATAATTGCAATTGTAGGTTAGTCAAGACTTTCCTTCAAATAGGGTTCATAATGTATTGAGTGATTTTTAATTTAAGGGACTCTTCAGGACTGTAGTGTTGATAATCGTAATTCTGATAGTCAACATGTTATTCCATATTTTCTGTGCAAACGTTCAACTCAGTCACACGTCTGCTTCGAGGTCGTTGTGCGAGACAAATCAACAACGAAATCTCTTTCAAGCACTGACACAATCTGTGTAAGGGTACTGGATTTGAATGACAATGCTCCAGAGTTTATTGACATTAAGGGAAGTTTCACTGGTAAGTCGGTCTTGATATTTTCTAGTGTCGTCAAGTAATTGTCTCTTCTGTGTGAGGTGGTTTAACATGAGTTTTTGATCGGTGGGTCTGTACGAAACTATACAAGAGTGGTTTTCGGTTGACACACTGATCAACACCTTTATCGTACATCACACTCGAATACCCTAAAGCATCTCATTTCGTACCGATGATGTCAATTGCAGTATTTTAAAAAGTTTATCAATTACATACCCAATAGGATGGTTAAGTTGCACTGTTTTCATCGCCATGGTGGAAATCTTCTGGAGGCTTTGTTATCTGACGGTTTCGTGGATAAGTCTGAGTGTGACAAAGAGGAACATTTGATAAATAGCTCGCAGATTGACTGTTTAGATTTTTTTGGAGGGAGCCATGGAAACTGGGCTAGTCCTGCATCCCTATGACTAGACAAGGTGGCGGGTGGGCTAAGTGGCGTCTTGTCTCGATCATACTTTTACATACATGGTAAACGACATAAATGGTCATGGCTCCAGTTGTTGGTACTTATCAAAAACTTGCGGGATTTAGCAATCTCTAGGGTACTTTTCAACGCACTTTTCAAAATGTAGGTCAGGATGCCGACCAAAGGGCGAATTTCGCTAAAATGAAGACGCAGGTTAGCAGGGTAGGATGGCCTGACTCCATCACAACACAGCCATCGTACTCACTAACAGTTCTTTGTTGAAGAAATCTCCGAAGCTGTTAACAACCATGTTCTAGTAAACTATCATGGTTTTTAGACGAAAGCTGCTGATGAGGATTTGGTTATGAATGTTGCTCATCTTAACTTTCTCAAAGCTGCTGACATGGGTAGCCATTCAGTCTTGCCATGGAACTTCAGCGTCTATGACCTGTTTGGATGCTCATTCTTGTGGCTTGAGGATTATCCAAATGAGCATGGGGTAAACCTCAGGGTTAATGAACAGCCGTCAAAGTGGTTACTTGTCAACAGTAGTATTCTGACAGGATTCATCTTAAGATCCCTGTCATTCATTATATTACTTCTAGAACTATCCAGCATAGTCAAGTCAGCGATGGCGTTCTACACCGACAACACAAATATCTGTCGAGTTCTGGATTGTCTAAGAGACGTGATGAATTTACAAAATGATGTTTACCCTCTGGATCAGTGGTTCACAGAAAAGTTGCTGTTCTGTGTCGAAAATTGCAAAGCCATGCACGCTTGCTATCAAAAGTGTGCTGGCTGTCATAATGGGAACACAGCTACTCGTGTCAGCATGCAAATGAAAAGTGGGAATCACAGTAGCAGATAGTTAGGGTCTGCCTTCAAACCATGTAGCCATGATTAAAAATCACAAATAACCCTGAGCCTAGTGACTAGAATTCACTAAATGTTCCATCCTGAGGTGTTTCTAATTATGTTCGCCCACACCTGCAAATTAACAGACCCGCTTGTCGTTCTTATCTTGAAAATGATGTGGCACTTATTGATAATGTTCAGAGAGGACCACTAGATTACTTTTGGGGCTCAGGAAAAGCTCTACCCGGAAAGGCCGACAGAATTAGGTCAAATTTCCACTAGTTACAGATTCATTAGAAGGGGGTTGATGGTTATCTATAGATTACCATACACTCCGGGTCATCCATTGATACATCACCTCATGAATCAAGAATGAGAGGTCACTTGCAGACAGAACTGCTTCCGTGTCAAGACCCACTCACCTTGGAAAGCACTGCCAAGCTTTGTTGTCAGAGGTGAATTGGTTGATGATTTTAACGCACTACTCGATCGGCACATACATAAAAGGCACATGGAAGTACAAGTTCCCTAACCGTGATCTGTCCCAGACCCACGAACTATAAAAGAAAGAAATTTAAAGAAATGTTGATTTAGTTTGTTTCAATGTTCTTTTCTGATGTGACTGCAACCAGCAGTAGCATCAAAGTTTTCCCCTTGTCTATCTTTATCCAACTTTTCCTCACATCAAACAGAACGACACACAGGAAGACGTAAGCAAAATTCCTTCTTCCCATTACAACAGACTTTGAACTTATAGGATTAAGCATAATTAGATGCACATGCTTGCTTAAATACGCTGGTTAGGAAAGTGAGCGAATTGATTGTTTCACACTTTATGTACTGATTTTGTTCAGGAGACAAATCAGCCAATCTAGTATTGCTCGACGTAGAGGAGACATATCCATTAGCATCAGTAAGTTTGAAGAAACAAGTTAATTTATTCGCCGCCCATTGAACACGGCACAAGGAATTTGCCCCGTAAGCTTAATGAAACAAATGAATCATCCAAAATCTCACACCTCAGACCTAATCATTTATCTGAGAGCTCCAATGCAAAAGTCGTGATAAAAGAACATGGTGCTCTCAAGCTAACTAAGTTAGAAGGAAACCAGCGTTTAATAATTTTGTCTTTCAGAAGTGATTTAGAATACTAGGATTTCAAACGTTAGTTCCACAATGCAACGCAGACGACGTTGCAGCTTTATGAACATTGCAGTAAAGTCAGCGGTTCACATCGTGTGATGAACTGGCGCTAAACAGTCAACATGTAATTTGTGACCTACATTCATTGACGTCATGTGTAATCTCGTCGCCGAATGAATTAAGTTGGAAACGCTCCTGATAATACCATTTGAGGTTACTGACCTGATATTTATTTTCAATACCTACATGAAAACAAGTTCCTTAACTGCAATTTTCCTCATACACAATGCAGATTCGATTATCAGAAACTATTTGGTGAACCCTTGAGGGCAAAAAACTGCTGACTTGAAATCTTTCTTTGCTTTAGACTTCAACTACTGTTGGTTTTGATAGACTAACACGTTTTCTTTTTATTCATAAAGATAGTTTATCTCTTGTAATTGTTTTGAGTGAATTTTCGACGATATTAAACGAAACAATAACCGCCTGCGATATACGCCTTCTTACTGCTTTGGCAAAATGGACGGAGATGGCCCGATATTTCAAACCTACCTACCGCCTTCAATCAGGCTGTCATCAGGTTCTTTTTACTCTTCACAGCTGACCCGATTTCAGTGATTGTTTATTCAACTTGAAAACCCATGACAACTGATTAATCTCATGATTCTGTTGGCTTTGGCTTAAATTCCATTTTCTCATAATTCAATATATGGCTCTTCAGATTTTAGATACTATCTTTGAGCGTTTCTCTTGTTACCCCTAGTTTGTCATGCGTCAGTTTTACATTTGAAAAACGTTTTATTTAATGTAAATTAATAGATTGCGTTGGCTCCCCAAACTGAAACTTTGAGCGGGTAATTGTTGAAGGTTGTTTCTTGGTTGTATTATCAGCAAGAAGGTAATGACAGTTAGAAAACGTATGAAGCGGGCCTAGAGACAACAGTTGCCCAGACTCAGTTATAAGTCAAGAGGGTAATAGTGAGGAAAGCTGACTTTTCAAACAATCGGATTTTACGTGGACAAGATTGTCGTTTATACCCTAAATTCCGCTATGGTCTTTATGTTCAATATTTTATGTTTTTTGTATGTAACTGACGAGATAAAGCGTAATATCAAAATTTAGTTTAATTTGCCTTTACTTTTGTCCAGTGGATGTTCTTGAGAATTGTTAGTCACAATTTTTTATTGTATCTTCATAAGACTGTCCTATTCTGACACATTATATACAAGACACAGTGACATCAAATCCAACCTACCGTCATCTGATACGTTTATTCAGCCACCCTGACCGAAAATAGGAATGTAATGCTTGAACTGTGATATTCCCAAGCAGACTGCTATTTGTAAGAAGGCCGACGTCCATAGTAGGGAGTCAACTGTTGGCTTTATGCAACCTTCTTCACCAGTAGATCTTGAATGTTCAAAGCCACTTACACGCAATATGTTATTAATCATTTGTTCATGCAGATAGTCTATGTTAACAATTTCGAAGCGTTAGTTTCTGAATATGGCCGTTTTAGTTGGTCTATTCTAAACTAACGTATTAGACGAATTTGACCACGCTTAAGTGTGCCTGCCTGCAATTGTTTCAACTTCTTATGGTGTGTGGTTGGTGGACCAATTCCCACACTACGATCCGCTGGTACTTGTTGGCAATATTAATGACGGCTCTGTCAAAGTAAATCCTGTCATTTTTTAGTAGCATTGTCTTGTGACTGGTTGCAGCTCTTTGTTACTAAACTGTTTGCGTAGTTCAGTCTTCATCGGAAGTTAAACCCAAACCGTCCGTTTGTAAACAACCTGGTTTTGCCGTCATGTGATATACTGGATTGTATTTCAGCATTAAGTTTTCAGACTGTCCAAAATTGATTAGACGTATTCTTGATAGCCGTGCGAAAAATTAATCATTGTGACCCTAGTCCTCATTGGGTTATCCAACATTTTAACAACAGCTTTTCAGCCCATTAGTTTTTTACTTCGGTTACATTTAAGTGTTCTAGTGTTTACCGTACAATGATAATTTTTAATAACCCCAGCCCATCCGGTAGTAAATCGCAGTGTTCAATTGCTTTTGTTTCAGACAACAATGTATCCCAAAACCACAAAGGTATCTCTGACTTACCCAATCCAACGGTCCCTGTCTCGGTGAATGAGGTACCAGGATATTGCGCTCTAATTGCGGAGGCACATGACGCTGACGAAGGCCGGAATGCCTTACTGCGGTTCGCACTGAAACCAGTCAAGTCCACAAATAACTCTCAATCTCAATTAGGTGTGCCTGATCCGACCGGTGCGTTTATGATGGATCAGCATAGTGGACGTCTGATGCTAACTCGAAACTTAAACGTTGAGGAAATTGGACTATATCCGTTGACGATAAGTGTTGAAGACAGCGGCACACCGAAGTATCGGACTGAAAAGGTAGCTAACGATAGAAAGTTGCATATCTGTAACAATAAGTGACCTCATACGTGAAACTTAATCGCTTTCAGGAGCCGCTCTATTAAAAGTACTCGTATAATAAAGCACTGCTGATTATATTTTCAGGGTAGTTTGGACCAGTTTAGAGATATGGATGACAATTTTTGACTGTGCTTTGTTGATAATGTCACTGAAGAGAAATTTTCCATTCGTGCCAACAATGATGCATCAACAGAAGTTCTCAAGAACAAGTTTACGCGATGGCCAATATCATTATCATTGTTTTTACCTCAGTGATGGCTGAACTACGTTTTTATGACTTCATATTTGTCTGTATTTTTACAGAACGACAAATCCGTGGGTGATCGTTTACTTACAGAATGTAACTCATTGGTTTCCCAAGATGAAGGGTGAATAAGCTCAAACGTTTCTCAATCTGCTCGGATTAGGGCTTGACAACAATCAGACAACGCTTCCTGACAGATTGGATTAGCTGGGACGAATGTTTGTATTACTCACCTGTCAGAGTTGTCCTTCAACTCAGATAAAGATAATAGGGTATGACTATCTGAAACGTTTCGTTATAGATTGTGGTCATGTTGAGCTTTTGGAGACAAGCAGAGGATAGCTAATATACGTTTCCGTGAATGTGACTGTATGTTATTAGGGTTATTGACTCATTCTCTCAGTTCCTCGTTATCCACCACACCCTTCGACTTTTGGTTCCAGAGTTTACCTCGACATAAGCCGACTGTCGACTAAAACTTACGATTATCTGCATACGACATCAGATATTATTAGCTAATGTAGCCAATAGTTACTCAAGTACATTGAGACAGGTGCAGTAGTGTGCCAGTAACAGGGGAGTTTTACAAGAATTATCCCAGCGCTTAAGCGTGCATGACGCATTTAAAATGTCATCCCATTAACCGACAGTGAGATAGTGAACAGGTTTAAGCTTCCGGGGTTTTATTCCAAGTATGCATGAAGTGAATGAAAACCAAAACTTATGGATAAGCGTCGTATTGATAACCCAAACTTACATCTACTAGAGCGCCCAGTATCACCTATTGTGATATAGTAAGAAATTTTTGTTGCTTTCTCCATCCGTTGTACAGTTTAAACCTGTCTGATTTACAATCACGTTGATTATTGAGAGAATGTCTCTGCTGAATGTATGTCCGTTTGTCTGATGTAAGCTGCTTATTTAAAGAAAACCGTGTGAGTCCTAATCAACAGTTATATCGAAAGTACGGATGTAATTAATAGTGTGTTCTACGAAATGTGTGTATATATTCAGATGTAGTAATTTCAGTTTACTTTTAACCACATCTAAAATTAGTAACTCATAGAGCATTATGCGGTGGCAACTGTGAACCTTTGGGACATGGTAAACAATTAGTTTTGTCTTGTTAACTTTTCCACTCATCTAGGTTGTCTATATACTAATTGAGGATAGCCCTGCCAGGGGAAATTGGCTATTTCCGGATATCGAACGAAAGCAAAGTACATCGATCGGCGGAAAAGGCGACACCAGTGAAGCTTACACTATTCTTGTTGTAATTGGACTGTCTGGCATCTCGGCATTTCTGGCGGCTGTACTCATAAGCGCTATTCTTTGTATGATTAAACCGTGCCGGAATGCAAACAGGAGAAGAACTAGTGATCGAGTCCATAAAGGTACAATCAGCGCATCCACGGTTCCAGGGACAAGGTACTCAATGAATCCTGGAGATACTTATATCGGTCAAGCTGATGGTTATGACGATTATAATATGAGCCTAATGAATGGAAACGGTTATATCGGAACCGCAGATGGCAGAAGTCATCCAAGAAGCCTTCTGTTAACAACTGCACCTATTCCAGGTTTGGATCAGCTCTACTTACCTTCAGATAAACTAATTGGAATAGACTCAGAAGTACCTGCTTCCCAGAGTGTGTCCGAAGATCCCGGTTGGCCTTCTCAAAGTAACAACTCAACTATGTTGAGTTCTCCTTTTATGGGACGTCTCTCGCCCACCCTCCCTTTATGCCATTACACGATTACTCAGCCCTTGGATTCCACCTGGATCGCCGCACCGGTAAGTTCGTATTATTTACCATCTGCTGGTTGGTTAATTGTTCTTACGTTTGTTTGTTAGTGCACCGAGGACAGCTTTTGATGGTTGATCGGAACGTTTGCTAACGGGGTGTGCTTCTCCACTGGAACTTCACTCGTATCTTGTGTTGACATCTCACCTAGTTTTCACTTCGGTCAATCTGTCCTACTGGGGCCTTTAATTTTCTGAACGTAGTGTAATGCTGAATTAACCCAGTCGTGCCTTGGTGTCACAGATCTGGTCGGATCTGAACAACACTTCAATACATAAACCATACCTGGCATCCGATGAAAAACTGCCTACTGCGATGTTTGAGATGGGGCTGTCTGGTCGTTCAGTTAATTGTAAACAGCTGAGTTGCAGCTTGTTGAATAAAAACCTGACAAGTTAAACTGCTCCAAGGATCCCGAAGCATGGTCTAGGGAGCTAATGCTAAACCCACGGGCAGCAGGAGGATATTCTAACCAAGTTACCACGATAGTCTGAAATATGGCACAAAAGCTAACAGAAATACCACAATTGACACTAACTGCGAGTAGTTGGCGCAACGTCTATGATCCTGCTTGTAGCATACTTCACTTTCCTTTAGAGAGCAACGCACTGCTAGAAATTGTTGATTACCGATTAACAATGTTTCGTCTCTGACAGACACTAACCAGGTGAGCGTTTACAGAAAGGGAAGGTTTGGTAAAAAATAAGTGCACGCTTCCATTTTTTGCACAGTGTTAATAAAACCAAGGTATTACGTTATACCCACCGTCGCATTGGTGAACAACGTCACTACAACACGTTATCAGTTTAAACGTTTCGTAAACCGGCTCGGTAACCTAAATTAACCGTCAAATTTGTCCTGTCATTCCAAACAGAACACAGTCATAGCTAATCAGTGAAACAGTGGGACAGGCGGTTTATCACAGCACGTTATTGAGGCCAAAAGATGTGCACGCTCAAACCTGTGCTCCATCCCTAAATTTTCAACTAAAGACCAGGGAGACTATGCTCAAACATAAAAATCACTTTTTAGCTCCAGACTTTCTGAACAGAATACTATGATATTCACCAGTAACGATAGAAGACATACGTCGCGAGATGTTAACATTTCGTTTACTCTCTTCAGTCACGAACGTAAAACATTGGAATATATAGGACATGCGGATAGCAACAACAATAGAAACAATCAACGATTGGGTTTACACAAAACAAGGACTGTTATCAGTTCCAGGGCAGACAAACTGCGTGAGTCAACAGCTTATGCACACACAGGACCGGATGGCGAGTACTGGTTAGCATAGCTTCGGAGAAGGCAAGCAACTTCGGATTCCAATTACGCAACAACACTTGAAACGAATTGGCGGCGTCAACAACGTGACCTGTTTCCATGATGTGCTTTGCTATGGATGAGTTTGGATTTCGTCTCACTCGTTCTCTTGTCATTACCTGTTGCGTCATGGCGCGCACCACCCAATGGGGCATATGTTCAGTCATTCTTTGTCGTAGGCACCGATCTGTTCTGATCAAATGTTTTACGTTCGTGACTGAAGAGAGTAAACGAAATGCTAAAATCTTGCGATGTATGTCTTCTGTCGTTACTGTGATATTGCCTGTTAAAAGGGGAACCGATAAAACTGCACCTAGCTGGTCGTCATTTATAAGCAAGACGAAATTGTTTTCGAATTATGTTTTATAAGTTGACGAAATCTGCTGTAAATCTTCTGTTTTTTCTGGCGACAGAAAACTTCTTACTTTCACTTCATACTTGAACTGTCGCTGCATTATATCTGTTTTCGGTGCTTATGCCCATTTTGAGTTCGGAAATGCAAATTATTCAGCACATTTCCGAACAGGAATTGTTCGCCGCAGTTGTCTTGTTATCAAAGACTAACGTCTGTTAATCTCCAACCATACTCATCTTACACTTGGCTTCAGTTTGTGGTTCTTTCGCTCAATCGTTTCTGTCAATACAATGGTTACGCAAAATATGCGTGACAAGATAAGTCACATTACTTTAAGGAAATCGTTTACTTTGATTAAACGTCACTGACAATATCCAAACCAGCAACTGTTGTCCCATTCCTGCCGAGTGGGGATCTCGATGCATTTAATCATTTCTGTTTGCTTCTTTGATTTCATTACTGCCACCTAAATGCATGTAATTTGTTGCGTTCAAATCCATTACAGAATCATCGAGCTGTATGGAGCCCTGTGTCGTCACCTAACTGCAGTGCTAATTGTAATGACTGTCAAATTGTTTATCAACCGGACGTGAGTTCCTCACCACAACCACCACAACCACAAAGTAAAACTTCATTCGCACTGCCTTTTGGGACCTCCCATGGCACCGTCACTAATTTATCAATAAGTCAACCGATTGGGATAAGCAGTAGCGCCTATGTGAACGCTGGTCTCATTGCCAGCCCTCGTAGACCAACCAGTAGCGGCTCGTACGCTTACCCCACAATAAGCACGGCTTTTGGAACCACAAACAATCCAAATGGAATGGCGCACGGAGAAAGAAATGGGTCAGGTGAAGAACAACGATCGGACAGTGGTCGAGGAGCAAGTGACGAAGAAGTACCTAATGCAAGGGCTACACCGACCAATCTGGGTGCATGTCATTCAACGGTATCTAACAGACAATTTCGCTCGGCTACCTTAAAATCAGCCCACGAAAACAGTAGTCATATGATTCCAGGTCTCGTATTTCCAAGCCTTCCTAGAAAAAGTCCAAGTGAGTTATGTTTATCCAAAGACAGAGCTCTGGCAAATGTGGCAGTACTTAAAAACAGTAATAAATATTATCGCCGTAAGTAAATAACTGTTTGTTTGTTGTTAAGAATTTTCAGATTAACGAGATTGAAATAACATTAAAACGGAGGCTAGTTTTGCAGATGTATAACCAACATCTTTTTGACTGGAAATATTTATCTAATGTATAAACCAGCTGTTCATTTATCAGGGTTTTTTTCGAACTACCTACCAAACTGTTAACATACCAGTCGCAAATATTTTCTGTTTATGCTTGCGTTTTTGTTTTAGTCTTCTGGATGGCTAACGAGTAAATACACTTCAATCCAGAAAGTACTTGAGGAGGTGCGAAGATCCGACCTTGTGTGGGTAACTGTCCAATACAACCCGTCCAATTTATGTTACGTCAACAGACCATACCTAAGCGTAAATCATCGATCAGTGGGTTTCAAATGACAACTTGCAAAGCCATCAATATTACACTGAATAGGATGCGGTATTGTTGTTCTGACGTTTATAAACGTTCCCACATACATTACCAAACTAGGCGACAATCTATCTAATGAAAACAGTTTTTTGAAAGATTGACCGACCAACTATTAAACTCAGCTATTACGGTTCCGCCATAAAACCATGAGTTTGTATGAATACGGTGAGCGTTCTGGCTATTGTTCGAAGTACTCATTATTAGACTATCCCGGTGATACATAGATAATCCACTTGCACTCTAAAGGCATATAATTTCCCTTGTGATTGATTTGTCATGCAGTCATACAAATTGCCTTTCTGAAAACATGTATCTACTCAAAAAGCCTAGTTTAGTTTACTGAACAGTGCCAGCACTTCGTTTTGCAGGATCACCTCTGATACTGTGCGTTTGTTTGAACCAGTTTATCAAATCTGTATTAATGATTAACTTTTTTCTCAGTTTATGTAGGTGGTCCGCCCACAAATGAAAAAAACGTTTAACAACGTTTGAAACCGAATCAACAGCAAGAAAACAGATGGACTCCATGCTCTAAGACTACAATTGCCATGAATCTCCTTCTTTGAATGATATATGCAGTAAATGGAAATCTCAACTAAATGAACAACCAGGCCAGTGTCCGTCTTGCATCAAATGAAGTAATTGTGCTAAAAAGCTTTTTCTATCCTCACAAACGTGGTAACTAGCAAATATTGCACAGTTTAAGAAGCAAGTGATCCATTTTATCATTTTTTTTAAGTTTACACCGTTGTACAAATATACTTTCAAGGCTGTGGTGCTTACACCATCCTTCCCTAATTTATTCCAAATGTTTTTACGTTTCTACGCTACATTCCAGCTATCTTCTGTTGTTTACATTCCGAGAATTTTTCAGAAAGGTATCCACCAAAGTTGGTCCGGTCTATTACTAAATGAAACGTTGTATTACGGGCTACCCCAATGTCTTTCCTTCGTCCTGCGCCTCTTAATGTCTGTCTTTGTATCTCGTCGATGTTTGTTTTTGAGCTCCAAGCGATGTGTGCAATACAACAGGGACACGTCATCAAGCTGCTGTATGTTGTGATTTGGTCGTGTGCACCTACGTAATCTCATTTATCTGTGCTTTGTGTCACACGCCCTAGTCCGTCGAATGAACCCTGATCTTCAAGATGTGCCCTTGTGCATTTTTTTCTGTCCTATGATTATCTCAATTTGACTTAAGTGAACATTTTGCAGTTTACTACTTTTCAGTATGACGTGCTTGATATTTGTAAACATGAATTTTTATGCATAAATGAATAAATGTTGGATTTGTTCTACATTAGTCCACGCTGGAGCCAGTTTTCCAAACGGTTACTCCGGTCTAAGATAACTGCGCTTCTGACTACAGTCGCTCATCGAACAGAGAATTCCGATATCACGAATATAAAGACGTGCCTTGGTCGCTTATAGTACAAATAATTGTTAGGTACATCATGCTGTTCTTATAAATGTCATACTGCATTTGTAAATTGACAGTTTCAACCTGATCAGCCAATTACCCAGCTGTCTGTTTTCGTAAAGCTGCAAGCAATTATTGCCGAATGGTTGGTGACATTCTTGTCAAGGAGTGCTTGTCATGCATGACCAGTTCATGGGTTGCATAAATGCCTATGCTGCCATAAATGGCATGGGCTGAACCCATATATTTCACATCCGACCGTTAATAATTATTCCACTGAAGTCCCTGAGTTTACCAATAGGAAACGCAATGAAGCTGATTTGCGTATAGCCGCTGGCGACAGTTCACTGTTTATGGTTTGATAACATAACGATCCGAGACAGCCGACGTCGTTACAACACCATACGGTTACCTTACGGTAAAATGGATTATACTCTCAAATAAAATCGCCGTGCTGATCTTGAAATTGGCCAATCGTACAGCATTGCCTTAGCTTCCAGCAAGCCCCATAAAACAAAGTTGAATGTGTATGCAAATAATCTGCTTGATCTTGCTCAGCGTATGATCAGTAGTAACTACATCTTTGCTTGTTGTTTGCATGTTGGCTATTTTATAAGCCTTTCGTCGTCCTAGGATCAAATTACAACGTAAATCATGGGAACAGCTCCAGAGAAAATTCTATGCTTTTATACCTGCCTCAAACAATGAAATGTGTATGGTTATTAAAATGGAATAATGGTCAACTTATAAATGAAGCAGACGTTTTCCGTCGCATTAAATTCAGCAAGCCAGTGCCTGCAGAGAACACCAAAATGAAACTAAAGCATGCCCAATTAGTACGGTGAAATCGTTCAGAACACGCGATCAGTCACCTAACACTGTCGAGCACACAACTACAAAGAGCCGATGTAACAAAGAAATAGAACACGGAAACTTGGAAAGATTGCAACTCAGAATATTGCTTGATTCCTTCAGTAGCAACTAGTCAATGCACAATTTCGGTACAGTAAGCCATATGACCTACAATACATGCTATTTGAAAATCGGTCTGGAAGAGTATAATTTACAGCTGCTTTCAGGGGCTTAACCCTAGGTGAGCTCATGTCGGGACATCCGTTTCGTTGTCACCCAGTGTCATCGTCATCATTATTCCCTGTCGTCCGATGCTAACTCGATCATGTAGGTTGATTATTTTGGATGTGCAGTTTGGTGGCTTTGTTCATCCACAGCCTACATCTCGCTTGGGAGTTTAGGCTAATGAAAGTCAGCTGAGTGGAACTTGCTTTATGGTCTACAAGTTAGTTAACATGAACGTATTCCGAAATAACTAAGAATTCATCGGGAAACTACAGGCGTCAATATAGATGCCGGCGGACAGAACACATCAACAATTCCAGGGCACATAACAAATAGGACATATTCAATGTTTCTGCTGCATTCTCGATAATTTTTCCGAACAACCGGAAACGCTTACTGCATTTTGGCCATAAAAGTCAGTCCCCCTCGAGTGCTCAAAAACAATTTGCGTTGACGTTGCGACTACCGTGATAGTCGGACTTCCCATAATTTTGATCAGTTTCTGTGTCCGTCTGTGTAATCCCTTCAGCCTGGACTTCCGCCCTGTGAGATTTTAACCTGTTTAAAATTAGTTACACGTTCACATGTGATCAGAATTTACGAAGCATTTTGCGCTCTGATTAAAAACTGATCAAAACAGGTCAAATTCATTCTGTTTCAACTTTAAATTTTACTTTTTCAATTCAACGGAGGACCTCTCCGAGGATATTCCAGCAGATCACGAATCGTTGCAGAGCTTCACTACAGTCCAACTCTTGAGAATGTCATGCGGTTATTTTGCATCATCTGCAACGTAGTTCAGCAAGCTCTTAGCATATTTTGTTAATTGGTTCACAGATGGATTATCTTAAAAGCTATACACGCTTGAGTTTCTTCTCGTTGTTCTTTGAGTTTGTCTTCTATTATGCGGTTAACCTTTGTCCCACAGTTAGTGACTCACGACTTGTCTACAGTTCTACTAAACTTTCTGGCCACGTGGTAACCGTTTTTACTGTGTATGCTGTTTGCATGGAAGTTATTCCAATCCAACCTACCATTGTGAAACTTGGATATCTTTTTCGGTTGTTTTGTAAGATATTGTTTGCCCTTATTGCTTTTGTTAACATTCACCTGGGACATATCTTACTAGTTACTAATGTCTGCTCTCTTATTTCTACTGAAGACTTGAAGTTTTGCTGATTGGCACATCCATACCATCTTATACAAAACGATTAACACGTGATAAATGAACTATTCATCATCCACTGAACCACTGTATTATAGCCTTAGTACTCGCACATGGATATCACAGCCAGTCATCATTAGTGTCGAACATCAACAAAATATCTTTGGCTAGGCAACAATCTACCTGTTCGTAACTAACTTGTAACTCAGTCCTCACTCATTTCTTAAAAATCACTATATTCTGACGTCCATCCTCCATTGGCAACCAAATAACTTTATTACAATGTAAAATTGGACAGACATCAACAAACTGAAGCAAATAAACGGCAAAGAAGAATTCCTAACCTTCGATGTGTCTCACCCGGGGATCCCCGGATGGCAAACTCGTTGGCTCGTTGACAATTATTAACGAAGCACTGGCCCTATCAATGCAAATTACAGCGCAAACCAATCAGCGTATTAGACCTGCCTGCCCTGTTATAGAGAGTTT
This sequence comes from Paragonimus skrjabini miyazakii, assembly GCA_014338405.1. Lineage (NCBI taxonomy): Eukaryota > Metazoa > Platyhelminthes > Trematoda > Plagiorchiida > Troglotrematidae > Paragonimus > Paragonimus skrjabini miyazakii. The sequence goes on from JTDE01000391.1 coordinate 244,575, forward strand.
AGCACTAATCCTCATCTACATAAACAACTAATGAAGTCAAATCCGACAAGCCACCTATCATCATTACACGCAGCCTTCCCATTCCGCTGCTTTCAGCGCCACGATGTATTTGTCTCCCAACACGGTGTATCGCAATATGAACGTTGAAAACACCCCAGGGAGTATAACGCACGCCGTCTGTCTCGCCTACTTACCATGAGGTTTTTATTGGCTAACGTTGGAAGATGATTGAGTGGTTCGTTATACTAATGATCACTCCACTAATAAGTCTACGGTGAAAAGTCTATTCAGCCATCGCCAAACGTATGACAAATCGATGAGTGGTAAGCGGTAAACAGCGACTTAACTTGTTGCAGTGGAAATGTCCGAGCACACGTCAAGAACTACAGTCTGACACACCTACTGTCTTGACAGTACCAAGCACGTTTGCCGTACCCAGAGATCTGTTGCTCTCACAAGCGCCTTATTCCTGTGGTCCCCGAAAATGCACCGGCCTAACCTACAGGTGACACAATGCATTAAATATCACCCCCAAATAGCTCCAGCAAGAAGATTCTTAACAAATATCTCAAATAACCGTCCCGATTTAGAAACTTGTTTTATCAG
>JTDE01000391.1:245280-255919 GCA_014338405.1 Paragonimus skrjabini miyazakii
TTACGCCCAAACCAAACATACTAAATATTGAGCCAGTCCTACTGAACAGACCGTCACTACCGAGGTAATTGGACCAAAGCTTACATACAGGTAACGAGTCACCATCCACTGATAAATTCTTCTGGTAATCAACCGGAAAATTCGGATCCCTGAGTGAAACTATGTAACTAACCTCCCCTACTCGGAAACCTTTTAAACGCAACTCATTTACTCACCCATAAATTTTCATCGACACTGGAACATCAGTCACGACGAATAGCATTTGACAAGATCACAGGACCAATTACTTCACCGAGTTCTGATCAGTCAGATCATCAAATTGCTATGTCTCAGCTGGAGACAAATCCACTTAACCAATTACCAGTAACATCCAGGATAATACCCACTTAACTAAGGACCACTGACTTCAGTCCGAGAATGTCTATCTTACAGGAAGCAAATCTAGGAACCCTATGTCCTGAGCATTATTATACACTCTACCTACCAGCCGTTTTAAACAATGCGATGACATTACGGCTATTAGAGCAGCAGTGGATCAGTTCCACGAATGTACTGAGACAGACCCATCAGAAACACGTTTGTGCCTTTGACAACATCGTCAAATAAATACAAACCTATCCTCATTTTGAAAGAGACCATTACCCAAATCTGCGCGGAACACTTTCCCGCTGCGTAGAGACCATCATAACGACGTTGTCATATCACGTGTATCGAAAGCAGCCGCCATCTACGCCGAGTCCAATTCGGATGTGTACGAAACTTTTACATCCGGAGAAGGATAATGCATCAGCGGCGATAAGTGACGGCCGATGGATAAATGCCTTTTCTGATAAAGAACAAAAGCTTCCAGAATTTACTGACTACTGGATGACGGTGCTTGATGATCCGGAGCTTTGTCAATCAGATTGAAACATCTGCGTGGCAGTGTTTGAAATGGTTGCAGCTGCCCCGAGGCATAAGTTATGCTTTATTTTACTCGGATGTCAATTTCGGCAGCTTCAAGATACCAAACGTTCAATCTCGGACACCTCTGGATAGAGGTTCTCGCATCAAAACCTCATCATCAGGAAATGAGGTTCTACAATGTCATCCCTCATCGCAACCGTTTTGTCGCCTTGCCCTCACACCGACGTCAGCAGTCAGAATGATTATTGTATACAAAAACGAAGCGTGAAATCGGGCCCTGTACAGCACGCACGTTGTTACAATCCCAACTATAGTCAAGTCATACAACTGGTTACGTAACCTAACCAGATTTACTGTTCGTCTCTACTTCAGAGCGATGCAACTTAGGACTGGTTTGTTGCCCGCGAAAATCTGTCGCTCACGTGGCCGTCCAAAACCACCGGTGGAATTAAAATACCCATGTGATAACAACCACAAAAGTCTGTCTCACATTCCCCAGTCGTGTCCTCAAACAGTCCCACAAATGAAGATGACACAACAATGTAACAGCATTAGTAATTCTCGAACTGAGAAAATAGAATTTATCAACGATCCTAGAACCCCATATCCTTACGACCTACTCATTTCCGGAACCGAAAAATCTCAGTATTTAGAGATGGTGCACTCTTCGTTGCCGGTCTGGTTACCTGAGGCTTATACATAATGGACGTTCCATTCAAGCTGAGGAAGGATGAATACGGTTTCAAAGAAATCGTCCAACACGCTTCAGTCTTCATAAAACCACCCCTTCCATAAATTGTCATAGTGTCCCATGGTGTTTAATGTCAAAGGTTTTTTTACATCTACCATCACACGAATTCTTTTAGCAAATGGATATCTCACAATGTGATACCTTACAAATGTGTATAGCATATATTCAGGGTACTCCCAAAATATTCGATTCCTATACGAGAGGTACCTAAGATACTTCTGACACAACTATATATAGAATTCGATAAATGTTTGCTTCTGATATGCTGACCGAAACATGCACCATGTAGTGCATGAATTTCAATATCGAAACGTGTGTCTCATTAACACAACACCATTATACTCCGTCTTGGAAACTCTAGTAGATGTAATAGATAAGATGTAAATGCTACTGTGGAGAACATCACATGATTTGCGTCTTCTCGTTGTTTAATTCAAATCCATCAAGAGAACGAATTGGTTCGAACTCTAGTCAGATAGCCGTCATGCTTGTCTAGCCGACCGGATGGAGTGTAAATATACTTTGAACACGTGAAGCTGAAGAACGAAATAGGAGGGCAGTAAGCCGTATCCATAGACGTTTGATTAATGTTTTACTAGACGAATTGGAATAACTAGTTAGTATTATTGTGAGCAAAATGAAGGGGTTTATGTATTCAGCTTGAACACATTCTAACATTGATTAAGAATGAGGCGATGATGCATGTAAGTTGTAATAATCTAAAAATCAACCACTTTGAGTGGCCTTCCTAACGAGTGCTGTAGGCGGAAGTAAACATACGGCCACATGATGGTTTACACACAAGGCATCTGCTTGCTCATAACGTTGTGTTATTCTTGATATATTTCTTTTAAGACACACTAAACAAAACCGTAATATTTGTTAGCTATACTGGTAGCAAATTTGTTGCAGATATTCATTTATCTCATCGTCATTGTTTAGCTGTCGGTCGCACGGTATCATGCCAATTCGAACTGACCAGTGTGTTAGCCAGCATGTTCATCAAAAGTTCATTTCTGTCATTATCATGTAAATTACTTCAGCGCCTGGAATCTGGCCGGACTCCCAGAACGCACAGCATGTGCAGTGTGAGGAAGCGACCAATTTTATGAGGGTTCCATTCGAGGGTCGTTCACTTGGTTCTACTGTATATTGAATTAAGGAATCGACGAGGTGACTCATATTATTTTAGGGTTTGTCCAAACGATGTGGTAAAATTAACTGCCGTTGCAGCTGAGGCTCCGGCACTGCTTATATCCGTTGTTGAGATAACACATGAATTTTTCACTTGACTCTTTGTCGTCAAACATCTTTCATGATATTCACTCTTCCTTCAACCATTATCATAAGGGTGTTTCAAATAAACGGCGGTGACGCGCCGTGCAACACGATGAGGATCAGTTTTCATGCTAGCCTAATCAAAAGCACCATCTCTCAAAGACATGACACATTCACTGGTGGCGGAAACTGTCATGTTCCTGGCTAACGTTTGGACTCCCTTCCAGAGTATGGTTAAATATCAAGTACATCAGTGGAGGGAATTACACCGATTAAACGTGGGGGAAAAACAATTTTAACCGGTCTTCTTGGAATCGGCTACAACAAATCTGAGTTTACAAAATACTCGGGCCAAAGCGAAGGGTTGTATTCCTATAGGTATGCAATCAAAAATAAGCCTTACAGGCTGTAACAACGGTAGAGAGAACACGTAACTCAGGAGAAGTAGAAACTATGTTGTCGCATTTACAAGTGGTCGCGTCATTCTTACGTGCGTGGATGAATGAGTCATCGGTCTTTGGGAGCGCAATCAGTCAGAACGCAGTTTGAGCCTTGGGACGAAGTTGGGTCACACAAGTGGCCTTGCTGCGTACACAACAAGAAACTTGAGCGCAATCTTGCTGAACTAATCATCACCAAGCGAGGGCAATTTAATGCTCTTGGATTGCTGATGATAGTTCAGTCATTGATAGTTTAGGCGGAACCTCCAGTGAGTTGTTTGGTCTGGGGATTGCAGATATGTCACGCATGTCGCCCTTGTGACTCATTAGAAACACGTGGTCTTCTTTGGGTTTGACGTTCTTTGCGGACTGGAGATACAGCATAAACTATCGTCTTGGCCATATATAGCTACCAGGTATTTATGAGACTAACTGATTGCTGGGTAACCGTTTCCGACTTCAAGTTATAATTTCCCCAAGCAATAAACTGAAGCTCCCCGGTAACAGCAGTATTATTGGTTATATCGGCTTGCAGCTAGCTATGTGGAGACAAGCACACTGACAAACTAAAGTTTGATTAGCAGAAATCTACCCAGCAGTGAACACACACTAGGATAAACCTATATGAAAACCAAACTCCCTTATGGTTCATCAGTAAATATGAAGGTACTAATCAAGGCAAGTAGGAAAATAAGGCAATGGAGGTTGTGGACTGTATGTTTATTAATAGTCACGCGACCGTTTTTCCGAAATGCTGGGATGGCTGTTTCTGGGCCTGAGGATTCTGCATTTTCAGGAACTTCTTCAGTGTAAAGAAATAAGGGTTACGCAATCCAACGCTAACTGCCTGAGTAGCGGTCAACATTTGGAATCGTTTTAATTTGGATTAGTAGTCTGGAATACTGTATACAGACTGAGTATAGTTGTATCGATGTTTGAATTCCCCTAAATAAGCTTGTAGCCTAATCGTCAATGCAACACAAAAGCCCGTTACAATTCACATCTTTAATCTCATATACCACCGTAAGCTTTAATAATATTATGGAGTTAGTAACTAAACTGGCTAAAATTGGCTTCAGCAATGTAGGCTAACATGTGTTGGAAAAATAGACCAGTTACATTTATATGACACCAACATGCAGTTCTCCGATGAATCGATATCAATCGAACCGACCAATCGCACTTGACAATCCAAATCATCCGTTTTCGTAGAGACTCGCTTGGCCTATACGGCTCCAGCATATTCCTCCAAACAGAAGCATTTTTTATTCCTAACAATAAACGGCACAGTTGTCTGGTTTTAAGGTATCACTCATTCAATATTCGTTGTTGCAATCAGTGAAAAAATTCAAACTGATTTATTATAGAGATGTTAATAATGTGCAAATTTTTTCTCCAAAGTAATGCACAAATTTGATGTTACACAATGAGTCTACAAAAACAGTTATCAAAATCACACTGATGAAATGGAATGCCCCAACTTTCATTGCCTACTCATTGCATCATATTTATACTAGGCTGAGTTAACTGTCATTTTTATAGTCCCCATGCAGGTTCCGCCAATTCACTAGAAAAAGTGCTGTCGCTATTTCTGGATGATCAATGAACGTGCACAATTTTTATAAAGTTTTTTCAAACCCTTCCAACCGACTAATCCACTGTAGCCTACAAGCTATTCATCAACGTTTTCCAACAGCTAATCCTTCAACATGAATCATCTTCCGTGATTTGATCAACCGGTTAATCAATTTGAGCAGTTAATTGCGAGTTATTCAACTGTGGTAACAAATAATAAGCAACAGTTAGATTTACAAATTGGGACTGGTCAGCAATTCGATTGGCAGATTAGTGGGAATCAAAGTGATATTCATAGGATTTCATGGGCGAATACACGTAACGTTCAATTTCATAATGAGTGATCAATTTCCGAACTGGCATCACGAATAACCGGATTATGTACACTAAATAGCGTATTCGAACAAATCGATGTGATACACACTATAAAGACATTAACCAGAGATAGCAAACGGATAACATTGTCAGCAGTTTGATATTTACTGTCCATCACAAACGCGCTAGTTGTCATGCTATTCACACAAGCAAGCCGAATGATGTGTTAGGAAAGGTCACTAAGTCCAGGGCAGGGTCAAGTTCACGAACAAGACGAATCTGCATACAGGATAGTGTTGTGGAGGAGTTAGACTTGGTCATGTCTGTACTACAACATAAAGGATATCCAAAAGTTTCATAGAAATACATAATAAGCCGAAATCGCCATCCGAACAGGTGGTCACTGTGAGGAAAAAGAAAGCATACACATAATTGCTTTTCGAGGGTGATTGAAGCATGCATCAAACAACGCAAAGACTGATGAATTCGGTGGAACGAACATTCAATGCAACCGAATTGTGTGTATTAGCTCAGACCCAGAAGTTGCCAATGTCTTCAATCAAAGGATACCAGCCTGTTGATGCTACCTCTCATTGTCTACCAGTTACATTGTCTACCGGTTACAGAAGCAGAACCGAGAGATGCGTGATCCCTAGAGTGGAAGAACATTTGCCTAAATGTGTGCAGAACTCTGTTACCGAAGAACGATAATATTCATGAGACACGCAGGTCACCAGTGTCCAGACACGTCATTACAGTTGGTCACCTTACCGACCCAGCTTGTGCAGTCCGAGTGCTAGTAAGTCATTGCAATCCTAGATTCTTGCAGTTTACTGAGGTAGTCACAATCAATCGGCTAAAGCTGCCCTTGTGTATACAGAAACAACTTTCCGTGTACTTGACCTCACCTTGGACATGGTGACATTTCCTAACCCACGGACTGATTACACATCCAACCCCCTCCTACCTGCTCGATATAAAAAAATCATTTGCTAATATTGTCAGTGTGGTACTGACTACTCAATACGAAATGCTTGCACCCACCAGTTTTCCCCCTTCTGTTTTGTTCGCATTTGTGAAAGGACCTAAGTAGTTAGATTCACTGTTCTTTCGACCTGCTGACCATTGCGCATGAAGCTTTGTTCTCTTGTACACCAGTGATTGCACCCGACACGGAAAGCAGAAACAAATAAGAACAAACGTTCATTTTTCAACCTACCGAAAATTTCCCATTTCTCACCAATTTATGTTTGGTAGGCAGTCTGATTTTTAGTACGCATATAATTTAAACAGGTCGTGCACCTCCACATCACATTGCCACAGCATTAATCTTGATATCAACAGGTCTGTCAACGAACCGTTTATTTACTGGGACCTGATTTAATCATCTCTATAAATACTTCCTTCAGTGAAGCATTTGACACTTGTTTTGAATCCCGTCAAAGTGTTTCCAACATGTTTTGTGCTCACCTGCTCAAAATCCTCAAAACCGACCCAGCAAATATTTCGGTACACAAGAGTATTTCCGTCAGTCTACTATGAAACACCGTTCACAGAATGTCGGAATCATGCTGTTTAAAAGCGCGGTAATTGTGCGTACTAAGTGTTGTTGGTAAGTTGAACACTCCGGTATGTCTTACTAGCAATGACTAGGTGACCTGGATCAATCAACTAGGGTGCATTCTTGATCAAGCAGTCATTATGACAATCTTGTGATAAATGTCATCGAAATACTTGATAACTGAGTGGTACTTTGTTCTGATAAGCTGGCTAACCTACCAGTCTTAACTAGATTGCAGTACACAACCGCAATGTATGTAGCACTTCAGCGTGTGTTTAATAAGGCCTTAAAACTGCGCATTGCGATCCAATCAACTCTATAGATGACAATATAATAGATGCAGTATAATACAGACATACAGCCAATATAGCAGGCAGCGGTAGTCGCAGGTCTAGTATACAAGACGTAACAATATTGCACGCACAATTGTTTCTGTTTTTCAGGTGAGAGTCATTCAATCCGATACCTTAGTACAGGACGTTGGAGTAACGATAAATTCAACTTCAGTTCGTGCCTACTAAACTAGCTTCATTTGGAGGATGAGATCATAAAATGTTCTTTGCAGCAATGTTAGGATATCGTCGGTGCATCTGACGACCCAAATGGCCTAAGTTAGAAATCACAAAATATTAAAGGTACCTTAACCGTTACCTCCAATTTTCATCTGTCAATGGCTTTATTACATACTTAGCGTGCTGAAATACGTGGTTGCGTGAAATAGGGCGAAAATAAAAATACACTGTCCGTGGCATAAAACAACTGGAAGGCACGTTCGGATTACAAAAGTCAGTCTTAAGATAATCGCTTTTGAGGTGCACTGTCAATGTTCAGACTGTGTTCAGCGGCGAGCTATATCGACAGTCGGATGGGTTAACAATGGAATCCTATTTATGTCCACTGCTGGTACGCATATTTATGAGCAAATTAGAATCTCAACTCCCGTCAACCATCCGGAGTATTCATGTGTACCGCCGATATGTTGACGATATGTTTTTTGCTATACAGTTAAAAGATAACAACCATCATTCAAGTTTTTAATGCAGTACATGGTTCACCACAAAAGAGGAATCTATCAATGAGTTCCATTTCTTAGATGTTTAATTGACCAGTACACTCAGTAGGTCGGTATATCGCAAACCTGCATGGACAGGCTAATAAACCAACTTTAACAGTTTCATGCCTCTTAAACATAAACGAAAACTAGCTCAAGACCTGATAACCAAAGCAAGTAGGATTTTTTCGGATGACACAGTACAGAAAAAAGTGAAAACAGTTCAAAAATCTATTGAAGGAAAACGGTTATCCCGAACAGTTCATCGCTTCAAATATGAAGGCTAATATCCAAGTTGGGAAAAAAGTTGTGTTTATAAGACTCCCGTTTAAAGGGGATACTGTAACAGATCACTTCAACCGATGCATGTACCTTTCCAGCGGCAACCTTAAGAAGTTGGTTGACAATAGTGCCGATGTTAAGATTGAGCCTGAAAGACCAGTTACCAGTCCACGATTAATCAGCGCTCGTGTACATACTTTCATGCTGCTGTTTCACTACTGAATATGTTGGTCGTACGATTAGGTGTTTGTCAAAAAGGATCAAGGAAAATCATCCAGCTTGGATTGGAACCGGTTGTTGTAGATCAATTGCTAGCGCCATTGTTGCACATCTGGCTGACACCAGCCATCGCATAGACATTAGCAAAGCATTCTGGGTTGTCAACATACTTACCAACACTCAACCAAAAACAGTCCGTCAAGGCATTCCAGCGATCACCGAATACATTGCTATTAGACTACGCAAACCTAACCTGTGCTTTTAAAAGAAATGTGTTTAGTCCTTCCAACTGCCGTGGCAGCAAATCAATAACACCAAATCTAACCACACACAAACATTCGACCCTGGTCTTATGACATAACATCCAGTCAACGTCCGGGCTGAGCCTAACCGATTGTAGTGTGGAGCCTAACCGTAATCTTTACTGCCGTTTGTCAATAGTCACTTCTCGTTTTTGCGGTATGTCTTATGACGTTTTGATGTAACCTATTTAATAGTATTGACTTGGAGAGTGATTTATCGAAAATGACTGATCGCCACATCGTAAGCTTCACATTATGTGGGGTGATCTTCGTGAGCATTTAAGATAAACGGCAACTTAGTGCATAGAATGCACGAATGCAATTTGCAATGGTAATCTTTGTAGACGAACGCGGCAACAGTCACTGAGTAAAACTTAATAAAACGTTACTCACAATCGTCGCCACTTCTGATGTCAATTCAATGAGCCATGATAAATAAGTCAGCTAAATAACCTCGAGTTACATTTGCACAGGTCGAAAACGATCAACGTTGATCGGCATTCCGGAATTAGTATACTACATTCCCACGGGTATTAAATCGCAACTGTGATATGGTGTGCATATTGTACTAGTTGTTTATGTTCATTGAACGGGCTAGAGCAACCTCTGCTTCGTAGCTGCTAGGCCAGTAGATCACGGTACTTTTTGCATGTCGTTGAACTGAGGAGTATTGCTTCTAATATCATTTAGTAATACGGAAGCAAGTCTGGGGATTGTTCACACTATCCATAGAGTTGTAATCAGGGAACCCCAGGGGGTTGTTCCGCCGAGTACTTCTTCAAAGGCTGAAACATCGAATAAATATTGTCCTTGGGTATGAAAACAAGAGACAACTTCCAAAGCCTAATTTGGAGTCAGTGACATAGTCGTCAAGAGGGTTGACTTGTCGGTAGTCGATCCTGGGTTTAACATTCAATCCAGCAAAAAGTGTGTATTGCCAAATGGTTTCCACAAAAACCAAGCTCGACTCTGCTGCACTTTTTGAGTATAATTAGCCAAATGTCCGTGCACAAACGGACGACTTATCAAATATGAGTGAGTTTCAAACATGCACTCATTACTCGATATATGCAATCGCGCCCACCAGTCAGTTGCATTTACACTTGAGGAGGAGGCTTGAAACGAGATATCTTCCCTAGATTTTCGCTGACATCGACGAATAGACGGTACTATTCAACGCAGAATTGACCACAAGAATACATGGACAGGTCAGTACACAAGCTTTCACAGCTTTGCACCCTTAAAACAGAAGAGAAATCTAGTGCGCTGCCTGACTGATAGAGCATACAAAATTTGTTCACTGGATACGTTAGAAAGTGAACTCGAATGCATAAAGAACGTCCTTCACAATAACGGGTACACGGAACGAACTATCGCCAGAAACATGGTCAGAATATCACTTAAAACTGAAGTACATGACGTAAGAAAGAAACCTGTGTTTATTCGAGTGCTGTTCAGAAGTGACAATGCCGTAGAATGGCTGACAAATAGGTTCCACCAGACAATTAGCCGGACCTATGCTACAGCTGAACTCCGTATTCAATTTTCCACATCCCCAAATCTTACATTTTATAACAAAGATAGACTGGCAGTTCAGACCTTATCTATGTGTATCTACTCGTTCACTTGTTCTTGAGGAGCAGGTTATATTGGTCGAACATCAAGACAACCTTCAAAACAAATCCGAGAACACCATCCACAGAGAATCACAATCGGTCAACAGTGCTATCCTCGCTCATCTGGTTGACAGCGGACGCCAGGTGAAAACTGATCAAGCCTGCAAAGTGGTATATCGTGTGCCAGGCAACTCATTCAAATCGTTCCGAATTGGAACACTTTGTACTGTTGAGGCTATTGGAATCAGACTGCTTGACCCGGTATTGTCATTAAACACGGCTTGTTCAGGCGCTATACCCACCATGGCCACAAATCCACCGGATCAATGGTCAAGCTGCGTGG
>JTDE01000392.1:101246-116181 GCA_014338405.1 Paragonimus skrjabini miyazakii
AACCCCCCCCCCCCCGCCAAAAGCGTCGACCACACACAAATGAGGCAGGGGTGTACACAACGTGCGAGCGGAAACCTGGGTGTGTTATGGACTGGGATTCTGATTCATAAACGCGAGTACGCGCGTAGCATGGCAACTAACGAGTTGGACAACAAAGATAGTGTTTTATTGGACACCTTTTCGCTACAGTATGATTTGGGCTTAGTCAACCGTGGCCCATTTTAAATATGTGCAACTCGCCTTATCATATTCCGACCAAATGGCTCGCGGGTTGGATTTAGCAAAGCGTGGTATCCGGGCCACGTTTCAGTTCATCGACGTAGTCCAAGACGTATACCTAAATAATCACAGAATGTTCTCATTTGATATCGCTTCGCCGCTTACGAATGTGTCTCCACAGGAAACTGTTGACTACCTGTGCGGTTATGTCGAATGTAACAATAGACATGTGGACATCCTAAAGGATAGGTTGAGAGAACTGTTGATACTTCACACTGGTAATGTTTAGTTTCTGTTTACTACCACAATCTACCGACACAGAGGGGGTGGCAGTGAGTTCGTCTCTGAGTCCTCCATGGGCTAACATTTTCATGAGCAAACTGAGGACTAACCAATTGAGTGTAATCATTAGACGGTCGCATTTTGTGAACGCTACGTTAACGATATTTTTTGCGTCTCCAGTGATGATTCTAACGTGAACAATGTTATGACAGCTTTTAACTCAGCATATAGCACTATTAAATTCACCAAGAAGTCAAACAATAATAGGCAAATAAATTTTTTGGATGTTTACGTATTAAACAGAGAAAAGTGTACTGGAAACAGACTTGGTGTGGACAGTACATTCCCTTTGACAATTCCGTTCCGTTAATTCGAAAGCGAGACCTCACGCGATGTCTAGCGGGTAGAGCGTTAAAGATCTACACCCCTGACACTTTACAAACTAAACTAGACTTTCTACAAGTGTTCACACAAAATGGCTGCTCAATGCATTTTTCCGTAAATAGGAAGAAGGAAAGAAAGCTCAAAATTCAGTCGAAACAACCTACCTTACCACCCAACTCTGGGCCAGTTTATGTTCAACACCCGTTATCGTATCACAACTCAAAGCCAAACTTCAATGTTCTACAGCCAGCTGTTGTATGTACTCGTTTGTTTGCTGGTGTCGAGCAACATACATTGATTACTACAAGGTGACTATTTTATAGACTGCGTGAACATCGTTTTGCGTGGTTGAATAGTGGTGTGATTAAAACAGTTTCAAGCTCGATTGTTGCCCATTTGATTGACAAAATCATACTGTCAGTAAGAAAGATGCCTTTCAAATTGTCTACCAAGTGCCAGGAAATCGATCAAGATTGGTGGGATTCCGAATGGTCGTAGTTGCCAGGGCATCAGTATCCGACTGCGTAACACTGACCTCTGTGCTAAGCGATATTTTAGATTACTGATGAGTAGTCGGGGATTTGGTTAATTTCAAGTTGAACATCATCCACAATTGATCGCAGCTGTCCCCCAGCAGGTTTAATGAGATCAGAGATTTCGACCTGTCTAGGAAGTCCTAATCGCTGGGTTATCGATTGGAGTTAACAGAGAGTAACCGTATCTTCTATCGAGACGATCGGGCAACCTGATCATTACTCACAAGCGAAAGTGGTTGAGTGTTCACATATGATAATTCGGTCGTGCCTAATGTGAGGTCAATGGCGCAGTGGTAAACACGGTTCAACAGCGTGTCCGTGGTTCTAGTCCCGGCAGTGGCGAGGATATGCACTACTGACGAGCTCTAATGAGAGCCAAACTCGAGTCTAGTGCATCTTTTCGAAAGGGGCCGACTGGTAAGTCTATGGGAATGCGACAACTGCAATCAATTGCGGGTGATGTTCAACTTGAAATGAAGGCATTCCCTGCAAATGTTGGAGCTTGTAATGGTGCACTGTGATTACCAAAACTCTTCAACTGCACCTTGTGATCGATTGATGTCGGTTTGGAATGATGTAGTCGTTTTGTTTTTGAGCTTCGCACACTGATGACCTGCCTGCAAATCAAGATCATTGTGCTTTACTTCCTTACTTCGATGGGACTCCGTGTGGTTTTCACTAGTCCTTCACGCTTATTCTCAGTAATGCATTCAGCGTGACACTGAAAACTGGCTTGTTCTGTACATTTTCTGATCTATCACTTCTCTAACCTCCACTGATTTCGCTCTCCGCCATGTTTTAAGAATACCGTCTGAGCGATTTCAGAAGTACGTCATATTTAACTTTTTGAGACTGGCCGATGAGGTGACATGTGGATGACTATCATGGACATTAGTGACGTATACGAGTACGTTTATTGTCAAGCCATACATGTAGTGTATCATATATATCACCCGAATGAAGTCCATAATACTGCAAATATCACTGATTCAAAGCTTTATTGTTACTAGCACCATACTCCAACAGCATTCCTTTTACACAGTCAACCTGTGCCCCGTTATATTGTTTTGTCAGGTGCGGTCGTCGATTTCAGCTCCGGTTACTTCACTGATTCTATTATCTGTTTTAGCGGTTTGCATATAACCCAGTATATCATATTCCAGTAAATGTTTAGTGACTAACGTGCAAAATTAATTGACGAAATGGTACCGTTTTTGAGCTCGTTGAAGTATCTAGACGTTTTGGTATTGGTATGTTCGCCGAGCTTGGCATTTAGATTGCAAACGTTTCATAACCAAGCGAGGTGACATCATCAGTGCGTAATTGTTTTAGCGTATAGTTTTTTGAGCGTGGAGGTTGGTGAAGTTTGATGGATGCCGTGTGAGTTGACCTTCTGACCTGAATTCTGGTTGGTCGCTCTCTGTCGTTTTTTACTTCTGACCTGATCTACCATTGGCTGATTCTTGTTGCATTTGAACTTTGATTGGCTATTTCCTGCAGTTCTTGAGTCTTTGGTCTGCAGTTTGACTGGGTTCCCTGTTGCTGTCTAACTCTGAGGTCGAATCTGATTGGCTGATCCCTGTAAACTGATCGAGTGAGTCCTTTCTTCGTTTTGAAGATTCCGTCCGATTGGTTATTCATTGTCCCGTTTCGACTTTGGTCTGATCTGTTCAAGTTGTTCCGTTTGGGTTTACCGCCATTTGGACTTGTTGATTTCTGCATCTCTTCAAATCCTTGGTTCGCATTGGCTCATAGACTTTGTTCAGCCCGATGTGTTTGTTTATTGATCCGGATGATCATTACCAGGCTTCGAGAAATTCTTTTGCATGTCAGGTGTTTGCCTGCGTACGGACTTCTGCGGTATTCAAGTTGAAGGTGTGTCCAGTTTCATCCCCGTGGACGGAGATCAAAGAAAATTGATGGCTAATTCGTGTTCATGTATTCGTGTTGATAACTTCCGTCCGGTTTGGCCGACATAGTGTTGTCCACAGTTATTGCATTGGATTTTGTGAATGACGTTTCTTCTGTCGATGGGTTTGAGTTGTTCCTTTGATTTTGAGAGCAATCTTCGTAACGTTGCCGTTGGCTTGTGTGCTAGCGTGATACCATGTGGTCTCAAGAATCTTGCGGTCATTTCTGATACTGTTTTGATGTATGGTAGTACAGTTCGTTTTGTTGGTGGTTCTGTGGAGTTCGAAGTTCTTTCTTTCTGCAGTGAATTCCGTTTGATGAAACTTCGTGAGTATCCGTTGCGAAGAAATACTCGGTACAAGTAGTTTTCTTCCTTTCTTCGAAGCTCTGCGGTGCTGCAGCGTGTTTCAGTCCGTTCGAACAGAGTTCGAACGCAGCTCCTTTTTATGGCAGACCGGGTAGTTGCTGTGAAAATTAAGGAGTTGGTCCGTGTGTTTCTTTCCGGTGAACTGAGGTCTCCGAAGTTTCATCAGGTTTGCAGCTGATTAGGACATCCAGGAACGGTAGCTGGTTGTCGGCTTCAATTTCCATTGTAAATTTGATATCGTTTAAAACGGTGTTGAGCATTCTGTGTGTGTCTTCAATCATTGAGCGTTTGAGGATTACGAATGTATCGTCAGCATATCGTATCCAGAGTTTTGGTTTGATCGCTGGTAGCGCGATATTCTCTAACCTTTGCATGACCGTTTCTGCGAAGAATCCGGATATGGGAGAGCCCATTGGGGTTCCTTTAAGTTGTTGGTAGATTTGACCATTGAATTTGAAGTATGTCGATAGACATAGTTCCATGAGATTGCATATGCTTTCCAGTTTCAGTGATTCATTCGGTCGGGGGTTTTCTTCCGACCTAAATGCCAAGCTAGGCGAATATACCAATACCAAAACCATCAACCCGAGCTACGAACAACACCACCACTGTTCACAACTATCCGATATCTAGACGTATACAATACCTATGTGCCTTATAATCGCTACTGATGTGGTCCATCCGTCCAGTTAACAAACATCGGTTACATTCACTTGTATCATATTTGTTTGTTTGAAGTGTGTTACTCCTAGGTTTTAACTACACCGATTTGGTACTGATAAGTGCCTTGTAATCTTTACTCAGTGATCGATTTACTCGGACGAAGACATCAATGTTGTTGGTCAACTTCATTTCGTGATAAGAAAAAACGTAAAACTTCAGTTGCTTGACTGTCCACAAACTGGCCAGCGCTGGAAATATAACCGTGAGTACATATAAGAGGAGCTTGTTTTTTTCTTGTGCAACGTTGGACTGTGCATCCGTTGGAGATGCATTTTGCTTCGGAACAAATGGACCTTGAGAGCTACATAACATGTCATGAGACCATGTCATACATAACATTGCGATTGGCTGGTACGGTCTACCGGTTCCCGCGACGGTCCTCCATTTCACCCATTCCTGCCGAGCTTTGTGATAAATCCGCTCCTGCCATATTTACTGATGGAGAGTTGAGCCACTCGTCCAAGGATACGGTCACAATCGATCTGCGCAGCTTTTCACGTTCAATTCGTTGTTTATGCTGAATGAATTCTACATCTTTACGTTTCATAAACCGCCGTCGTGATCCGGCCTGTAAAAAAGGGCATACGAGAAGGAAAAGTTCAGGACAACCCATAGAGCTCGTTTCTGGTTGTGATAGGAACTAAAATAACATATGGTTTCTGCAAACTGCGAATTATTACGCGCTTGGTTTAATTCATCTCTCCGTACTCACCGTAAAAGGTTTTTAAACCTTTTGCATTTTTGGTATTCTATCGCTTATTCAGAAAGTGTTGTGCTGTGTACAGTTTTCTTGAAAAGATAAAATTGCTGTAGGTTTTCTTTCATTTTAGCACATGTACTCAGTTAGTTGACAGCCACAACAGAACCATGTGATTGCTGGTACAAACTACGATTGCTGCAAAGCACTGACAGTCTTTTCTACAAGCTGTTGAAATCATGTTATCTATCTGTTCCCAGTATCTCATTCGCATCCGTAAACGAAATTTGTTGGGATACATCTTTTGCAAGTTCGTACGAACCATCATCTTACGTAACTTGCGGCTGATGTAACATTGCACATTCTTAATGAAGGGTGTCGTCCATGAAAGTACCAAAAGGCACCGACTACTTCTCTGCTGCCACAATACCCTGTCGTTTATGGCAATTGCTACGTGTACCGAGCGTTACAGGCGTTTAACGCATTTTTTTTCTGTTTGAAATTAAGCAGAATGCTTAGCAGGGACTGACATTTTACAGTGAAACCTATCCTGAAAAAAAGTGGAATATGGTGGTTACTGGCTTGTCAACACTCGATGTATAACAACATGTCTCGTGTTCAATCGATTAACTTATGAACGTAACCAGCATATTGTTTTCTAATAAGATCACTGTGTCAAGTAAGTTCCTTCCGTCTTCTGTGCTCTCACTGTGAATGATCAATAATTTAAAGCATGTGTGGTCAAGTCGCAAAATAACTGAGCTATCATAATCTTGTCAACTCACGTCCAAATAGACTGTCAGACCAAATATGACCGCGCCGATACAGTATGAACTCAGCAATGTGTAGACCACGTAATGTTCATTATCCAACAGAGCGGGATAGGTGACAGAGACCCGGCGAGCGATTGTGTGCCAGACGGTGAGCAGGACCAACATGAAAAAATTGGCCAGCACCACTTTGTCCTGTTCCATAGGATTTGTGAGAGACGAACAAGGCAACTCGTAAGAGTACTTGAAAATTGCATTCGGCGGCGCTCAATAAAATACACCCAATACAAGTTACTACCGCCAATGGACGGATAATTATCGTACAAAATTATTGTTGCTTACCACCAGAAGTGCTCGTTCTGGCACACTTGTGTAAAAGTGATAAAAAAGGGATCATTCTACGAGGTTCACAAAGGTCCAGATCAAAATCTAGTCATTTCATTTTCCGTACAGAATGGCAAGTTCAACAGTACAACTTGTTAATTATTGATGATGTATTTGAGAACGGGCCGAATCTTCTTTTACGGTACATGTTCCTGTAAGTCTTGGTTCTTGAGTTTTGCTGTTAGTTTACGTCCTCTTGAATGGCAGGACTGAAGAAAGTTATAACTGCCCATGCTGAAATATGAGTGGCGTTGCTGTAGAAAGCGGATTTCAGCTGAAGCTAAAGTATATAATGGCGTATATATAATGGTATAGTGGTATATAACAGACTTCAGTCAATGCATCTAAACAGAATTTTCTGGATTTCTAAAATAGTTTGCATTCTCCATCGTTCTCAGTGGGGTTGGAGTTGAATGGACCTCATTGGATAAGGCGTCTAGTAAGGTAATGCCGTTAGGTATAGCTTAGTGTTGCCTCATTCCTTAACCTTGGCGTTTATGCCTTACAGTAGCCTTTAATACTCTGGATGTATATTTACCCATCGAAGTGAACAACGTCCTTTAAAAGTTTGAAATTAGAACACCTTTTCGGAAAAGTACGAAGGTGTAGCAGCACACCATTGTGTGGACGATGTCATATGCATGGACCGACTTACTGTGGCATTTGACCAGAATGTTATGCCCACACATCCACCGCTGAGCGACCCTTACGCGTATGCACCGCAGTGACTGCGAACGACTCACAGTTTGTCAACGCCACTGTAGTCAATGTCATGTGCACACACGCATAAGCACACACACACACAGCACCACACAACAAACCTCATCTCGGATATTAGGCTGTGACACGTGATTCAACCCAGTGTCCTCACGGGAGCTGACAAGACAACGAGACCGTACACACATGTAAACACAACTCATCTGGGTCTCTCGCGGGCCGGTGAACAAACCACAGCTGCAGCGCTCCGTGGACTACACAGTGTTTCCATCCTGTAGATCCTTACGTTGACATCTATAGGATTCCAGCCAACACTCCACTAACACACCTACGGATTACATCTTTGTATTTTGCCCGAATCCTTGCTGTAAGTGCACCTGTTATATTTGTCTATTATTTACATTACACTTTGGTTGCATATCCTAATATTATTTGGATGTTTGGTTTTACCGATACTATTTACAACGTATTGTAACTAGCTAGCCAGCATCCAAAAGGTTTCCGATAAATGATCGCGCTCTTTGTACATCACCAAAGTTTCTTACACTTATGGAGGGCGACGGAATTTCACGGACCCAAAATGATGTCGAGGCTAGGCATAGAACACGAGAGGATATAGTGGGATGACCACATACTGGAGTTTTTACTATATCTGAGGAATTACAGACAGAACGGCATCCATTGAATGGTTAGGTTGAGTGCCTAGTTTATAGTGAGTTCAAGCCAACCTGAAGAAAATGACTAGTGATAGAGGAACAAGAGTTTTAACAATCGCCAGCCATTGTGAATATCAATCAGTTACGGACTATCTCGAAGGCCTTGCGCGCAACGTTTAATTTTAACAAAACAGTACATTTTGTTGTAGTTCTGTTAGGGCGTTCTTTCTTCAAGTCGAAAGTGTCCAGCAGTATATCGAGTTGCGCGGTTGGTCCTTCATGGTCGTACAGTGCATCTCCGCGATCCCGTCGAATTTGGCTCGCGTGCCGCACACATGTAGATTCGCCGAATTTCACTTCATGGAGGACTGATTCTCGCCGTCGGACGATTATTCATTTCTTCCAGTTCAGCGGTCCATGAAACATTCGTACAAGTACCGGCCCGCCGATTGTGAAATATCGTGCACTAGCTCCGTGTCTTTGATTACACTGTCTTTCCGTTTCATCATTGTCATCCCCTTCCGACAGACGAACAGATGCTGCAAATCGGTCAAACCTACTCAAGTCGAACCTCGGAAGCAGTCCTACGGTTGAACGGAACAATCTTCAGGGAGGAGGTGTTAGGGCGCCCACCCTGTTATCGTCCCAAGGCGCCTCCGTCGTGAGGAAGAAAAAACGGTTGACTCAGTCCTACTTAGCAGAACTGTTGAAAGCGGTCGAGGCTTTTTATGCCGCTATGTTCACTAGTGACCCTAACTCTCTTTTTTTTCCGGCAACTATTCTCTTCGATGTCTTGGGAATGTGTGGTCATTACGCGCCCTATAAGTACTTTGTATTTGTCGCCTTTGCCGCACACGTTTTGGGGTAGAACAAGGCTCTTTTTTGTACCCGTCTTTTGGCTTGTCTTGGGAGCGAATACGGGGACATTCGCAGTATTTTTCGGGACCGAGATTTTCGGGTGAATTATTAACGGGAGGAGAATCCGAATTCTGTCAAGCGCACTATGATAGCAAGGACGAACCAGCATATCGTTTAGGAGGGTTTACAACAAGTTCCTTTACTAATTCTCATGTGTCGTGATTACTGCCTATTAAACAGTACGATTTTCTATCGTTGAAATTCTGGGTAATGTGGTTTCGGCTGGTAGAATGTTGACCGTCGGGATTATGAACGACGCCCCATCCACAAAGTTGGGGTCAGTAGTTTCTGTTGTAAACCCTCCTAAAACGATACGCTGGTTCGATCTCGGTATAGTGGTGCGCTCGATAAAATCGGATTCTCGTGCCGGTAATAATTCACACGGAAATCTCGGTCCCGAAAAGTACCGCGACTGTTCCCGTATTCGTCCCCAAGGCAAGCCGAAAGACGCGTACAAGAAAAGAGCTTTGTTCTGCCCCAAAACGTGTGCGATCAAGACGAAAAGTACAAAGTACTTATAGGGTGCGCAGTGGCCATAAGAACATTCCCGAATTATAAAAAGAGTAGGACATTTACTGGGAAAAACAGTTAGGGTCACTAATGGGCACAACGGAGTAAAACGTCTGACGGGTAAAAACTAGCCAGGGCCACCCTCTCGGCCGCTCTGAGCAGGTCCGCAAACTAGGACAAAGTCAATCGTTTTTTCCTTTCTCACGGCGGAGGCGCTTTGGGACGGTGACAGAGTGGGCGCCCTAACAGTTTCGTCGAAATTCGAAACGACGTTGAGCTTCATTTCAGACCACTGAGTATTTTTGTTGGAGTTTCTTCGTGAGAGTGTGGCGTCCAGTCATTTTTGTAGTGTGAAACACTTTTGTATAATACACTCTTCATCAAACTTCCGTTAGTTGAAAGAGCATTTGTCTACCGTTGATCGATCGATGGAAGTCATGCAGACAGCTTTGGATGAATTTCCGCATATTTTCTACATCCAATATCCACAATAGGGACTGAAGAGTCTCATATACTGCGCTTTATTTTACAGATAAAATACTATTACTTCGTATGTACGTTAAATTACAAGATACACAGTTAAAAGTATATTGTCTTTCAACAATTAAAAAAATCTCCAAGCCTCTATTAGCTATCTAAGTAATGTCATACTTGTGTATTAGTGTTCTGCCCCATAATGGTATGAATATCCCCATTTGAAGTAGGGTGTGAAGCTAAACACTGAGGCGTATCCTCCACTTTTTGGGTATTTCATACTTCAGTTTATCAGTGGTTATGGAAGTTCAGTCCAAGCCTCTCGTTCAGCTATACCATGAATGGTTGCTTTTCAGCAACTGGTATCCGGCTGTTTTATGCTCTCACTTACAATCAATGCGCCAATTTAGGCTGAAAAGCCTCCTCTTCAGCCACCTCGCTTCCGTCCGTAGGGTCATTACACCTAGATGAGTAGGAGGTTGATACATCGTTGATTTGAATCATTCCACCCGATTAACGATATTGATCATTACTCACTAGCGAAAGTGGTTGGGCGTTCATATATGATAATTCGGCCGTGCCTAACGTGAGGTCAATGGCGCAGTGATAAACACGGTTGCCTCATGAAATCCATGACCGGAGTTCTAGTCCCGGCAGTGGCGAGCTCTGATCAGAGCGAAACTCGAGTCTAGTGCTTCTTTTCGAAAGAGGCCGACTGGAAAGTCCATGAGAATGCGACCGATGCGATCAATTGTGAGTGGTGTTCAATCTGTATGAAAACCAAAATCCCCTACTACTTATCATCATCAGCGATATTCAATTAGCTAAATTGTATATGAATGAATGACAAAGTAAGGCCTTTCTCAAACTTTGTTAACTGTGTTTCTTTGGAGTGTGTGTCATAAGACAGTATGCACTCTCGGTAAGTCAAAACCACTTACAATAGGTTACCAACCGGTGCTCAAACGAAATTTGACGTGTGTGTCAGCGCATCTGTAAGGTAAACAAGACTTGAATTATTGGAGACTAGATGCTGCGGTCCATTTTGGAGTATCATAATCCACTTTGGGTTAATATGTCAGTGTAACTGTATTATAAGACAGTTTTGGCTCATCACTTCGGACTGATTTTCCCGAATTTTTCAAAATAACTTGTTTCCATTTATGTATATTTTGTAATTAGAGGTGCGTGCAAAAAGTGAGCTTTTGATTGATATACCTATGCGTGATATATGAAAACATCTATTACTTGCACGCTTGTGAAGCACGTAGGCGAAATTCAAGGACGAAGCCGTTCTATTCCACCTGTTCTATCGGCATGCCCAAGGTAACTAGAATACTTAACAACTGTTCCTTTAATAAACAACCAACATCTTATTCCAACTGCCAACGGACCGGTTCTACACAGTTGTTCTTCTAACTAGACAATTTATATCATTATGTACGAATTCGCCCGGGCAGAGCAAATCGGTGACTGTCTCAATGAGCCACCGAATTCATTCCAACGGGTCCCTAGTCGACCCAGTCAGCCCATTCAGTACATTACTGGGTACTCGGAACGTAGCTTACTAGTCTCTGTTGCAGCAATATTTTTTCGACCGGACAAGCCGGAGATGTATTTCCGAAGTCAACCGATCTGGTCATCATGGCCCCAATTTTAAATAATTCCTGGTATGATTACGCGTGTCCAGTCACTGTTTGTCCCTACTTACCCCATACATATAAACGACGTGTTTTATGTTTTCGTCTGCTGAAAGTAAGCGAAATATTGACATCTTGTAGCATACCCATTGTAAATCGGTCAACCTTGCGAATCCGTAGCACGTCAGCTTCTAGAACTCAAATGAAAAATAAAGCGGCATCTTAGGAGCCCCCAAGGGTGAAAAAACAGTAGAACGATGTGTTTCAATTGTACTTCTCATCAGTATAATGATTTTCATGAAATATGCTTAAATACTTTTTATCTGTTTGCAACAATCAGCAGTTAAGAAACATAATTATTAACATATATTGCTTCACATAATTATAAACCGGAATACAGTATCTTCTAAGTGCAATACAATTTGTTTTTTTGCTGTTTGTGAGTTTGAGCTTTTAAGATTTTGGATATACTAAGTGACTTTCCAGGCTTAAAAACTACGAGCGGGTTTGTCACTTAAGTCGATCAAGAATATCTGTTGTATGAGAGTAATCATGACTGATCCGATGTCCTGACCTGAAATGGTATTGATTTTCAACAGCACTTATATGAGCGAGGAAAGTTTCCTTGAAATGGACAACAGATTGAGGGCTTGCATGACGTTCCGCATCTTACGCTGTTCACCTTGTGGCTTAATACTGATAAGCTTTCGCGTGCTAAACGGCACCAAACATGATATCACTTTGTTGCATATGTGATTTTAATCCGAATGCTTTGTAGTTTGTTATTCTAAACTTCATTTTTTTTAAAAACTATGGATGAACGCGATCTACAGTTCACTTACTGAAGTGGCATGCACTCTCTGTCTAAAAATTTGCTGTCACTTGATCTAAAGAATGCGAAGCATTCTAAGGTTTACCTGCTGCAATTTAAATGCGTATGCCATTTAATAATCTATCTAATACTTGCCGATATGTTCCTTATTTGCTCCTTATTCTAGTACTTAATAAATTTATACCTGATTCTACGAGGCACCAATGACAGATAGTTAATTCATACTGGCGAAAGTTACACTTTCTAATATACCGCGTACTCACCAGATAAGTCAAATAGGATATTTTTGGAAGGTTCTGTGAAGCAGCAAATTTGAATGTTACAGTGGTGAGCAGAAGCAGAAGGGCCAGTTGTAAACGATTTCCATCCACTGGAACGGAGAAGACTGAGAAAGAGAGTAGGCTGAGAACGCAACTTATGAGGGCCATATTAACCATAAAATAGCCCGCACGACGCGCTGAGCGACTGGTGAACACGAGTCCGGGGTGATGTCGTTTCGAAGTCTCCGGACTGTAGGCAGTTTGAATGTCCATGGAAGCAATCTGATCACCGAATAATGAAATATTGGGGCATTGGTTGACAAATAAACCTATAGAAACTACAGGTCATTTCTACAGAACTTAAAGATATACAAGTTTGGCTATGACCAGTAATTTAACGTGCATCTGAAGTTTTCTTCAACAAGTTTGAATCATTTTATTTTTTTCTTCCATAACATAAGTCATACTCGAAATCGTCCACCAGCAAATCTGCTTCCTCAAAACAAGCCTCAGCACTCTAAGGGGTGCTCCTCGAAGTGAGGGTGTCGTATGAGCAGGCTATCTTGTGGACAAGATTATGAGTTTAAGACTTTTTCGTATTGGAACTCTGACAAATACAGGATACATCCGCTGAAAGTTTGAAAACCCTACTAAATCAGTACGGACGTGAGATACTACCAGTAAAGAAGGTTTTCTAATGCCCGTCCTAATTTACTTCCAATTGTCGGCAAAATTACACAGTTACTACGATCACCTTGCTTATGGTTCGATACTGACACTTGTGCAAACTAATCGGTTTATCCACATTTTCTATTCACCGACCTTCTGTGGCTTTTAGTTTACATCTCCAAGTCATCTAAAACAATATTAGGAGCGGATGAGCAATGGAAGTTTATTCTCCTTTGTCAATCTGTAATGTATCGAAGTGTAACAAACATTTATATGTTATACCCGTCTGATTACACAGAAATAACATGCCGCTGGATATACTTTAAGTGATTCTAACTCAGTGAAGATGAGATTAATTCGAAAACTATATATGTCGACTTACAGAAAGTGAATAGAGAGAAAAGACAGGTATCATACGAGTTATGGGTGAACAACTTTTGCAAACTATTTACGGGTGTTCATTGTGGACGGTTTAGATATACATTCTATACACACCAACCAAATTATCGACTGTCAATTGGCATGTTTAATCACTTCTGTAATTACAAGCTGACTGAGTAATAGTGAGTGCGGGGTTGAGAGGAGAGGGTTGACGGTACATTAATGTATTCATTCGAATGTTTGCATGAGCGAATATGCCTGAACGGCTACCCGTAACAAATCAGTGGTGCCTTATATGAAGTAATTGGTCAGCACGATTGCCACATGAGATTGTGACTTGAAGTTGAGGTCCCGATCTTGACAAATATGTGAATCGTTGATGAGCTTTTACAGGAGCGAAATTTGTTTCTCATGCTTCTACCTGGAAGACGCTGACTGAGGAAGTAAACCGAATGGGAAAGCTGCAATCGAAATTGAGTGACGTTCAAATCAAATTCAATAAAGACCTATGTAAAGCTCACAGACTGGTTGCAGTCAGGGTGGATGTAGCATCGTACATGCAAACCATTGTCAGAACTCTGTTAAAATAGATTCCGCCTACGGCATTACAAAAAGATTATCAGTCTAGACCGACGGTTTTGAGAAACGGTGGGACGTTCCGGGCATATTTTAGCACCTTACATTCTAGCTCCCATGCTTGTCTTGTGTCAAGTTAACCATGGAACAAATCACGTTGAATTCGATCATTCGACGAAAGCCTAATATGAAACATACATGTTTGGGTTGGCTACAAACGGTCTACAGCAAAACGCATGTCTACGCTGTATTTATACTCCCGTGTACTGTCTGAACTGTGTAGCCACATATGAAGTATAACGCGTGAATCTGTTTACCAGCTACATCTCCATGTGACTTATGAAGTGCCACAAATTAGTTAGCATAATGACTTCGAAACGGGAGTTTCGGATGATATCCTAATTCGAATCCAACAGTACAACAGTTGACTATGGTGATCCGTTCACCTCCATAATTAATTGAGAGGGTTTAGTGAAAATCGACAAGATCTAAGTGTATATATTATTTAGAAGAGATCCATTTGTGAAAAATCTGGACTTCGGCTGGATTCAAATCAGAGACAGAAACATTATGCCCAAACGCGGCAAGCGCTCTACCAGCTGAGCTACGAAGCCACGCCGGAAGCTCAGAAATGTTGCATTTGGACCTAGTTACCCACCCAACCAACTGTGTCATATGGAATCCACCAAATGTTCCAGTTGATTGACTGCCCAAGCAGGATTTCTCGACCAGTTCACGCTGGAACCCACCAACGCCATCGATGAGCATTGACATTGGATTACTGATAAGTAGTAGTAGTCCATCGGCTGGATCATTTGGTGGATTCTATATGACACAGTTGGTTGGGTGGGTAACTAGGTCCTGTAAGGTTTTGTAAACTATTTTCTATTTTATAATTCTGATTGTTATTCACAATTCACTTTCCTCAACTTCACATATACAGCGAACATTTAACGCAACTTAATCGAACTAATCAGTAATCAGTAGATACAACTCACTCACTTCTCGGTTCGCGAGCCTTGCGTTCTG
>JTDE01000392.1:127151-156983 GCA_014338405.1 Paragonimus skrjabini miyazakii
TAACCACCATATACTAGCCGAGCGCTGAAAGCCTTTTTGTTTAATTCTTTGATCAGGCGGGTGCGGTTAAACGCCAAAAAATCCTTACAATGTGATTATTTAATGTTGCTTAGTCGTCAGTGGGTTTGAAAATAACTCGTTAACAACGTACACATTCCTAAGGTTGGCAAACGTTCCGACCGATTTATAGCGTGACAAGTGTTCACAGTCAATTTTTCGAGCGCGTGGATCAACAATGCTCTGTGTCAGGGAAGTAATAGCACTCATAAAGACGGTAAGGTTTGATGAACCATCGGTGGTTTTATGTTCTGTGGTCGAGAAGTGCATTTTAGTAAAAAAAATGCGACATTTCACAATCACTGAGTAGTATAGATCAGCCGATGGACTAACGCCTTTCAGGACAAGTTTCCATATTGCTCACTGGCCTTAGCCTCGAGCATTTTTACATGTTAACATCCTAAGTATCTCTGAAAACAGGAGAGAACTGGAGGGTGAAATGACCGGTAGAAAACAGCGAAGCGGGTTATTTGCGTGAATAGAGAACATTTGATAAACTTTAAAGACAAGAGAAGTTGGGTTCGGGCGAAGGATACGTCCTTGGGGTTACCATCACCTATTCAAATGCATCCGTTGAAACGACTCGCAAAAATCCGACTCTATTTTCTCAAATTATCTAGATTCATATTTCAGTGATGGGCAGCAGCTTCAGTTTCATCTTGTGGCTGTTGCAGAATAACTAATGTAAGGAATATCACTGAGCGTTACCTGGTATTGCGGTAGTGTTTAACTGAAGCACAATATTTCTGTCCAGTACATAAATATTACATAAAAATATATACCTGACCAGCAAATTCTCTTGAAGGAAGTTGTCACAGATCAAACAAATATAAATGAAAATGATCGCAAGTGGTCATTAGCCAAGATTACCATCCACCGTTCAGCCCTCTGATATATGAGATGACATCCTACAGATGGTCACATTATGCGTCACTTACGCTATCGCTTCTCAGCAGGACCTAACTAGATGTATGTCATGGCGCACTTTTAACTGGAATCAGTGACGAGGCTGACGAAACGCATTCGACTTCGGGAATTTCTGGCATTTGGAGTGCAGAAAAGAGTTGAAAATGAACAAGTATGTATCGAATTTTAATAAAAGGTTGTACCTCCGTGAATACTTGGTTATTGAAGTATAGTAACTACAAACGCTTTACTGGAAATCGTTGACCTAAACTGACTGCTAACAGAGGAGATAGGTGAGTTCTGAGTCCAGGGATACTCTTTATTATCATAGTAAGTTTTGATATTTATAAGCACACCGTGATTGCATCTAACTATCGCAGACTTCACGTAAACATTGCGTTCATGTGCACCCCTTGTGAAGACCCAGACACTGCAAGTATAGACGACCAGGGGCTGTACGTAGCGCCGTGTCACGTGCAGTCGAATAACATTCATATACAAATCCAGGTTGTTTTGCATTATCGCGATAGAGAGATTTGTGTGAAACACAAACACACACCTGTGATCAAGTTTACACACACACACATTTAGCGGTGTTGCAACGGTCAACTGGTTTAGTCTTGTGTGGAGTGCGTTACTTTATGAGCGTACGGTGAACTGACTATGCCTGTCTAATCGGACTTTGACTGACACCTCGGTGACCGAACGTTTGTGTTTGCCATACGTGTTTCCGTTTTAGTCTGAATCCGTTGCTGGTGTATAGAATCTAATAAGTAGAGTCAAAACCTCCCTTACTATATGTTGAAGCCAGAATTCCAAACAAGTTCCAGTAAAGCGATTATATATCGATCTTAATAACGTATGTTGCTGCAGCTGGTTCTGAATACATGTTCCAACTCTTCTCATAATAATTTCAATAACTTTATCGTTTACAGTTGTATGGATAAGGAGATCAACCGTCCTGTGAACTAAATGAAAGTCCCTTACGTCAGACTGCGGTACACTTCCGGTTATCATGTCAACAAGGTAGCTACAAGTTTTTGGCGAATCTTGGACATGACGATCAAACTGGTCATGGAAGACAGTTAATTTGGCACTTCAATTTGGAATGCACGATCAGTCACATGTGATAAATCTCAGTTTTATAGCCTTACACTGACTGGCGCTAATATTCCAAAACAACATTAGTTTTTAGCTCTTCTGTAGCAGTCTTGACCAATATTACCCATGCAATTATCCTATCCGTGTGGATCCCTTCGGATGTACACACGGAACCTCTGTTGTCGTAACCAGTTGGATGAGTGGTATTATTCCCGATGTTTGCTTTTGTTACCCAAGCTCCAGGTTTTTCCTCAAAACGTTACAAGCAGAACCTCGGTTATCACATTAAACATAGCATAAAGGTAATTTCCGTTTCTTCTCATGTAGCCTACCGTGTTCTGATCCAGTAGGGCACTGAAATAAAAACTACATAGGTCTCATACTCTATTAGCTCACTCGTTATTGCAGTGTTCATAGAGAAGCTGAGAACTGACATGCTTGTACACTCTCGGTCCGAAGGTAGACTAATTGTTTGACGTAGTCTTAAGGAATAATCTTCACCTCCTATTGGGTTGTCCTTAACAGACTGAAAATTTCAGCAGTTCGTCTGTGCCTCCATGCCTTTCAGTTTGTTTGATGCACGTACGTATCACCTTTCTGTGTACATTCCACGTTTTTGAGGTATACAATGTTGATCCACTCGATTTTCACACCTTAGTACTTTCACTGATCAGATTTAGCTTGGTTAGAACTGATGGTTATTTCTCCTGACAAAGATGGTTTTTCGTTTGTTCGATTCAAACCCTATGACACCAAACGAGCAGAAAGTGACTACGACCCAATGATACGACGTCAGTGTAAAAGCGTGCATGAGAATAATGCTTGAATTAATCATGCTCACACTGTTTCGTTAGTGAGACCGAACGGCAGGCGAACGTAAAGTAAGGGTCTCGGTCAGATGTCTTATCCGAACTTACGTGCTATTCACGTTCCTAAGTTGTTTGCTATCTTGTAGGACGTCGAGTTGGATTCACGTGTACATAAGATACGAAGCAGTATACTTCACATCTCGTATAATGCAACACCACTGCGGATGGGATTGCTTATGCATAACTCCCGTTTGTTAAATCACTGGTAAGCTGTTCCAAAGTTTGTAAAATTTGTTCAGATGTAATCGGTTTCGGGTAGTAAAACTTTTCTTCCCACCTAGTATTGTAACAGCGAGTTCCACTTGCAACTGCAAAGGGAACAACTATGCACTTTGACGGCACAACTCAAGGTCGTAAAGTGTCTAGTAGTTATGTTTCCATAATATGCATCGCAATACTTTGGCTATAAACAACCGGCTGAATTTGGTTACTTGTTTTTATTGTCTTCCATTGACAGTATTTCGTTCATTTCAACTGGCATGTTATACACCCGTACATTGTGCGTCTGTCACTTCCATTTTAATATTTCCAACATTTTCATGATTGTGCAATGTAATACATAGATTTTCCGACTCAGAATTATCGAATAAGTTGCTGTCCTTTGAGGACAGTTGTTTTTAATTTCAGCCTTTGTCTCAAAGCTGTTGCTGTAACACACTACTCAACTAGATACCATAGGAGTCAACCTCAAGGATCTATAAGGTCAACTGAGATACAAGTTTGGGCGATAGATGGATTTTATGTCATTGATGGTTTACTCGGAGACTGTTAACAATGTCATTTTTCATCGTTTACAACCTAAAAAATGGAAAACTAAAGTGTAAGTGCACAGCATATTCCGAAATTTCGTAAAGTCACCTATTTGTTGCAGTCACTGATCACGTTCTATATGTATTCTCCATGCGGCCGTGGCCTAAAACTGTAGTTCCGTGGAAAGCAGTATATCTCAGAGTTACAGCTGTCACTGCTGATGTTTTTCCGTACTGTTCATGCACATTACTGTTCACTAGTACAAATATTTCACGGGGTGGGAGTATAGCTGTCCGTTTGAGATTCCGATCAATCAGTCCTGCTTGTGGTCATCCGTTTCTCGGAAACTTTCAGTTGATATCGTCGTGCGCTAAGCGTTCAAGGATAACTGACTGAATGTAACTTCACATTTTATCTGTCGAACCAATGTACAGGTTCGAGGTTCGAAATGATGTGTTAACGTTTGTCAGTTTATTCAAGTTTACTTTTGTATCTGTCTGTCGTTCAATGGGAAAGTTGTAGATGAAAAACTTATTGGAGCCACTATTAACGCAATTATCAGAAACGATATCTATGAATGTACCTCAAAAACTGCACACCAGACCGTCATATGGGGCACGAAAGTTATCAGGGAATATGTCGAAAATGGATCCTATAAAAATGTACGCCACTCAAGAGTGGAACGAAAGTTCAACATTCTCAACGAAGTTACCTTTCAACGGTTTACGCGGAGAAACTGGGTAACTTCTCCTTGAGTCATTGCATACTCCATTTGTCTGTTAACTACGCGTATCAGGGCTACGTGCGCGTGTCTGCACGGCGGCCCCGTTTGAATGGTCCACGCTAGTGCGCCCGTAGCATTGCCCCTGGTCACGTGTGATTGAATTGGGTTATGTGACCTTCCTGACTGGACAAGCGAACTACAGTTTGCGTTGTGCTACTGTTCACTCCACCGTTTTACGGTAATCATGCCTACATGTTGTTGTCTGTTGTCCGTACTGTACATCTAATCTCCTTGCTGCAATACAATACTGCCGCTTAACTGCACCTGTCTTCTACATTCAGCCTGCAACAGTTGCATAGTCTATTCGTTATACTATAACACACGAGCTACTTCACTGTCTTCTGGGATTTACGGAATACAACGCAGCGCCTGCAACGTAAATTAACTAATTGGTCTGAATCAGTTATCCAATCAGCACACTTGCAATCGTGGTGCGATGGCCACCGGACACACAAATAGAAAATCACCTAAACGCACTACGAAA
This sequence comes from Paragonimus skrjabini miyazakii, assembly GCA_014338405.1. Lineage (NCBI taxonomy): Eukaryota > Metazoa > Platyhelminthes > Trematoda > Plagiorchiida > Troglotrematidae > Paragonimus > Paragonimus skrjabini miyazakii. The sequence continues at coordinate 132,103 of JTDE01000392.1, forward strand.
CTTTTCCAACGTCTCTCAATAAAAGTAACTTTAGACCTGTCACTAGGGCAATTCTGGAGAAGCGGTTGAAAATGATCTATTCCGGTCAACCGGTTATTTGAATGCATCTATATGCCACGCACACATTACCTCAACCGCCGAACAGAGCATAGTTTTCCAAGCGGCCTAAGTTTTCAGGAACATGAATATTAAAATACATCCGTTTATCATTGTGATCTTAATAAATTTAAGTTGATAAAGTTTGTTTTTGACAATTTATGTAAGGGGTAAATAAACGGTTAATAATCACTATCCGACCGAACTAATACAGGCGCGTGTTAAGTGGAAAAATTAGGGAAAGCCCACTCGACATTACGTAAGGACAACAGATGATTGAATTTTTCCACAAAATTAATCGGTTTCGCTCATGGTGTGCAGTGTTCGCGTAGAAGGTCATCATTTTTAGTCAGTGGGATTTTTTGTGGAGGGTATTAATTATTTGATCAACAGTAACTTTTCAGATAGCATGATCATTTGCAGCACGTCGAAGTACACAATATTGTCGAACTACGACACATTCAAATTGTTTACACATGATAAATCAAGCACCAACAGTCGTGGCAGTGCAACACGGTTGAGACACCCCAAATTGGTAATTATAGTGACCTCAACTTTAAACAACAAAGTACGTTAGATTAAAATTAAAAGCTGCTGAGAAAACCAAAGATGTACTAAAGTGAACATCACTGACGATTGATCGCAGCTTCAAAATTACCATAAACTTTCCAGTTAGCCCCTTTCGAAAAGAAGCACTAGACCCGAGTTATGCTGTCGTTGGAACTCGTCGTTAGTGCATTTCCATGAAACCGCTGGGTTTTGAATTCCGGCCACGCTATCACAAGAAGACGGATCAGACTGTTGCATCATTAACCTCACATTAAACGTGAGTGAATAGTCTTACGCAAATGCTCAGATGGCTCGGTCACTTAAAAAGACAACTGTCCGTCAATTCCAGTAGATGACCTCACGACTATGGGCACTCCGAATCTATATTTTGGTGTGTTAAAGAAGTATGACGGGCATTGACAATGCTTATTTTCGTGATGAGTAGTACGGGGTTTTTGGTTTTCACATAGGCTGAATATCACCCATAACTGATAGCAGCCGTAGCATTCTCATAGACAGCTGAGACAGATGCGATCAATTGTGGGTGATGTTCAATCAATATGAAAAACTAAAATCATCAGTAATCAAAATACCGCTCAACAATCTAATGATTTCTGTGATTCCAACTTGGAGAGAAGTCCTAGTCGATGGGGCATCGAATGGAGTTAACAAGACAGTTATTGTGTCTCTTCTCGAGGCGATCGGGCAACCTGATCATTACTCACAAGCGAAAGTGGTTGAGTGTTCACATATGATAATTCGGTCGTGCCCAATGTGAGGTCGATGGCGTAGTTGTCAATACGATTGCCTCATGAAAGCGTGGCTGGCATTCCAGTCCGTGGCCGTGGCAAGGATATGCACCACTGACGAGTTCTAGTGGGAGTTTATATTCGTCTTGATAAACGGGCTATAATCCTTTATATCTCTTCCAAGTGGTACAGGACGGTGTTGTTCCGTTACATTATACTGTTATCTCTACATCAACTAGCCAGAAAGTGACCGTTCACCTCTAAAACCATGTGAAATGGTGAGGAAAAACATACGCCCATACGTTTCGTGAACGACACGTATGTTTAGTCTCCACAGTTAGTGTCCTTCGTTCATTCACGCTGAGGTCCAGCAATCATTCCCTTGCCTGAATGTTGCTGAAGGGACCCAACGTGGCCAAAGCAGCTGTGCGCCACTTTGGTGGCAGTCACAGAGAACAACTGCTTGCGCACATTTCTGTCTACCTCATTTATTGGATGCTTGTTATAATGTGTGCTAACTAAAAATAGTTCATCAAGTTGTGCTTACGAAAAAGAGGCGCGGCAGATGACAAGAGTGATTTTCATAAATTCCCTCAGCTCCGATGGTCGTGATCTCTTTTTCTGGTGGGTAAGTGAACGAACTACCAATCTGAAGCTTGCACACAGTATGTAAGTTTGACTGCCTAGATCGCGTGTTGCAGTTGTGATGAACAGGAACGAAACAGCCAGCGTGGCTTCACATATGGTCACTGGGAAACAGTGTTTGTGACGACGCATATTTAAGGTGGGGTTTTCTTTTAGACAGAACGGAGAATTATTTTTGTACATCGGTTATTTATCTCGATTAAAACGTGGCAACTTACATGCGAATTGAATTCATGGATATAGAAACTCAGTGTCGACTAATGATTTTCGCATGGTCAAAACCTGAACATTTCAAGAAGGATTTCGGTGTCCATTAAAATAGCGTAGCAACGGCTAGACTGTGCCGCCCAATGCGACGAAACATTTCGAACGATGAGGGTCTGAGCGGCACTAGGTAATCTGAGGTTATTCAACATATGGTACCCTTTCTATACACAAAATAACAGTATTTCCTCTGACGGCAGCTATCAGGTAATAATTATGTTGCCTTGCCTCATGCAATTCGGTTGTTCAAGCGTTAAAACAAATGGCATTGCTTATCAACTCGACATAACACCTGTTTGTTGTTCCGATTAGTCGGCGTTCATCGACCCCGGTTCCGGTGGCAACGGTTTGTGCGTGAGCCTTTCTCCACGCTGTCCAATGAGACAACTGCTGCAGCTCAGTCTGATTAGATTAGATGACGCCAAAAGGTTTACCATGAGTACGAGGTGCATGAAATGACTATGTAAAGGCCTATGGTCCCTGTGGCAGTACTTTACATTAATCAAGGACGCTAAAGATATTGACGCACAAGTGTGACTAACTGTGTAGAAGCCCATTCTGTTTAGGTGATTTTGACAGTATTCTCTACGGTGTTGTTCCTCTCAGGCCTTATGACAATGGTTTACATCCAAATTCTCCATATGACTTCATTCCGCAACACTTGTTGCACTTGTATTGATGACAAAAGACCTAATGGGGAGCGTAATATTAAACGAAGGAATATTTCACAGATGATGGTAGGGGATTTCGGTTTTTAAATAAACTGAACATCACCTACAATTGATCGCAGTTGTCGCATTCCAACAGATTTTTCAGTCGGCCCCTTTCAAATGTGATGTGATATTGAGATCAAAAGTTAATCAGTAACTTTTAAGCAACTTCAGGCTGCATCGGAAATCCTTCCTAATACAGGCCCGTCACGCGATCCATGCCCAGAGGTGAAACGTGTGAATTGCTGAGTAAGCGCAACGCATGCACATCACAATGCGATCTAAAGTTGACGTGTCAAACATGAACCTGACTTGCAGTAAATCAGATCGTACGTGCAGGATGGAGCGACAGTATATTCAGTGGATTGAATAAAGCCGACATCACATTTTCAGTGTACACTATAGGCTTTATTTTCATACAAACCTGTTTCGGGCTAGGCTATTGAAATCCGGGTCATGACCTAAAAGTTGGAAACCACTGTGTTATTCCTGTCTAATCTTGGTTTAAATGTATGGACACATTTTAAAAGCCAAGTGGTCCACAGCATTTTAAGCATGGTAGTGGTGAAATATTTCGAATGCTACTTTATCCAGCTGGACAAAAGTGAATGGTTGAACTGCAGTACTCGCGAATAGTTCCATCGACAATTACTATAACACGTTTCTGACAACTTAATAGACCCTGTACCACCGCTTTCTTGGCTATGGTTCTCATAAAATGTTTTTTCAGTTTGCTTCGAATCAAACAAAACGGTCAGTAAGCAACACCGTTGTATGATTCGTCAGTAAACATGACAAATTCACGTTATGTAATGTTAACGACTACATACAATGAAGAAAAAAAATTAATTCCTCACGGGCGCGCTGGAACAGCACGGGGTTGGACCATAAAATGTTCACAGTGAATGTGGATATTGGCAGCGTTTAGGGAAAAAAAACGTTTATTTGTTCACAAACACTTCAATGTGTGGGTGAACGTGGCTTATCACACAATCAAATAATACAGGTTACGACCACGAGGGCGGGAATTTAAATCAATGTTTACTTTTTCTGAAACCGATAGCCCGTCACAACGACCGGTTTTATGGTAACTTGAACCCATTAGGTTGTTATAGTTGTCTGTATGAAATCTAACTCAATCACAGGTGTGCTATGTGTTACGATCACCGTCGTTCCTTCTACGACAGTTGACGATAAAATATGTGGAATGTCTTTTTCGAATTGATAATCTAAAATCCCTCACCAAAATAATGCACTGCTAGTGAGTAGTATGAAAAGTCTGAACAATTAAATGAAATCCAACTGTAAAAGTCACAGCTTCGACCGGAATGAAAGCAGCCAAAATAATGCTTTCTGTTGTCGTTTAGCAGTATTGTATTGTTTCCCGTTTACAGTGAGGAAGCCTAGAGTTAAACTCTTTCATAGAGAACAGGGAGGAAGTGTATTGTATGACATTTTGGTCAGTAGGATTATTGCTTACATTTACCGTCATATGTCACATCATAGTATCACTGGGATTGTAAACGTATTCTACTTTATACTACTCACAGAAGATGATTCACACAAGTGGGCAACTATCATTCGTTGCTGTCGGTAACAGTTAATTGCTCGTGACTAAGCTGAATTAATTGTACTGTGCTTCTAAGTGGCCAAAGTTGGGTTATGTAGGCAGTGAATCACAGAAGTGCCTAAAATGGACCGAAAGCTTACACAAATGTAAGTCAGAGGTTTCAATCTTATAACAGTTGTTAACAGACTCTTTTTTGTTAGGAGCTTAAAAATTGTTGATAAAAAATCGACCATTTTGAAGAAACGAGACAAAGAATCATCCGTTACTGCATGCAGCTAACGTCGTCTTCGGAGTCCAGCATACATTGACTGTCTTCGTCCCTCGTATGAATTGATATTTATGAACCTGCCAAGTGATCTTAGCACATTGCCCGTCACGTAATTCGTCCGAACCTATGGATGTTTTATTACTCATTTTTAAAGTAAGAATTTTCAGAAGCTCTCAAGTGGTTGTTCGCAGCTATGAAGAGGAATCTAAACTATTCCTAATCTCAGTCTGTAAACTATGACCTGCCAATGCACAGCTTTCCTGCAACAAAGTTAATGGGCTCACAATTAGTGTTTTCCTTCTACTGTTTCCTTCGATCCTGTAAAATGTAATCCTTAGTTATTCAAATGCATACCTCTTCCCCAGTGATTTTGCTCTCATACAACAGTTCACCCCCATCCTTTTAACCAGAAGTTCAGAACTGTTTCCAGATCTACAGAATGACGTATATGTCCAGCCTTAGTGGTGTTGTCGGTTTTTATGTAAACTGATGTTTTGTTTTCCTTTTGTTCATAACCTGTGACTCCTTTTTTCTTCATTAATTCATGTGACTACATTCATCTGACTTATACTGAGCTTTTTAAACCCATTATAAATATGGGTGTAAAAAAGATCCGGTAATACATCTTTGTGAGTTTGCATCCTGGTCTCGATATCTCCCGGTACCCCATGTCTATCACATAGCTGCTCATAATACACGAGTTTTGACTATAGTCAAACTAATTGATTAAACATGTAGATCAGTTAACTCGGCAGATATATTGGAATGTGAAAAACGTTAAACATCAGTCTTATTAATCACTGGGTCGTTAGTGCTGTTCATACGGCCGGTGAACTAACGGGCACCCTTCGGCTTGTAATGCATAGCCGGTTCGAACTTCGTCGGAATAAAAGCAAAGCAAGCTACGGAGTACCGGTTTGAGGATGATCGCAATGAGGGTATTGGGGGCAACATTTTGAGTCCTTCTGTTTGTAGCCAACACAAACAGCAATCCGAAGTGGTATGTACCAATGCACACTTACCGGGTGTATACAAATACCACCAAAATGAACATCTTTTTTCTGGATTGTTCCTTGAAATACTGACTAAGCGGATGTTGAATATTCACCTACTGAGGCACATACCGAGATTTCCTGACATCAGAAGACCGGTTGTTTCCTACTGATCTATTGCTATCCGCGTACGCGCGAAGGGGTACCTCAGTGAAAGACGCCCCAATTGTTGTATTATTCTAGCAGTTTCTATAGTACACAAATGCCTATAGTTATGTCCATAAAAAACGACAGGACCAGTGCATATAACGTTCATAGGAATGAGTCAATTTGCTTTATTGTTTACACTAAAGACTACCATGTAAGTCCGTGAGTACAGCGAATGTGTGTGTGTGTGTGGGTGGGTGAGTGCATGTGATGGTCAGAAATGGGTGCGAAATTCCCACACAGTACACAGTTCGGTACACACGCATTTCCGGAATCCGAAATCTGGTACCTGCAACCATAGTGGCAATAAACAGGTGTGACCTGAACCACGTGTTCTGATACAGTGAAGAACAGTTTCGTCTGGTCAGCACCAGCGGAACGTGTGTATTTTTAGATGCTACCCTATGTTCTCTATGGTTTGCTGCTTTTAGTGTGATCTGTTATAACAAAAGTCAACCTTTGTGTTTGAGGAAAACACAGTACTACATTTTAAACGCTGGGCCGTGGCGGCTAAACCACGTAGTAGAATTGTTCTGACAAAAAGAAAAATCAACACACACCTATGACATGTAACGTCAATTTAGCTGGGAGTAGGAAACACGTGAACTGGCATAAAAGTTAGCTTATTCGCTGCCTCTCATCAAGTTCATATTTAATTTTTAGTCGTTGTATATTGTGGCACTGAGGATGATACTTTTCAGCTCACAGAGGAAGGTCACCATTAAACAAGTTGGGGAGGTTTCCTACCAATCGTAAATGGCAAATGTGTTTCAGGTATAATTGGGGGCAAATCACTGAGTTGTCGAATGTGGTTGTTCTGTGGCAATTCAATGTACTCTGATCTTATGAAGGCACTGCTATACCCAGAAGCACTCTACACTGGTATTGCGCTATTCTCTATATGCAGGCAGCTGTTTGCAACACATTGTCTAGCATACGAGCAAAGCTGTACTCTTAACGTGCATCTCTTAGTGTTCAACCAAGTCTTTTTGAGTCACAGCAGGACACCTAGCCGTGGGATCAGACAGCAGTCTGTCGTGAAAGATACACCTTCTATTCAAAGTAGTGAGCAGACAAGTTACTCGATTTAGGAACCAGCTAAAGGTGAGCATCGCATCGAATAGTGAACGTGAATGAAAGGCTATCAGTCCGTAAGTCAAGGCCCACAAATGTCGTGGTATTAAAGCATTCTTGAATCACAGTGAGACGATGGTCACTACGTCACCTTAATTCTGGCAGTATGCGATGCAGAAGAACGAGCGATGAACTGATGTCCATAGAGAAAGAAGTGGTCGGTAGTGGTTAGTCAGCATGAAACCCTGTATTCAGCACTGCTGGTTAACAGTTCAGTATTTCACTCATGCAGTTTCACTAAAGTTTTCGAATGTGACAGCTCAGTCTTATCTGATGTGAGGTTAGTAGAGAAGTGATAAACACGGTTGCCTCACGAAAACATGGCTAGGTTTCATTTATAGACTGTGGCAAGTGTACGTATTGTTTAGGAACTCTAACAAAAACGAAATTCGAGTCCAGTGCTTCTTTTCTACATAGACAGAATGGGAAGTAAGTGGGAATGTCAGAGAGGCGACCATTTGCGAGTTACGCTCATTTTACGTCGACCGAAATCCTCTACTACTTAGTGGTGACTTGTCTTTTCGCTTTAGCCATACACTGCCATGAAAAATATATGCGGTCGGTCCATTTTTAAAGGTTATCTATTATCTGCAATTGGGTATCCAATTGTAGGTAATGGTAACTTCCCCAACAACTGGACAAGTCGTACAGTACGGCATTAGGATGGAAATTGCTCGAACGTTCTTCATGGCAGAACAATTGTTCAAAAGGATGGAAGAAAAATAGCCAGGAAAAACGACATGGTCATCTCACATGGAGTGATACCGTAGTATTTTTTGGGAACTATATTCCGCATGTTTCTGTCAAAAGAGTTTGGAGCTTTGCAACTTACATTTCTGTATACTTGCTTCCAAACAACCACCAATTCAACCTTTCAAGTAATACATCCGGCGTGTCCGTATATTTGTCAAGCTATTGACGCCCACAACTTTTCTGTGGGAATAAGGTTTGGCCTGCTGGTTGAAAAATGATGCCACTCAGATAATTTTCCATGCTGGAAAAGCAATCCCTCATCACATTTCACACACCGAACGAGAATAAGGGATTAAACTGTGACCACCTCCTGTAGAAACACTTTTTCGTGCCTATAATTCCTATATCTTCAACAGTCCGGTTGTTCACACTGAAGAAACTGGTCAATACCAAAGTGCAACATAACTCGTAAACTAGTGAGTCCGTTATTAATCGAACTTTGGGCATTGTTGTACTGCTGGATACATCCACTTTTCAGGTATATCATGACTGGGTCATTGCGATGAATACGCTGTTCACTTCAATGGCATTCGCTGATATCTAAACCTACATTCTAGACCGCAGGTGAACAATATTCGAAACACTTGGGACCAACAGTAAACAAGTATGACTACGCAAGTGTGATTACGCTTGTTGGTCAGGAAAGTCATTTCTTCTAGTTAACAATGCGTTTAACACATCAAGTCGAATTTAACGGTGCTCATTCGAACCAGAGTTGTGTGAGCATGGCAAGTGTTACATGCATAAACGAATTTATTTTCCCCAGGTGTTTAGGGACCTGATCAAAATATACTGCTTGTTTTTGGATGCACCTTTAGAAGAACAGGCGGGTGAATTCGGTTGAAAACAATTTTCCAGACGGTACCCCAGACCGGTCAGTGTAGTCAATCCCCAGAATGCATTGAATCAATTTATTGAGGCAGCATAAGATCAGACACTTCGCACCATGTGGTTTCATCACCTAGTGCATCATAACCAACAACAACAGAAACACCGCTTCAATCATTGCAGATGTGTTGATACCACTTAGTCAGTGGATACAGAGGTTCTGTGGAGTATTCAAGCAAAAACGCAGTTGGTAAGTCTTTGGTTTCGAATGTTGTGAAAAATAAGCCCTTAGTAAAATCGTTAGGCGATTAATTGCTAATTATTCATTCTTTCAGTTCACTTATCTCTTCGTGCTTTATGCAAAGAAAATGAGCAAGCTAGACAAGAACGTATGTCCTACGGTGGTTTGACGCGCAAGCACAGGTTTAACTGAATACCCTATTTTGTAATGAGGTAAACATAGATTTGAAGAACAGTTTTGAAATACTATGGTACCGATCGAACCGAAGCCTATGGGTATGTTGATTACAGGCTTTCAAATAACTCGAACTAATTTAATGAAAGAGTTGGGAAGAAAAGGTTGTGTTTGTAATAGAGAGGTGTTTCAGTAAGCGGCATAAAAGAGCGAAATAAGTTGGTGGAAGTCCATCGGACACTATCGTTAATAGAACACAACCGATATCTTCATTAGATTAGACTAAGGTTGTGCGGGATACCAAAAGTGGGTAGTCACCAAGAGAGATTAATAATAACTACCTGCGACAATGTCAACAGATTTAGCAAGGGGCGGTGGTTGTAAATGGTTAAATCCATTTTCTGCTACTTACAACTTAGATGTTCGTATGATGGACACAGGTGTAAGTGGAAAGCCGACCTATAAAAACCTATTTGCACCCACGCAGATCATGGAACGTTGGATTTGGCTTTCAGGTCTGGAAAAAGTAGAGTTAAAGTCGCAGACCCTTCTCTTAACTCCGCGATACTGCCCAGTTCTTCTGGTGTCTGAACGCAAGATTCGAATTATCATAAACTCTTATGTTCTCATTCGGCAGTGTAAACTGTTCACCAAAAGTGAACCGGTATCTGAATGCGCCTACTCTGAACACAAGTAAATTTTAATAGTCTTAGCTTACCAGTAGCACTCGGAAAACAAGTACGGATACCGCAGCTCCGTCGGGCAAATGTTTAAGACGATATATTCGTTACGTCTAAACGTTTGGCACCAATCGTTCATGCCTGGTCTACAGCATCATTCAGAGAAGTGACACAATTTGATACCACGTTGAAAATGTGATGGAATGCCAGAAAAACTAAATTGCAACCTTATGAAAACCCCGATTAACATTAAAAACTTTACTTCCCCAAATTTCTTATATAGTTAATATTTTTATTATTAAAAATGTACGGTTTATTTGAAAATGAGCTCAAGCTTTTTAGCGTCCACAACACCAGGTCTCACGTCTGTAACCTCTGACTGCCAAGATTATGACTAGCTTCGAATGGTGGTCGGCGACATAGTTACCAACTTTAAAGTGCTTGTCTATCCATATGAATAATGGCTTTTGGTTTCACTTGCAAAACTGGCAACTTGGAAATCAGTTAAATCTCGCGCTAGAAATGTTAGCTGACGGGAAAGTTTGCGCAGGTAGTGGCTGTCACACCATTGTTCGCTGGTTTAATCCATTCCATTCTTCTGGCTTTTCCTTTCGACAAAAATTTATTTTTGAAATACCTCTTGATCTATTTTGGTTTCAGCTGCCATACCATCTTGTTCGCGGGATAGTCCTTCATTGATATAGACATCTAAGAAAAATGGAATTTATGTCAATGCAAACGTTGCCTGTTCGAAACTCGTCTTGACGGAGGTCGAAATAGAACAAGAAAGAATGTCGGTTGACACGAAACAGCGTCACGAAGTACCACAGCACATCATTGTGGCCCTGACTGTTCCAGCAGCTGCTACCTGATAAGCTAAACTAGACTGTGTTCATCCAGACAGTAGAACTTCAGCTATTCAGACGCCAACGATGAACCTAGATAACTTGGGGTTAAGTGTAACTAATGCGTAGCAACATATTCACTTACGGCCATTCATGGTAACTGTAGGTTGGACCTCCGGATGTTTTTGAGAACCGCAGATTTTGATGGAAAAACTGTGCCTCATAGATTAGTGTAATTATTATGTCGATAATGACAATGAAAATAAATCCTAATGATCCTACCATACTGCGATAAATGTAGACAGGATCATTCTCTCTGGATTTGTTTCAATACTGGGGGTGTCAGCTTTGAAACACAGTTAAGGAAAACCCTTATAGGGGCTGCGGAAGATTAATGCTCAAGGTTAACTAGGACTGTGGAAATATTTTCTAACTTCGGAGATATAGAAACTACAGGAGGTTAATTCGATGCTGGAGAAATGTGGTATTAAACGTAGTACATATGATGCACACTTATGCCAGTTGCACTGGGATCTTTTTCATTCTCGTGACTGATAGGGCAATTAGTTGGTTCTGAGAAACAACAGAAAATTAAAGAAGAGCTAGTAAAAAGCAATCCAAAATAAAGTATCGCCGAATGATAACAAAACGAAGAAGAACAACATGGTTGCTTAAAAGAGAAATCACCTCTCACGTGTTCATCACTGAATGTTGACCAGTATACTAGCCTAATTCAGAGAACAGCATCACACAACATTTAACAGACGTATGTTTGGAGTCCGTTATCGGTGTGTTCAGACTACTTGCGGTAACAAATTTACTCCACGCATTCTTAACTCTATGTGAGGGGGTAGTAGCCCACCATATTTGTCTTACCGCTCTGTCTCACGATCATAATTTCATTTCCCCTCAGAGTACTGTAATCTCTTTAAGAATAAGCAATTACGTTCCTACATTGGACTGCTCGTTCGGATTCTTAAAGGTTTCTTTGAGGTCACCTCTCTTCTGTCTTCAGTCCGAAGACAAGTTAAGGTTCTTAGATTTACTCCATCAACCTGTTCCCCTGTTGTGGAAAGCAATTTCATGAATTTGCGCTAAACTCATTTAGCTCCCTGACACACTCACTGTTAAGGATAACATACACACATACTATGCTCAAAATACGGTCGCATTTTCTCTCAGAGCAAAGTCACAAAAACCGCCGCTTCCGCCAGTGCTACTGTTTTCTTCAGCCGGCACAACTCCCAGCTGGTCTTCAGAAATGTAAGCAAAAATTAAGTGGCAGCACTGGAGTCCCTGGTGACCCGGATCCCCAGATCTTTTAGCCTTACGCTACACGTCTATGTGTGGCTCGAGGGTGTCCTATCCAACTGAACATTATAATTGCCGTGTTATATCTGGGCGATATAATCGCCACTTTGGTTTTTCACGTCAGTTTAAATAACGCATTAAAAGTTACTTCTGACATGAATGTGAAATCATTGTCAGAATGCAAAACAAATCCTTGTACGCCATGATTATATAAACACCAAAACAAGGACTCCAAATTTCCTATTGATATCACGTACACCAGTATTGTTTAAAATCTTTGAAAAAACGTTTGTTCATTCCTACTGTCTTAGGGTAACTTTAATGATCCGCAATCGACTGCCTGCTTTCAAACCCAGTCCAGGATTCACGGGTTGACCGACCATATCAACTCGTTTTAGTTTACCTTGAACAGCATCTGCCAGGCAACTCATTGTTTCCTCGATTATAACAATCTTTCAAGTGCGTGAGGTGGGAGAAACAGGTCATCTTACTTTTTTCCCTAAGCTTGTTAGAGGATTTTCTTCGAAATCGTTACCGACTTATATCGGCAACCATTTCAAAGAAACTCCCTCTAAGTTAAGTGCGAAAACGTCCTTTTTTATCGGTACGAACGCGGCTACCAACCCAGCCCCACACACGAAGCAATTCTTTTCCAGTTTCACATCACACATGCATCACGTCAGTTCCGAAGAGGTCGCTTCTGCTAGGCAAGCAGAGGACACTGTTTTTTTTCGAGTTTGACATTTAAACATGACTTCATCCTCAGCTATGAAAAATGGTAATACCAAACTTACATTCTGAATCTTGCCCAACATACCCAAATGTATTAATGTCTTATACCCTATTTGAAAGAAACGAACTATCGTCAACTATCTGGCGATCACCCTCAATTACAAGTTGAAAATAACTTCATCCTGGACATAAAGCTTTCAAGCACTCGAGTGCTAAAATGGATCACGACTGTGTTAACTACTTTTTATTGAAAGGCTGCACAGATGAATTCTAAACCTTGAAATGTTCCATTTCTAGGATGTTTTTTCCAACTTGTACAAGTGTATTTTCTGTTTATTTTCACACTGACGAACATTCTTTCATTCGTTGTACTGATTTCCTCTCATTTTACTTCATTTGTTAGCCACAAATTTGAAGCATTTTTCTGGACCTCCCAGAGTACCGCTGCAGTATTGATAATTCTCATCCCAACCTGAGTAAGTTTGTTGCTTTTCACTATTTTAAAGCATTCATTTCCTTTGCCTCAAAATGTTCATCTGATCCTGATCATTCTATTCAGTCCAACCTTTCTATGCCTATGCATTCAACAATGTGCAACTATAAATAAATATTGGCCCCCATTCATACGCACAGCTCTTATGTTATGCTTTACTCAGTAAAACTTCTCATTACTTCAGAAATAATTCGTAATACGATTGACTGTAATTCTGCATTGACAACGCTTTTAAATAGTTTATCCCTGACTATGTAATCATGCTGTGTATGAACCAGTTGGGGTGCATAATCTCATATCTATCGTACAACCAAAAGCTGTACAACCACACAGCTTCTGCCATTTTGTAACTCTTGCTGGTTTTGTCTGAAAAGTCGCCATGGCCAGATTGTAGACTGGAACATTTATGGTAGTAACTAACTGCTTTGCTGACGTCTAGATTATGAATGGATTTGTATGCATAATGACGCTTGCTTTCTAAGCATTCATTTCAATCTGAGTCAATGATGTTACATGTTGCACATCGTAGTGACGTGGCTCCTCAAACATAATTCGGCCGTTTGTAGAGAACACTACAGAATAAACCGCCATCTTTTTTTCAACAGATGTTGCCACTTGTACGGTGTATTCTTTGGAATGTGTTGGACCCACACCACTCATAAAATTTTAATCCCCCGGGCCACTTGCTAACACCGAACACAGCTTATTGCCACAAAACTAGGTCAATCCTAGTGGAAAACAGCAGACTTTGCGGGAATCTTGTGATTGTGATACAACTGAAAAAATAAATATCATGTGATATAAAGGCAAAGTCCTGTGGCAAGTGGATAATTGTACCGACATTAATCTTTTCACAAATGCGGAATAATGCGCTAGTGACTAAGTTTACTATATCTTACTACTTTGTCTGACTTCACCTAAATCATCGCGTTGATATCGTTTCATAATCACTCAGTTAAAATCAGTAAATTATAAACACTCACGTCTACATGGTGAAAAATCATCCATTCCTGACTGTCTGCGGCGCATCTACGGTCAACTTGACTGACTTCTGTGGGAGAAGGGACCAGTTCCACTTCTTCTACTGTTCGGTCACAAGTGACGGTTACGGACAGGTCCTTAGGATAGAAATGGAGGAGGGGACTTTATGGAAATGGTAACTATTCATTTCAGCCTCAATCCGTAGTTTTGAGCACAAGATAATTTTAACAGTTATTTGTCACTGTTTAAAAAATACGACTGATTACTCCTTTACACTCATAGTGGTATGATCGCGAAAAACACCTGGCCTGCAAAGTTGTTAATTGTACGGAATCCAGTACAGGTTATGTAACAACGTAGCACAACGAACGCGTACATTCAATTGTATAACTGAAGTGTATCCACACACGTTGGGCAGCAGCACATTGTCATTCGCCTCGGTGCCAGGTCCCTCATAGTGCATGCACACTGTTCCCATAGTCATTTCTGGTCTCTCGTCTTCCTGGCATTGGTGTCTACCGTTTAGTTCCCAAATAAATGCACTATACTACTCACAAACCAAGTTGCCTGTTTTCAATTATAACGTTTCCCCGAACGTTCAACTACGTAGGACGACCTAAATCTGGCAGAACCCGTGATCACAGGGTTACTGTTTCGACTCAACTGGGTAGTAATCGTGTCTCCTTTTGAAATGCTCTGGAAAACTTGAACGTAAATCACAGGCAAGTAAACCTTAATGTTCAAACATATTAATCGTATTGTAAACGGAATTTCTCGTTGTAGTTTAGCTTTCCCTGAGTGATAATCAGGCCATAGTTGTCGTATTTTGGCCAAATGAAGTCACGGTCAGAAATTAGTTACCGAATAAGGGTGGACTACCATTCACCCTGAGCTTAAGCCTGTTACTGGGGCTGGGGCTATATCAACTTCCGATCAATTGTTGACGACACTGTTTGGGGCCAGCCTGGTGTATGGGGCGAAAGAACATATTCAAATGTGTATTTAGTCTAAACGGAGAGGAGACATATATCGCGAGATATTAACACTTCGATTTGTTGTCATCAGTCACCAACATAAAACCGGCAAATTTTATACTAAATACACAGAAGGCGCTGACGCAACCAATCCCTTTGCCATATAATTGACTGCACTATTAAGGTGCGAAAGGCCAGAACTATGTGGTTAGTTCGTTCACTTGTACTTGCTATGCATAATCTGTATAAAATTTGCTGGTCTAACTTTGGTGACTAATAAGAGTAAATCAAAATATTAACATCTCACGATGTTTATCTTCTCTCTGTTTTGACTAAATGGGCTGAGAAAACTAGGTGTTTTGAAGTTTTCAAATGTGTGTGTTCACAGTCCATGCTGACGCATCAACGTGTTGTGTTCGATCTGTGCGCCTTAATCAGTCAGTCCATTACGCAAACCGAGCGAACTGTTCACTGACAGAACACTGCTGATTAACGATGATGGAAAGCGGCGAATACCCAGTTTACGGATGTTAAATGATGAATAGTAGTCAGCACTCGGTGTTCTCAAACTGTAAACTATGGTCGAATGCTAAAAAATGGTAACGTGGACTAAAAATGGTAAACTAAAAATGATCGATAGTGCCAAAATGTTACGGGGAGATCTCTATGGTTTGAATTCATTGGTACAATGGACAACATACTGGTTTCTCAGGTAAGAAGATTGTGACTCAACATGTTCTTTTAATAGGCTTCAACATAAGCATGGAGTCCACCAATAAATGCCTTTGAATGCAAGAGCGGGGATCAATGGCAGTGTTCACCTTGCAAAAATAGAAATACCTGTTTACCAATTAATAAGCTACGTTTATTTGTTAAACTCCTATCTAGGTGTGAACGAAATGCGCATCCAAAAGGTTGATTTATTTATTTCTCCAAGAGGTTGGCAGGTTTTTAAAACGCTTAGTCCATAGTCAAAGGTTTTTGTGCGGACAGGATGGGTCGTGGGGAACGAACGAACTAGCAGATTGTGAGAATGTTTACGTACGCCGGAACATCGGTTGGACTGCTTAGAAAGAGAAATGGTAGCTAATTTCAGAAAGGAAACAACTCCTCAAGATCGACGAAAATGAGACTGCAATTGAGAACTAATTGGAGGAAAATACACGGAGTAGAGACTCGAACATTTCCTATTAGAGGCATTGTAGGTACATATCGACGTGCAACAAACAATAGCCGATCAAGATTCACTATGAAAAACCCAGCGAATGTTTATTCTATCGTAAGAATTCTTATAGTCGAACATTCCAAAGAATTGGCTTGGCATTCTAAGTGTGTATATCAAGTCACAGCTTGAACTCATCGATCAAGGACACCGTAGACACTGTCGATGAGGCGGATTTATGGTCAACTCAAGTTACCATAGCATTTATCCAATCTCTCACTCAATTACTCGCAGTCATGATCAAGGCTGCTTAGCGATTATGTGTTTACGTACGAGGGCTAGCAAGTGATCGCCACTCATAGCTATTCGTTAGCTTGCCTGGCTAATTCCGGCTAGTAAAATTAGTTACCGATTTGATATGATCTCTGTCACCTGGTCCATCGGCTTCTAGTTTACACAGTGTTCACCTAGTTTGCTCATGACAATGAGATCACTGGAAACCGAATGCACTTGATTCATTCGGAATAACCTCTAAGCTCCCGTTTTGTAGCAGGTTGTTTTTTTGGGGGGGATTAACCAAACACGCCAGTGGAGAAGGAGATTTAGAGGTATGACCAAGATACGCACATGCTACAGCTTATTAAGGGCAACCGTTACACAGCATGCAACAGGTGTACATATACTGGACGGTCGATGAAGTGTGCAATTGGTCTCGGATAGTTTAGCGAAGATTCTCATTCAGTCATAGAAGAAAGAACGTGACGAACATATATTTCAATAGTCCATCATCGGATCAGTAACATTAAATAGGATAGTTTAATAAGTATAAACAAACTGGTTGGTATAACTGATCAAAACACGGACAAAACACACAAACAAGTCTCAGCAGTCATTATTGACCATTCTCGACACCGGATAGATTTATGTCCCGTGAGTGAATTCAACTGTTCATGTGGATTTCGATTACGATGGGACACTTGGAATCAGAAGCGTGCTACACGTGTTTACGGAAGCAGGTGGTATCTTTTGTTATGGTGTACTTTAGGTTTGAACAAACTGTTTGTCTCAGATAGCCAAGTTTCGGCAATCTGAGTATTCGTTTCAGGTATGGACAACCGGTATCGGTGGCACTGTTTATTTTGGTAAGTGCTGTTGTTTGTTTACACATGCCTAGCCCGAATAACATTGGCCAGATAAGTCATTCGAATGTGTAAGATGTTTGTCGCTCTCACATTCGTTTGGTTATGCCACGAAAAAAAGGTAAACGTAACAAATCCAGGTATCATGGTTTAATTCCCTTATTCTAATGCATCTGGTTATCTTGCAACAGAATGTGTTTCCGTTTTAAATATATGACAAACTAAATAACAGAAAGTGTAATTAGTAAAAACGAGATTTTTAGGATCAGCCATGCTTTACACTTGTTAATTGCATCCCAACGCTGACCCAATGAACACAAATTCTTCTAATCGACCACAGTAGTCAGCTAGCTTCACACCTTAACACTTCGTTTCGTATTTGTGAAATTTTTCACAAATTATTTACCTTATCAGAACAACCTAAGAAACAGTCTATTTCACAGTAGGAAATTTTTGTTGAGAATACCGGTGATGTCCAGATGAAAAAGAGATGTCTTGCACATGAATGGAATTAACGGTGAATCATCTGCTTTTCAGAATTCAACTATGATAAAAATCCCTCAAATTTTATTTTGACGTAACAGCATACATTAGCCAGTTCATGTGCGTAAAAGTTAATGATCGAAACTTTCAGTTGCCTCCCTTTGATAATGCGAATATAAGAACAATACAGCGATCGGGTAGCCTGAGAATTAATCACAAGCAAATTCAGCTACACGTCTAGGTATGCTAAATCGTTGGTGAGTACTGTAACGTTAATGGTCCTATGATGGCCTTAGGCAAAAGCGGCAGGTGTTTGAACCCCGGTTGTGACAGAGATACTCCTACAGATTGAACGTCACTCACAATTGATCGCAGCTATCGCATTCCCATATACTTCTCAGTCGGCCCCTTTTGAAAAAAAGCACTAGACTCGAGTTTCGCTCCCATTAGAACTCATCAGTAGTGCACATCCTTGTCACTACCGTGACTAGAACTCTGACCACGCTTTCATGACAACTGCGCCATTGACCTCACATTAGGCACGACCAAATTATCATATGTGAACACTCAACCACTTTCGCTTGAGAGTAAAGATCAGGTTGTCTGATCGCCCCGAGAGAAGAAACAATAACTTTCTTGCTAACTGCAGCTGATGGCCCCCCGACTGGAACTTCTCTTCAAGTGGAGTGAATCATTGACTTGTTGAGCGGTATTTGATGGGCTCTGTCCAATCTATATTAAAGCCGAAATCCCTTACTACTCATCAGTATACAAGGATATTCAGTACCGGATAGTTCTAGCAAGAACCAAACCAGGAACAATTATTCATTTTTGAAATAAAGTAGGCGACAATTTTCTCTGAGTTTTAGAGTTGCGTCCAATTGTCAGTGATGTTCACTTTATATATAGATGAGCATAGTAAACACACCGTATTCGGTCGCAACAGAAAACAGTGAATCAGAATTGTGCAAGTGAAAATGTGAGGTACAGTTTCAATCACTGCGGTGTGCACAATGATAGAAGCTGTCACCCTTAACACTGATAGTATACACTTACGCTTTCGGCCTATTTTAGATATTGTCCCTGAAAACGTAGCCAGTGCTACCGTCAAAAGCCTCATGAATTCGTTCTTTGAAATAGTCAGCTTAATGGATCTCTTAAAGGAAAACACTGTTGATACATGCCGAGTTGGGTTGCGGGTGGTTTTGGCGGTGACAAAAAAAACGTTCTGGTTATTTTTAACACCATGTTCCATTACAAAACGCTGGAGGAGTAATCTGCACGGGACTTTTGACCTCTTCTCTTAATTTTGTTGCAGTCTGTTTTTACCATTTGTTGGGATAACGTTGATCTTCTGAGGCTTGTTTCGCCTGTCTGATCAAAGGTTGTTGACACGCCGGAACCAACGATTATTTATATAGTACCAGATCTTACAGTTCTCCGAACTCAATTAATATGTCCATTTATTCCCTAGGTCTTCTGTTCCGCACTTAGACCCATATTGTCAGATTTTTAATTTCGTCTAATCAAGACGATAGTCTCTTTATTGACGAACAATTTTGTATTTCGAGCAATCGCCGTTACTTCATTTCTTTATCATCTATATCATAAATCTATACCAATTTCTGTTCATTATTGTTTCGGTCCATTGGCCAGCCTTTTGGAAAGTGGCCTTACTTTTGGACTACCCACCGGAAATCTTGTCAACGTCTAAGGTCAACCCTCGTTTCCTGCTAACTCACCAATCGGTTTTTGCCCCGTGAGCAGCTCGCTGTTTGTTAAGTCGCTTCAACACTGCAGTTTACTTGTGTATTGGGTAGATTGTCTTCAGTACATCTTATAAACCGGAGCAGTTTTCGGTTCCGTTTATTTCATTATTTTGGACTGCGTTAGGTACACTCTTTACTGCTAGTGTGACATCACTTATTATTCCGTCTACTGATTTTTTACAGCTGAGGTTTTCACGAAAAGCCACAACTGTTCATTATTGTTCCATTGCTGTTCCCATCCTCTGATATACTGACGAGTTGGTTTGTTAGCGTCAATTAAACTACTTAACACCAACTTCTTGTTCTGATGATGTTGATCCGTCGCCACACTTGGTAGTTAGACGGAATCTCAACGATATCACGTTACCGGTTGATTCCAAGCTCGTACATGCTCAAAAACCTCTGTTCCCGATCTTCATTGATTTCTATAACGATACATCACTACCCCCTTGAAGGTGCTCACTTAGGTTATGATAGCAACGAGGAAGCAAATGTCTATCATCTTCTGTGTTTGCTCACCAAGCAAGTAGCTCAGCAATAAAGTAAATTAAAGGGATCATTAGACTGCCGATTGCGTGTTTACCAAAATGTGTGCAATAGCTGCAATCCAATCTTCTATTCTCATGTGTCTGTAGACCTGAGGTTGAATGCCTTCACGAAAGATCAAGGGGACGAAATTGAAAACCCTGGCAGCGGTCAACATGTATTAGGATAATCTTTGTTAACTCGGTAGATAACCCAAATAACGTTTTTCTTGTCAACGAAATGACCGGAATTGACTGAATAAGCGACAAACACTGTTGAAGCTGTTTCGTCCGCTTTACTGATCAGCCGCGTATGAGGATGACCAAGCACTTCACCCGGTTATCGCCTTGTAGCATGATCACTGTGAGATACTCAGCACGGAAAAACAAAAGAATAGACATTGATACAATCCTTCATCAGAACAGAAGACATACATTATGATACGTTAACCTTCATCAGTTGCAATCGCAAAACATGCCAGTTATATGCATCATACAGATAAAGACAAACAGGGACTGAACATGCCTACAAGCACACCAAGTATTGTGTAATCATGAGTATGGCAACCCGATAGGTTACCTCAACCACTTTTGAGCACATAACGTCAGCTGTTAAGTTGGGATAAGCATCGCTTCACAGAAAGCCAGTAACTTTAAGCTTCAATTGCACAACAGTATCTTGAGTGAGTATAATGGGTCAGATTGGTGACCTGTTGTTATTAGGTGTTTAGCAATCGATGACATTGAATTTCAAGCAGTCAGTTCGGCAAACTGAGGTTAGTGTGTTATCATTTATTTCTGCCATTTTGGGATGTGTTCGGCGACTGGGTGTGATAGTTGTCGATCTGTTCTGCCTATGCAAACGTCACTGTAACTGCAAGTGAACTGGTACACAACATGGGAGACAGAAGAGTTTGACAAACTACTTTCGCGAGTACACAGAACTGGTCCTCTGGTGGTTTGAATTAAGCGCAACTGCGCAGCCTCATATGTTCGAGTCAGAGCAGACTTTAATTTGTGCTTTTTGTTGTTGGCTAAATGGTCACCTTTGAATGGAAAGAATAAGAAAACATTCTTCTTTTGAGTCATCGTTATGGGCACAGTGATCTTCTTCACCTTATTGTGTGACGTGATGAATATGTTCGGGTATCCACTTGCTAGTAAAGTTTGTTTCAACAGCTTCTGTTCTGTCTGCAGTGTATCATGAGTGCAAATACGCCTGGCTCTATGAAACAGCGTTTTAACCAAACTTCGTTTGTATGCAGTAGAAGCAAGACTTGAAAACTGAAGATATGGACCACATCAGGTCGCTTTGCGGTGAACTAAGCTTTGTAACATGCCATCCGCACATCTGGTATTGAGTACATCCAAAAACGGTAAACTGTTGTTCGAGTCAACTTCGTGAGATAAAGGTAGGTTGGGGTGAATATTATCAAGGAAGTTGTAAAACCATTTAAATGAGTAACATCAGTAAAAATTAAAATATCATCAACGTATCGTCTGTACAATAACGATTCAGTTATATAATCTGAGTCGTGCCACTCGGTCGACTTTAAGAACCTGTCCGCTGGTGTTAGGCCTAACGCGATGTCCATCCTAACTTACCGGCCGACGTTGTGTGCACAAAGTGGTCGAGGCAACCTATCGGGTTTCCATGGTCATGGTTACACAATACTCGGTGTGTGTTTGTAGTCATGTTCAATCCCTGTTTGTCCTTATCTGTATAATGTATATAACTGGCATGTTTTACGTTTGCGACTGATGAGAGTAAACGATATGTTAACATATTGCAATATATGTCTTCTTTCTGCTCGGAAGAAGTGATTAAAGGGAACTCAGTGTTTAGAGACATTATAGTGATTTTCATTTTTATTGCTAGACTAAGTATGTGCATCCTGGGACAAGTATTACCTAAAATACCGTTAACTTTACATATCATCGTGCTCAATTTTACCCTGCCTGGCTGTTCGTACATTACAAAGAAAACTATCTATCACATACCCGCTCTGCCGGCATTCCACCATTCTCAGACGGATAAAAGTCAATCAGATTAAAGTACTTAAGTAGAACAGTCCTCTTAACGTTATAAATGTCACAAGACGTTGACAAACATGCTTCAAAATCCACTTTTGTAAATCGGTTAACACCAACCTGGCAATATGTGCTCATTGCAAATGCTGTTAGTCACAAATAAAAATAGCATTACAACCTTCGACCAAACCTTTGAAATTGTCTAATTAATTGTGCGTATGTGTTTGAAAATCATCGCTCTGCAATTTGATAAAGGGTACTGGAGGCGTGATACCGAGCCGTGATTACGGTAAACGACCAGGGCCAAATAGTTCATAGAATAGGTTTTTCGTACGTTATACGTGTTTGGAGATCTACCTTAATGGCTCATTAGTCCGAATTTTTTTGTTGAGTCCAGTACCCTTACCTGATAGGTGAACTGAACGATTGCACACTTTCGCGTTGTTCATGTTTCATTCTATCTGTCTTGTGAAGGCTGGCACCAATGGTTTTAGGTCTTGCACCTCAGCTACCAAAGTCAGTTATCTACTTTATAAACCACCTGTCCATAATTTATAATTTCACGACTGCGCCTTTTTTTCCTTGGCGAATGTACAAAATAGCTTAGAATCACATAAAACTCTTGATTCCTTGATTCAGTTCATCAATGCGGCAAAAAAGACAAATGTTGCAAGATGTTAACACCTTGTTTATTCTCGTCGATCGCATACATAAAACCATGGGACATGGCAACAAAAGCAGCAATCGAACCCAAAGCCCTTGGCATTCATGGAATCCATGCTTATCAAGCAGAATCGACCACTTCTGTGCGAGCAAATGGTGTTGACGCAGTCAGTATGGTTGTAGTGGAATGAACCCTGATTTTTGTTAGTGTGCGTCACGTTTGATTACTGTTCTTGTTGCTATGTCCTTTCATATATACTCAGCAGGTTTATATATGAGACCGAATGCTAAATTCCCGCAACATTTGCCACTTTGTCTTGTTGATGAATTAGAACGTTTTTTAATTAACAATTGCACTTGCCAACATATTGTAGGACTGTCGTTGTCGGCTTACGAAATGTTGCTCATGAGTAGCGTTTCTAAAAAGTGTGATTTATTGCAAACCGACCACACATAAGGATTATTATAATTTTCACCAATATTGTGCGATGGTGAGACTAGATGTACCAATACGAGATGAATATTTCCTAAACGTGTTCCATAAGATTTTGAATTGAGATTAACCTTAAAATGATGCTGAGTACCTCACTTGCTGAAATTTACGGAAGAAACTTTCGAAGAAGTTGAAAACAGGGTTATAACTGGGAATGTTTGGCATATTATTAAGCTCACATAATGTAGTCTATCGTGTTTATCTGCGCACAAGAGTATCGTTAACATTACAAACAAGTCCAACCCCAAATTACTTCGCACTGAGTTCTGAGGAACAACAGATTAAGTAGCAGTTCACTGTTTCCCAGATCATCCTTGAATGACATACGAACGAAAGTGCATTCACAGTCGAAACTGATCGGGAGATTAATATGGGCAATTACGCTTGATGATAGGTTGTACGAAGTAATGTGAGGCAGACTTGATGCTTACTAGAATTACTTTCGTTCTATGTGCGTACACGGTAGTGCAGGATCGTTCTGCATAACTATTCTCTATACTCATACTCTACATGTCCAAAAAGTCTGTTCCATTCTGTAGGATGATCATCTTCAGCTTTGGATAGATGTGTTCATTCAACAAACGGTCTACTGATGTTGAGCTGCTGCTCATTCCCGGATATTACTGGAAACACAACTTCTCCGAATTGTTTAGGAAAACTCAAGCCTTTCATTCACTCTTGCACAACACTCCCACACTGTGTTCAACATATGTCTTCTTTGACGATACTTACTTTAATAGTACCTCGGAATTTATATGTGTGATAGAACGGTAAGTTTTGATTGTTGTACTAAATCTTAGGTTATTTCATACAGGAGCGCAAGAAAATTTTTTAGTTCAATCACTCTTCCTTGTCGTTATGTAGTGGTCCCTTGGTTGGTCCAAGTGTACTAGGATGTTGCATTTCTCGTTTCCAAGAGATGTGACTGGCAACGTATTTTTATGCGGTGGATGGATCATGTTGTATGAAAGAAGTAAATACGGAATAAACCAGCAGGGAAATCCACCGAATTTTTCTGATTTAAAATGACCGGGTGTCTCTATCACGTTGATCTCTGACTTAATGTAAAAATCTCGCTGATACTGCGCTGACCATGAAAACATTCAAACGTCCTACTATGACTTTTTAAGTTAGGCCTCGAAAGGACCGGTCGTGGCGGACTATCAGGCCTGAGGTATGAGTATTCCAACACTCGGCGAAATACCTCAACGCCCACAGCGAGTGGTTCGGGGACGGCGTGAGCGACCGGATGAGTCAACGCCCAACTGGATCGGACCAACGGGTGAGACATGGCAGGCAGAATAGGATGGACGACCAGGCCGGGGGCGTTATCATTAAATTACTTGGAGAAATATCTCGATACGTTCGTCGAATACGATCAAAGCACATAGTGGATAGATTGCCGACTAAACGAGCGACCG
>JTDE01000392.1:160000-177679 GCA_014338405.1 Paragonimus skrjabini miyazakii
GAAGCTCTTTCAATTTTAGTGGTGGTAAACCAATATCGATTCCGGTCTCAGACACACAGTCATAGATAAAATTGACGTTTTCTAGCAGTGGTACTTTTGTGAATAAAGACACTACGTTTAACGAGCATGATTTCTGTGAATTCATGTTAACGTTCTGTATGCATTCGACCGATTCAAACGTATCGCGTAGGCTGAAAGGGGCAATCGCTTTCCGGACGGGTTCAAGCAGTTTCAGTAGCCACTTTGCCGTTGAGTAGTAAGGCGAATTCATCATATCAAGTATTGGGTACGGGGAATCACGATCAGTCAACAGTGCTATTCTCGCTCATCTGGTTGAAAGCGGACACCAGGTGAACACTGATCAAGCCTTCAAAGTGGTATATCGCGTGCCAGGCAACCCATCAAAAGGGATCCGAATGAGAACACTTTGTACTGCCGAGGCGATTGGAATCAGGCTGCTTGATCCGGTATTATGTCATCAAAAACGGTTTGTTCAAGCGTTGCACCTACCATGGCCACAAATCCACCGGATCGATGGTCAACATGCGCGGTCAAACCAATGGACAAGCGTGACGTAACCGACCAATCAAGTAATCGCCAATTCGACTGACCAGTGACCTAGTTTCTCTGTAACAAGTCCGATCGATATCTCGATCTAACTGTATTAACTCCTTATATAACTGTATCGGCCTGAAGATGAATTAACGAAAACGTATTTTCACCTATATATATATATGCTATAAAACGGTTAGATCTACTGTGCGCAGACGTCTCCATGTGCCGCACACTCTGAAGAAAAGGATGATATGACGTTTGATATGCAAAGCAAGTGACAGGGTGTCGTTGCCAATGGTACGTTAAGTCTGTACAGTTGTTACTGTGCCACACACACACTTGAGTGTGTACGCGAAAATATCCCAAACAAATCAGCCTCAAACGCGAGGATTAACCACCAACAGGGTACGCGGAGTCAGGTTAGTCGCAAAACCGTTACCATCCGCCTAGGTTCCGAACGGTACAGGCCAAATGTTCATTTAAGTATTGTACCGCAAACCGACTTTTCATTTAGAATAAACAACCAAAAAAGCGTTCTATAATTCTCTGCCGAAGTATCACTGATGGCATCTAGTTTACATGTAAAACACGCGGGATTCTTGCTGCTCAAATAACATACCAAACTTCTCTCAACAAAATGAATTCGGTTCGAATCTATACTTTCTAAATAGAGTGTGATTCCATTTTGTTCACGTTAATAACTCAAAATCTGTTATCGTTTTAATGTATATTTATATGTTGTCTAAGAGTAGTGATCAAAATTACTCTGATAAGAACGTCACTCATTTTAAAAGATGTAAGGAAATAACATGACTAAGTGCAGGCCTAGCTGCGGGCTAATGATTTACCCAAGGTTGTCCTGTATACACCCTAAACTCACAGAAAATTCGGAATAATACCATTGCCTTATATGTTCGCGGCGTAACTGTAAACATCATTACATTGTAAATATCTTAACAAACTTTCAAAAGCAGTTAACTTGCCTTACAAGTCTCTTTGTTTTATACTGCCATTTAATTGGGAAGTGTGAATAGTTTAGTTTAGCTAACGTGCCCTTCGGGTTTGTGGACCTTGTCATGTGTCAAAGATGTCTTAACCACTGCTGAACTTTAAACGATCGGGAAACCAACAATTATTTTTGCGATGCCGTTTAAATATATATATATATATATATATGTATATATGGTATAGGGAAGGTGCATGAACGATGATGGTTTTCGTGACTATAGGTGGCAATCTAAGTGGAAATAAAGTTAAAAGCGACTTAGTAAATTCAACAAAAGTTTTTCAGTCCACATAACGTCAACTTGTAATGAAAAGATTGCAAGTTCGTAAGAAGAGCAATGTAACTCTAAAGTTCCTTTTACAGGTTGTACATCCTAACCATTGGCACTTCAGACAGGTGTCTTTTTGAAGCAGTGCAATACAGTCCTTTTGCTCTTAGTTACACTCTGGGTTAATTTATTTATTCGCCAGTATAAGTACGTACATCGCACAATACTCTACAAGTATGAGGATGCTTTCCACGTGTCTCAGGCAAGTACCCATTCTGAGGAAGAGGTATTAGAGGACCAGGAAGGACGGAAATGCGGAGCACCGTAAGTGACACGGTGTTGTGTGGCTTTGCTAATCGATATTTACTTTATTTTATCTTATTGGAAAACTTTGGGTGTAGGGTGCAAGCGGACTGACATTTGCAATGCAGTGCCTAGATATCCATCATTCATCGTGGCAGCAGTTGGATGATGCGATCTTATGCGGGATGTGTACTTTTATACCTGTATGATGGTTTGATCATGCCAACCTGAAGAAACGTTATGGTCGGTTTCGGCGATTGCAAGTGTGTGCTGCTCATCGGTACCACCTGGTGGTCTCCGAGTTTGGGACTTTTTTGTCCCCTCTCTTACTGGTTACTTTCTTATCTTGAACAACAAGTTTCAGTCCTACACGAAATATTATATTGTTCTTTTTTAAATAACTGAATGTGGTTTCGGCTGAATGTCAAATCGCCGTTGTCTGTTTTGTTGTATCAGCTGAGTTTACCGTATTGGTTTTTAAAGGAATCTTTCCTTGATTGATCACAGTCAGCATCGACCAGTTAAAAATACACTGTTTTCCAGCTGACATAAATTCGTTTTGCATTTAATTGAACCTTAATAATTCCAGACTCTGTCGTATTAGTTACTTAGTTGAATTTTTTGCATATCCCATATTTATCAATTAATTACCGGTTACACTCTTGGGTGACCTCGTCAAGACTGTACCGTAACTGGCTGATTGTAACGTTACACTTCGAAAACGTTGTCGCTTACATCACACGTATGTTGGATAAGGTTCGCCTCATGATCGATTGTTCATTATTTCATGAATATTTCACTCAGAAAGTTAACGAGTATGAACTTGTTACGGGGCATACTCTTAATATCTACATTGTTCACTAAAAGTATGTATCCCGTGCTAGAACATAATCGACATTTGACAATCACGTACCCTACTTCTTTTCATTACAATGTCTTATCGTTTCGACATGTACCTTTTAAAGTTAGGTCAAACATTTTGACACTCAGTACTGCAGTTAGAAGTGAGGTCGGACAACATCCCATCGTGTAAGTCTAGTACGCAGTTCCCGGTCAAACAAGCGATGTCGTAGCTACAGTAAACACATTGAACCACAGTTCCATTTGTCAGCTATGAAAACCACGTTTATTCAATGTTGATAATACTTAATGGCAAACCGGAGTAGCAAGCTATTGCTATACTTTAAGCAGAAGTGGATACAGAGCCACAAAGATGTTGAAGCGTTACATTCACGAATGTCAAAATAATGAAGGTAAATGAGAGTACACTCGACTTCCAAACAAATTAGAACGATCAGTCTACTGTGTGTGTGTTGAAAGATTCATCATATACACGAATGCATCATTTGATTGTTATTGTGTTACGAGATGGGTCTCCGTGAACCGGTTCGCAGACGTCTGACCGTTTGCATTTTAAACAGTGGGTCTTGCATCT
The DNA here is from genome assembly GCA_014338405.1 of Paragonimus skrjabini miyazakii. Lineage (NCBI taxonomy): Eukaryota > Metazoa > Platyhelminthes > Trematoda > Plagiorchiida > Troglotrematidae > Paragonimus > Paragonimus skrjabini miyazakii. Next base: position 163,568 of record JTDE01000392.1, read on the forward strand.
TGATGACGCAAACTGAACCTAGATTCGGTTGTCCAGATGATTCGACTCTAGAAAATATCCCGTCTGGTCGTCCAGTCTACGTCACGTCTTCAGAAAAGGCACGCGTATGAGAAACCCAAATGGAAAGCCCATGCCAATTAAAAGTCGTCGCAGTGTACGTAGGAATGACGATGAGTTAGTATGATAGCCCAAAGTATAGTCGGAAGCAAGATACTTCAATTTCGCTATCTTCAAAACGTACCAACCCTCTCTGCCAGTGGCGACTTAAGGTTTCATCAGCGCAGAAAGAAGACATATGTTGCGACATGTTGACACTTCGTTTACTCTCATCAGTCGCAAACGTAAAACATGCAGGTTATACATACTACACAAATAGAGATAGACAGGGTATGGACACATATACAATCAACTCAAGGTTTACTAGTTCCACTAGAGCAGTTAAGACTGTCTTGCCTTCCCTAACAACCAGCTTCTTTTCATCAACATTTGATGCATTTTGAAACATAACCTTAGTTCTTCCCCTCACGGCAAATGTCAGGGGTTTGCAAAATTGACTGTTCTTGGACAAAATTGTCACTGAGCCAATTAAAAAGACACCGACGATTAAACATGGCTTAACCCTGCTGAAGGTGGATTGCGTAAGGGTTGCAGAATGTGAGTGTATGTGAACTGTTTTGTTTTAAGCTTACGTTATGGCTGATGAGTAGAAGAGAAGTTTGGTTTTCATATGAACTGAAAATCGCTCATAATTGATCGCAGCTATCGCATTCCCATTGACATTTCGGTCGGGCCCTTTCGAAAACAAGCACTAGACTCGAGTTCCCCTCTCATTAGAGCTCCTCAGTAGTGCATATCCTTGCCATTGCTGGGACTATACCATTTTCCACACTGGTTTCTCTTTTAGGCGTAAGACTGTATCTTTCGTGTAAATGCCTTTCGTTTTAGTGCGGTAGAATTTCTCCACTGTATTTTCAGGCTTGTGGAAGTGGTTTATGATTGGTCTAGTTGACTCATACTTTGCGGCCTTTTTGATTGCGACTGCACGCATTGGCAGCTGCGCAAGGACAATGTCCGACGAAACACTTGAGTTGTGAAGGCCGTCCTGTGGTCCAATCATTGGCTTGTGCTCTCTGCCCCCTCTGGGCTGGACTCTATACCCCGATTGGACCACATGACGGTCTTCACAACTCAAGTATTCCGTCGGACATTGTCCTAGCGCAGCAGCCAATGCGTGCAGTCGCAATCAAAAAGGCCGCAAAATGAGTCCACTAGACCAATCATAAGCCACTTCCACAGCCTGAAAATACAATGGAGAAATTCTACTGCACTAAAACGAAAGGCTTCTACACGAAAGATACATTCTTATACCTAGAAGAGAAACCAGTATGGAAAAAGGTCTAGAACTCCGGCCACGTTCTTATGAGGCAACCGTGTTGATAAATGTTTCGTTCACCTCACATTGAGCATGACCGAATTATCATATGTGAACACTGAACCACTTTCGTTTGTGAGTAATTCGAGTTAACAGGACAGTTACTGTCTTCTCTCGTGGCGGTCCGGCAACTTGATCATTACTCACAAGCGAAAGTGGTTGAGTACTCACATGTGATAATTCGGTCATGCCTAATGTGAGGTCAGTGGAGCATTGGTCAAAACGGTTGCCTCATGAAAAAGTGGTCGGAGTTCTGGTCCCGACCGTGGCAAGGATATACACTACTTACGTGATGAGTTGACCATACGAGTGTGACGGAATGTGGTCCGCTTTCTCATCGATCGACCAGTTACGTTATTTATCATTCTTGTTTTTTGGATATATGGATTCAGGGGAAGCTTTTAGCCTCGTGTTCATAAGCAGTCCATAGTACTGGCAATTAGTCAAAGGAAACCTGAATGTTCAGCAAACTACACCAAAATCTAACATGGTGCGATCAGTAGTGAGATAAAATTGTTCGTCACTTACGTTCAGAAACGAGGTAAGTTATTTTCTTCTTCTGTTAACATATATTGCTCAGTATGGCCTAGTTGCAAGAAGGATGCAAACCTAGACGGAAAGCTAAAGCCGGGCTTGCCTAAAAGTTTGAATCCACAGTATACTCTATAGCAAGATCCCGTCATTTCATTTTGACTCGCGAAATACAAATATTTCTACACCGCATTCTCTTTCCTCTGCTGTATGAGTAGCAGCTGTCTGTCATTTGTACCCCTCAGTTAGGATGGTGCGCTTCAATAACGAATTTAATGCTCTAATCCTAGTCATGATTCCATATGTGTCTGTTGCGATGCGTTGTTGTTCCGCACAAAGTCGGACGACGTTGAACGATGCATATCATCTGCTCCTTTCAAGTCGAGCTAGTTACCTCTGTCTTTTCTTTTGGTTCGGTAATATTCGACCGCAGGCGAACTATAAATGCTATCGCCCAATCGAAATCAACCTCATCATCAGTACTAGTATAGCCACAATTTTTGAAGTTTGGCGAGTAAGTGAGCAGTCCACAGTCACAAGTATGTGTTGTTTTACCGTTGTCCAGGTTGAATTAGATATGATGACAACAGTGAAGTAACAAATCCAGGTTACATTTCGAGGTTTAAGCAAGACTGACCACTACAGGTCGTACACAATTTAGTTATTGCTTAAGCCAGTCTAAATACGAATAGACAGCAGGTTTGCAGAAGTGTCGGGTGCACGCAGTTTGCTAACATGCAAATTGTCTTTTGGTGACTATCATCCATTTCATTCACACTTAGTTCAAAAAGATTCTAATCGGGACTATGACCTTCTGAATCAAAGACAGTTGTACACATATGTAACCAGACTTGAAACTGAAATAAACCTGGTGAAAAAGTGTTATAACAGGTGTTGTTACAGGTGGTTGTTCATTAATTAGGCCGCAGTATGTGCTAATTTTCTGTAGAAATTTAACCTTTCCCAACAAAAAAGATCATTGTGGAGAAGTGTTCACACCAAAGGAGTTGCAATGAAAGTGAATGACTCTAAGTAATTTGTTATTATATTTGTAAAGTACTACTTTTAGGATGGCTTGATCATCAGTCCACAAGCATAATTAAGTGGAAAATGAATCTACGTGCATACGAGAATTTTCGGAATATTGCGTACCGAAAAACGATTAAGCAAAAAACGGCAATTCACATATTCATGACCTTTTAGTTGTGTAGTGAGCGGTCTATTTATTATATATATGCATATATTTCGACCACGTGTTATTTTACTCTACCCCGGGAAGCCATATTTGTGAATCTTTCTGAATACATAGGCCTACCCCGCCTTTGGCGGCACTAAACTTTATTGACAATAAAAATGAACTTGTGTTTTTTGCACCAGATCAGTTATGCCATTCGTTAGAAAGCGTAACCTGTGAATTGTGACTAGGTATTACTTGTGCTTAGTGTTTGTAAAATGCACCATCCGGTATTTGCTTACAGTCAATCGTGCAATGTTTAGTGTTTGAACATCTCAGCTGTATCACATTTACTATTATAACGAGATTGAGTAAATCAATAAACAACAAACAGCAGTTGCAGAAGTGTTGAGTTATGAGGACTTCATACGAGAAGCTTGTAATATAAACCTTATAACATCGGGATACAGGAAACTCAACATGGACAGGTTAACTATGTAAAGAAATAAAGCTACCCTAAACAGCTAATGAAAATAATGTTGGGAGACCGGTAGTACAGGTTGTGTATCAAGTTAGCAGGACACACACCAATAACCATTTTTCATAGCGACTAAGTTCATTCGGAACTGATAGCATTTAAAGTAAACGTGCAAAGCACCTAGTCCACATGAGTCAAGTAGTAGATGACGATGATGTATCAAGTGCTATCTTTTAGTCGATAACAAGGAGATGGCTGAAGTTTACTCTAACTATGGCGATTTGATTCACAAGCCCAACTCCTGGTGCATAAAAACGGATGATCACCAATCTGTCTCTACTAGCGTAGTTTAGTCCAGGTCCCCTAAACCTCCGAGTAGACTCGGAAATTTTCTGCTTGTTGATATGTAAACCATCGAACAGCGTTATATTCCTCAATTGTCCTGATGAATAACTAGCACAGTTGTACTTCTAACATAATTTTCGTTACCCGTTTTACTTAGTCTGTTATTTCTGCCAACCTCAAGTATTGGGTGTCCAATTTTTCATCACTACTACCGGTTCCGCTAGCTTTATACCAATTTTATTGAATTCAATTCGCAAAGTACGCCAGCCTATTGGAACCACTTCCACGAGAGAATAGATAGGATGATCAATGCACCTGGTCTCGCGATTTATCTCCACACCGTTTGCCAGTCCTGTTTGGCAGATCCATACTCTGAAGTACCAAAATCAGTCTAGTGAGAGAGCAGTAAAAACATGTTGAACCTCTGGTTCGCTTGGATGGCATACAAGCCTCCTGATATTTTCCGTTTACTTCGGCTGAATGGTGTTCGAGAAGTGATACTGTCAACTGTATTCAGAACAAAAGGTGGAAATTAGAGTGCGACAAGTGTTCTTACAAATCGTGGAGTGATCTAAGTCATTGGAACTTCCCCGGTCAGGTGTAAACGCTAAAGAGATTGTGAACGCTCGATACACATGTCGGTGCATCGGGCATAGTTATGACCTTGGTGTTAAAGTAATCGATTGCCCATAATCATGCTGACCTCAGGTTATTACGGTGGTTCGTTGAGTAGGACAGATACTTATGAGTGGCAACCAAAACAACGATAACAGTTACGCAATACACTTTGAAGGATGACAGTTACACAGTCAACAGTCCAGTTATCTCAAGCCTGGCTTGTTTCAGTGCCATCAAAGGTAACCTTAGGCGACCGCTCAAGAACTAACAGCGGACAAAGAAATGCAAACGGGTTTGGTAGTAATAAATGCTTTGTTGTCACTCAGCCTCTTTTGTTGACTTGTTTATGACATGTGTGCACAACATACCATTCATGTTATGAATTGATTTTCGTTGTCCCTCTTTTGTCAAGCTTACCCACAGTATTAAGCACTTACTGCCAGCTGGCCATATTCCGTAGATCTACGACACCTTTGTGTGAACGACGCTGCAGGGGTCTAAAAAAATCCCACAATTTCATAATATTTACAAGATTAAAAGCATACACACTCAGCATATTGAACCTACCATTTTGACTAATTTGATGCTAGTGGCACTGGATGCGCCATTGGAAGAGCCTTGCACGGTGCGATAATAAGAGGTAGTTGTAGCCTACTCGAACTAAACTGCGTGAGTTACTGATCTTCATCGGCATACTCCAAAGAGGACTCAGTATAATTAATATAAGACACTGGAAGGCCTTACAAACCGCGAGTCACAAACCGTTACGCTCTACTAAATGAACGACACTTTGAAATCACTGCTGTTCTCCACCTTAAATGCATACCAATCGGTGTTTGCTGATTGACTGATAATCGAAGTTGCCAACTGAACAAAGACAAGCTCTTATGCTTCAAATTATGCTCCACACAGTACGGTGGGAATTAGCCCTCACCAGCTGACATCGTCTGAGCGCGTTATAATCGAATTTGTTAGTCTGGTTGGCTGATGTGATGCACAGAGAGCACAGTCGGCTAGACTATTCTCGTTCATACAACGGCAGAACTAACCATACTCGATGGGATTCACAACATATCGACGGGACGCTCATGCTGATGTTTCTGCCCTCTGACTGAGACTATAAGTATCTTTTGGCCGAAATGTGCATTTTTACATTTGTTTTCGCGTAGATTACACATGATTCAAACTTATTTTTTAGTATTGCATGATGAAATTCTCCATTTAATGAAGGAAATTCAGCCATTGTTAACTTGTATAGTTAACTGGTTAAAACGGGGGTATACGTCAACAAAATCCAGACAAAAATCATGAATGTCAAAAGGTGATGACTCCATACACAAAACTAAACTTGAACTCTGAGAGCCAATCCAAACTTTTGATCAAACACGAGTTAGAATGCTATATGGGTTCACACCTTGGATGTAATGCCATTTTTGTTTGATTGTCCTATCTGCGCATTGTTGACGAGAACATACCTGGAAAAGCTGCACCTAACAGTACACATAACTGAACACTACCATCACCGGGCGGCTAGAATGATCAAAAATTTGGACGATTAATAATCAGAAAAATTTCAAGCAGTTAGCAGAAGACGACATCTCCATCGAACCCTGAAAATAGTGGTATGTTGTGTTCCTCTTAACCCAACTGTTCAAAACTGTTCAGAAAACGAAGTTCTTCAAGAGTTTAAACCTTCTCTATGGTGTCTGGAATCTAAGCGATGCTGTTGTTGGCAGCGTAACCTAATTGTCTCAACCGAAATGCGTAAGTCGCACAACCTTTTGCAGCTTCGAATGTGCTCGCGGAGTCTGGATCTCTGGGGACGCATTACACTGAGGACGGAAGCGAATCTTCATACGTTTCAAAAACGTAGAACCAATTGTCCGCCTTATGAGTATAAATAACTCAGAGACAGCGCGAAGTTTGCGAAAAGGATTAATTGCGTACGCTTTAACCACAAAGGTGTAGCACCTAAAATTGAAATAAACAAACGGCCAACTGGAAAAACTGCATAATTACTCATTGCTTCCTAAACTTTCCTTGACGCTGGTTAGGGAAACGAAGGCAGGCATGATATAAATTAAACCATATCAGATATATAAGGGAGGCGTTTTTCGATTAAAGCCGGAAAGGTATTTGTTCATTAATGAGCCACTTACAAGCGGATGCCGGCTGTGCAACTTTTGCCTTCCTCCCAAATCGTGCGCTCATCCATCAGATCTTCCAAGGTTGACTTTTCCAAGTCTCGTCCTTTATTCGTTTATCCATTGCACACGTCTGTCTGCTCAAATTAGTTGTTGACATCATGATGTGCAATTAACTGTGGAATTTCCTGCAGGTTTTAGATGTTCAGAAACGACGTGCTCTACAAAACTTATGGACAGTTGCTTTGAACACCTGCAGCCCACCTATCATCTGGCTTCGATTGTACACAATATGTGAACTGAACAAATTCTCTTTCAACGACTGCGTATCTCTGTAATACCATAAACGGGATCGACAAGAAACTGAGAGACTGTCGACTTAACTCGTTCTGTCCATATTACTCTAAAGTTATCAGTGCTGTTGAATGTTACTTCTTAACAATGAAGCAATTGTTGTAGAGTCGAACACGCGTTTTAGTGTTTAGGTCTGATAATTCAACCAAAGACAAAAACATTACAGGCAGAATACAGATTTGGCAATAAAGACTTTGAAAAAGGAAATATCATTATACATCGGAGCTATTTAGAGTGACAATGAAGTAAACCTTGTTCGAACAGATGGATGGTGTCGCAGTTCACCAAAAGGACTTAATCGCATCTAATCCAGTAGCGTTAGTAGCCCAGTGTTTGCTACGATATGCTGTCGGTCGCTGAACACATGTTACGTATTCAAACCAGTATCTTCACCTTAAACATGAGCTGTACTCTTCAAGCAAACACCTACATGCACTGCCTACAAAGGAGCCACAGTTTACGGAATTCTAGTTTCTAGCAATTTTCGACTTACTATACTTTTTTTATACTGTAGCCAAATGATCGCTTAGATAAAAAAAGTGTACGTTACGTGCACGAATAGAATTTGAGGGCCAAGTATTTTGAAATCTGGTTCATTGGTACAAACAACAAACGTACCGTTTTAATTACACTATTATCTCGCGGATAAACTAAATATCTTATGTGGGGATTGTTGATCTTTGCATCCTGCGAACTCACCGGAACTATTTAGCTCTTTAGTCCGGCGTATACTTGAAAACCAACGCACACGTTCATAGCCCCTATCCTGAACAAGATGACACTTTATAGAAACATTTAAAGCTACTGAAAGAGTCACTGTTTTCAGCAAAATCCACCGTTTGAACAACACTTCATTTCTTTGTGTACCACAAAAACTTGGAAGAAGACCAACATGATGTTCACAAATTCCTTCATACACGGGCTCATTTAACAAGCGCCTTCTAAATCATTCGCTGAAACTGAAGTTCCGAATGGACAGATTAAGTTGTGGTCCAAAGTTTTGTACAAGTAAGACAAGACCATACTGGAATGCACCACGAAGTCACATGTGTAATGCTTGTGAGATGACAAAGCCTATCTGTTTGTAATTACCTATACATTTGTTTTTTCTAATAATAGTCTTGCTTAGATTATCAACGACGCTTGAATGCAAAGGTAACTGACTGTTCTCTATCCAAACTAATCAAGGAATAATTACAGTTGCAATGTTCGTATAATTATGCATGTTGTGTTTCAGAACAAACTATTCGTCAACGCACGGTAATACGGTTATCAAATTGGGTGACCAGATCCCTGCACACTGGCGGCTCTCTACAAACTTTTTATCATTCCAATTTTAAGGCACTAACGGTTCCGTAAGAATAGATCATATGTTGATAATTGAATAACCAAATCGATGAATGACAGATCAATAGAAGTTGATTGATAATTCTGTAAAGTGTCGTTGTTATACCATACAGTTGACAAAATAATTTGTCCAGCTTACCTGCTATTCAACTTTGCACTGGCCATCAAAAAGCCGACTCAACGACTTAACAGAAGATAAGTGTATAAACGTTTGCTATTGGAACGATAAAGTTATTTACATCTGTTCAGTCCCCGTGTTCATCACACATGAAAGTCAGATGAAGTTGAAGTGCACATCACTAGAATGATTTTGCTATTTTCTGTTGCGTGATAAAACGTTGCGTACCATTTATCTGATAAACAAAAGCGGCAGGAGGACAGAAGGACGCAGTTCTTTCGGTGTTTGTAAGTAGCTGGGGAGTTAGTTGACGTAACCTGAATACCATGCGCTTTCAATTTCAACTTCTGCACTTAGATTGACGTTTACACTGGACCTCTTTTGGAGGGAAAAACTAGACTTTAGGATTGATGTTGTTGTAACCCGTTGATTGTGCACATCCTTCTCAAGAATAGGTTTTGAACTCGGGTCAAAATTATTCTGGGGCGAGTATGTTTCTGACTGTGCTACTGATTTCACGTTAGACGCGATGGAACTCTCGCATGTAAGCGCTCAACTACATTTGCTTGCGAGTGAGTCTCAGTTTACCCTATCTTTTCGAGAAAAGCCACAATTACCCTGCTGTTACTTCCAACCGATGATCACAGGAGTTAGGTTTCTAATCGAGGCGAAACAACAGGCACCATTAAATGATGCGATATCCCGATTGATGGAATGCATTAGGTGATGTAGTTGAGATTGACTGAATGCTGATCATAGTGTAATTACTTTGACTCCTCTTTTGACGATCAGGCATCCAGTGCAACCTGCGGCTAATCATGTAGTGCTCAACAGGGTTACCTCACAAGAACAAGGATTGTAATTCAAAGTTCTGTCATGATAAGAAAATGTATCAGTGAGAAAATCTAACAGATGGGAAACTTAAACCTGGTGTCTATTTTCAAGAGGTTAGGTTGGTTTTTAACTCGTTGTGGCTTAACCAAGGAATTACTTAATAATGAACATTAGCACAACGCACAATTTGTTTTCCCATATCCGTTCCGTTTATGGTTTGGAAGTACTAACTTTCGTGAATAATAGGTTAGGTTCTGTTTATAAACGCCATTCAGGTTACACTTCGCTCCTTCCCCTTAGTTGAATAGAAAAAAAGTGTTTTTATGTGGCTAACACGTGACAACAGAACAACGATGACACCCACGGATTAGGTTGTTGATAGGAAAAACCGAGATAAATACTGAAGGTCTTACGAAAGTAAAATGGGATGTGTCGGCATCTTTTGCACACATGGAGCCGGACGATGTTTTGTTCAATAATGTCATTCGAACTAACTTTAGTGACACAACGTTCGCACAAACGCCAGTTAGCTTCTTTCCTGACAAAGTTCTCTGATACAAGCTGCCTGGCTGATCCCCGTATTTTTCTCCAGTGAATTGGTAAATGAAAGGCACGGAAGGTTACTATCATCCACTGAAACGGTACTGAGTAAAAGGTACCCTCCGGCTTTAGGTCCAGAAGGCAAAGATGAAAAACATGTTACTTCTGTGGAAATGATTGTGAATACCAATTCAAGTTTTGTTGGGACAAGCCAAACCGTGAATGTGTTGTTTTGTCAATAAGACATGGTGAGATTCTCGGGTTTGCATCATGAAGTGAATACTTGACATCGGCTATAACTTGAATATAACCTACGAATGATCAAAGCTTTCATATTCTCATAGACATATCAGCTAGCCCGTTTCGAAAAACAGCATCTTACTCGAGTTTCGTTGTTATTAGGGCTCGTCAGTAGAATAAGACTTTACCATAGTCGGATTTAGAATTCAAGCCACGCTTCCATGAGAAAATCTTGTTCATCAGTACGTCACCAGCCTCACTGTAGATAATAACGAACTGACGTATGCAAACATTGTGCCATGTATGTATAAGTTTATGTATTACATGCCTACCCTCTGCACAGCCCAGTAAGGTAAACCTTAGGTGAGACTTAAAAGAATCACAAGCATGCTGGATCACTTTCGGCTGATCTTCACGAGACCACAATAAAAACGTAGCTGGTCATAGGAGGAAAATGGCAGAAACTAACGTCTTATATGTCCACTGTCCTCGATTGCGTACTCAAATCGCGGTCACTTTGACGACTGTGAAGCCATGCTGTCGGAGTTCCCTCGGTTAGTTGATCGGAACTTTGTAGACAGACCTGAATGAGTCGGTTGGGTTAACTTTGTGACCAGTGTCCGCTACGTTAGCGGCGATCGAGTTCTTAACCAAACCGGATGATGCACCCTTATTCTTACTCTATTAAGTTATATAAGTAATTACTGGTGAGTGGCAAAGGCTTTCAGCTTGCATATAAACTTAATCTTACTTAGAATCGATTACAGCCGTCGCATTCCAATATGCTTTCTTGTCAGCCCCTTTTAAGAAGAAGCAATGAACTCGCTCAACAACTTAATTGCTCCTGTGATTTCAACTTGGAGAGAAGCCCTAGTCGAGGGGTCATCGACTGGAGTTAACAGAATAGTTACTGTATCTGCTTTCAAAGCGATGGGGCAATCAAAGCGTTACTCGCAAGCGAATGTGGCTGGGCGTCCACCTATTATTGCCGTGCCTAATGTGAAGTCAGTGGTGCAGTGGTCAATAAGGTTGTCCTGTAAAAGCGTGGCCGGAACTCTAATCCCGGTCATAGCAAGGATATGCTCTACCGACGAGCTCTACCAAGTTCGGAACTCGAGTCTAAAGGTCCTATTCAAAAGTGGTCGATTGGAGAGTCGTTGAGATTGCGATAATAGCAATCAGTTATGAAGGATGTTCAGTTTATATGTAGATTATTAACACGTAACAGTTTGACCAATAGTTATATGGTGACCCATCTATGTGATGCCAAAAACGCATGTATATCACCTGGTCTTAAGGATGAAACTACGTGAAATATAATGCAATTAGGTTGCTACGTGCTGAACACATGTAAGTGAACTGTTTTTGTATGTGGCCGAGGAGAATAAACGAAGTGTTGAGATCTGGCCATGTGGGATGCTGAAATATATTTAGTCAAAATCGTGGCTGCTTGTTGATGAATGCGTGGCAAATCTTAATCATGGACCACATTAAAACATTCAATTCGCTGAGTACAATTAACCAGTCACCACTGTGTAGTGCCAAATCACGGAGGCCAAGAAAAGCTACCCAATAGTTTAAATCGCATTAAAATGCAATCAGAGGCTGTGAGGCTAAGAGGCATGTGCAATTGCTTTTGCTTTCGGATAAAATATGGCTTCTCAGGTGTATAGCTGGCCCGGACCGGATAAGGCACGTTCACCGATTTCCATATACATTTACGCATATGCACACGTTCCGGTAGTGATCATCTGGGTGATAGTTGCTGAATACTTGTTTTTCTTCAACTTATCGATTGCCGTGATAATATAAACGTCCCTCGCGACTCTGACCAACTAAACAACGTAGCTCCAGCGTCACACACAGTTGTGCAAATAGCACAACGAATACGGAGGAGCAGAGTGTCTCACTACTTGTTCCACGTAAACTGTAAGAAAGCTGTGTGAGATATTTTTACTTTGTCGGGTGTAGTTTTTAGAGTATATGTGGCATTCGGTCAAGCCACCTAACGTGCCACCGTAATGCTGGAACCATACATATCTAGTCTCATTTAGGGTACAGGTGATCCGTAAAGTAGGCAGGCATGTTGGGCCAAAGATGGCAAAACTAAGAAACTGTTGCCGGGCTATCTCATGAGCCTCTTGCAACAGTGTAGAATGGTTTTCCTCGATTAATTCTACACTGTACCGTGTGACTGAAACTGCCGTTGCCCAGACAAAATAGAAACACTCGTTGTGTAACAGGTGGTAAAAAGCTACAATGAGAAAACAATAAAAACAATCAAACTTGCTTTCATCCGTCTGTCGTTCATATTCAGCCCTGACGGTCAAATTTGTATGGGGTCGTGTTAACCGGGCGCATATCCCCATGGTCTACAGTCTACAGAATCTTGCAACGTAGAAATCAACTTCTAACAGATTTTAGCAAAATTTTGAAAGTAGCCGGGACAATCCGTCATAAAACATTGCGGTTTTAGTTAGTTTTGGGGAAAGTTGTTCTATTCACTACAAGTTATAGTCCACATTGCCAAATTCGCTGTTCTACATTGTTAACTAAAGAGAGGTGAGTTTATCTGTCACAATTTATTTCTAAATAGAACTGTATCTTGAACGAAACCCAAGTGATCATCATGTATGATCCATTCTGGTGAAGCCACACATGTATTCAAAATTGCAAGTAATCACACACATCAGAAACATTTCGATGCGCCATAAATAATCATAGGGCATGTCTTAATACTCACCTGCCAATGTGACTTGCCGAACAACTTCAGTTTTATTCAGTGAACACATTGACTTTTGTGCGAATTTAGAGCGAAAAAACTGAAACTAAACAGTCATCACTCCACAAGAACTCAGCAGTCTACTTATGTTACCGAATCCAAAATATAAAAAAGAACACACTAGAGATATTGGTTTCACTAATGTTTCAGTAATTAGTGTGGCAGTCCGTTCACTCAGTAACACAAAACGGCTTACAAAGCACATTTTATATTTACGTTCACAGACACTTCCGAAACTATTCAGATCTGATCTTGGGTATAATTCCCGGCACTTTCTTCCTGCTGCATCCATCATTATGTGTGAGGGAAGTTAACGGGTGAAGTCTCCCGTCTGAGATTAACACCCAAAGGTTAGTTAGAACATCACCCGCAAATCACTCATGATGGAAGTTATACTATTGACTTCTTGAGTCTACTTTCCAAGTACACGGACCTTTACCTTTAGGAGCATGCTGATGTTACCGGGCCTCACTGCTCCGGATGGTATTTGGATCCCGTTTACCTGTTTATCTGCCATACCTGTTATCTTCCGCCTGACTGCGCACAATCCAGAATGACCCATCCGTTTCACCGACAAGTCCGTTGTATCCCCCGGTTTCTTCTTAATGAGAAGCTTCAATGGTGGTGCTATCTATTCTAATTTTCATTGATCTGTACATGTTGACTTAATTGTAGTCAGTTTTGTTGTGGAGAACACATACTAATAAAATTAACACAGTAATAATCAGATAACAGCAAGTTAGCACAAAGGTGCCAACGACATCTTAAAACCAATATTTTATTTCTTCAGCCTGCTCGCGCAAACTGCAGTATGAATACGTTAGAAAGAGCACACAGCATACCGACTAATTGCGTAGTGACGACTTGTAACATCTGACCAAGTGATATAAGCTTCCTTGGCACTTTAATCGCCGAACCACAGTTTTTGTTAACTCAGTTTTACTGCAGTAAACTGATATCATGATTTATAGAAGTTAATGTCTTCCGAGTTATATCTCAGGCTTTATTAATTGACTGAAAAGACTCTAGTTGAATAACATTCATAATCGGGTATATTCCGTGTAAGTTTGGTTCTGGCTGAATAATTGATAAGAAGTTAGATTACACAATAATTCTGTAACACGAGTGACTTGACGGGTGAGTCCCCAGTGTTCGCATGTATAGGTTATGACCGC
>JTDE01000392.1:187874-213532 GCA_014338405.1 Paragonimus skrjabini miyazakii
CACGCTGTTCACGAGGTAATCGTGTTGACCACTGCGCCATTGACCACACATTAGGCACGATCGAATTATCATATGTGAAGACTGAACCACTTTCGCTTGTGAGTAATGATCAGGTTGCCCGATCGTCACGAAATGGAGACACAGTAACTGTCCTGTTAACTCCAATCGATAACCCCGCGATTAGGACTTCCTAGACAGGTCGAAGTCTCCGATCTCATTAAACCTGCTAGGCGATATTTTCAAGATTACCAATGTGTAGTCAGGGATTTGGTTTATTTCAGTTTGAATATCCCCGATTACTCATCCCCGACTTGAGGTCACTTAGTTGATTTACCCAACTCGCAGAAAATAGTGTTTCGTCTTAGTAGCCTGAAAATGTCAGCGGTGCAATGCGAGCTGAACATCATCCGTTGATTTTGTATTCACAGTAGACGCTTAGGTGCTCAATCGCATTGTCTTGCAACTTGGTATCCTAATCGAGTTTGAACAATCAAGGCCTCTTAAATGGTCCGTTCACCTACAATCGCTGCGCATATTTCATATAGACATTGATATTTAGGTCGTAGAACTGTTAACATTTCTCAGCGTGTTTCCACTCTGTCGTCAGGGCTAGGCCAGTCGGAACACACCGATTCGGTTCGAGATGAACTCAGTACATTCTTATTCATGAAATGCTATCAAGTTAGACGGCAACAATATTGTCAGTGTTGGTATACGAAATGCTGAATGGAACGGTGGGTAAGTGCAGCGTTTCGAACTGTTTATTGTGCAACCTGCTTTTGGACTCCATTTGGCCCTGTAAATCACAAAATCAATAAGGCTGCGAACGTTCATTGACAGATAAAGCCACGATCAAAACAACAGTATAATTTGAGAATTCTGGTGAAAAATGTCTTTTCACAGAGTTGTGTATCCGTATTCATAATGCCGATACTAATCAAAAAATTATGTTTGGTAAGTTTGCAGGTTAACCAGGCATCTGTGAAATGTTATGTCAACTTTAACAACATTTAGGCAATCTAAAATTTCCATCACTAGTGAGTTTCCTAATCACACTTACATATGGCCAGACAAATACTCAAATTGTTCGACATTCATAATTAATCATAGTGTCCTCCTATAAAGAACAGAGCCGAAGCGGTAGGTTGGAGTAAGTCACGACGTTCAAAGTTATGCCAGAAAAGTTCGAGTTTTTCAAAGAAACTGTTTGCAGGCATAATAGAGCAGTTTTTTCCAAGTACTCGCCAGTTATGTAAGTTAAACGTCTCGTAACTATCTGTTTTAAAAGCTACTTACCACCAAGAGTTATACAATGCTGTCCCAAAATGTAACAAGCCGCAGAAAAGATTTTAGGGTTACCTATCGAACCTCCATATGTTTCGGCTGGTGTATACATTCTTCTTCTCATAAAGTTGTTGCAGGAGATGATCATCGAGTACACTTGAAATTATGAAATCAATAGTAACTAGTACAATCTTAAGAGAATCGTACAAACACTCATTCAACACTTCGCAACTAAATGTTGTCGGTGCAAATTCGTGAGACACTGAATTTTTAGGTGAGCAACAAATCAACTTTGGACTAGAAAGTTTATGGAAATGCGACAGCTGCGATCAATCATGGGTGATGTTCAACTTAAAATCTACTTTGGTAAACGAGTTCTACGAAAAGCGAAACTCGAATCTTGCAGTTGCTTTTAAAATGAGGATGACCGAAAATTTAATGGGAGTGCAAGGGCCGCGATCGATTGTGAGTCACATACAACTTAAAACTGATCAACTGCCAGACAGCTCATTAACAATGAAAAATATTGCTCGGCAGGTTTGGTGAAGTACAGGATCCTGACCTAACACGAAGTCTTAATTGCTGGGTTATCAATTGGAATTATCAAGCAGTAATTGTGTTTCTAATCGAGACGAGCAGCGAATCTGACAAAAAATATCACGCAAAAATGACTGAGCTTCCAGACGTGATAATCTGGTCGTGCCTGAGTTTAGGTTGATGGCGTAATGGTCAAAATGATTGTCACACTAAAGCGGGATCGGAACACAAATTTTGATTCAGGCACCGTTCTATTTATTTAGCACATAATTTCCCATCGTTATATTTCAGAGTATGTGGTGGGAGGAAACCCCATTTGTATTACGGGAAAAATCACGTCTTAGCTACTTTCATTTTTATGTTTTAGTTTTCAACATTAAAGTTGTTTGCGTGACTCATTCGGACAAGGCTATGACCCTGTCTTAATTAATGTCCATTGGTGAGTCATACCTGTGGAGAACGCAGACCTTTGGCTGGTGTCGCGGAGGTCCCTGTTTCCAGTTGTTTTAAGGACTTTTTCAAACGAAGAGAGAACCAGTCGAAGTAGAAAGACGCTTTAAGAGCGGAAACATCCTAAGATATTACGAAGTTAATAGTGACAGTCCTGCCGCTAGAGTTAGTGCAAACAGTCAACTTTCCGGGATTACTATGTATATCTTGTACATCGAGGAATTCGTACACCCCACAAAACCTGCTAACTAATTTCCCCTCAAATCTTATGTGGTTTATTTTATGAAACATCTTTAAGTTCCAACATACAACCGCGTCATGTTTTTAGGGCACAAACGTATGCGAGCAGATGAAACATTCATGTAGTTTTACTGGAAACTTGATCCCTATATTACTAACGTAAACATCGACGTAAAAAATAAGTTAACAGTTGATTAAGCAAAGAGGTTTGAATTGCGACACCACTGTCGCTTCTAAATGGTATCACTAGTGTGACTTCATATGTGTACTTATCATCAACCAGTGACGAAGTAACTTCCACAGATACTATTATATCATTATAATACTACTTCAGAGAGTCAACCGTGTTTTTGTTCTCATTGTGCGAGATAGATAGCAGTTCAGGTTGGTGTTCTAGCTAAAGGCTAACTAACCGAATAACGGTATTTTCAGTTGTTTTCTTAACAGTCGCCTATTCACGGAGATGAGTTCAGCCTACTCGATATGCATCAAATAAGGTACTGCTTCCAATTGAATGGTTACCAAGAAATAATTAAAGTAATTATGAAACCGGTACAACAATAAATACACTGTAGTTGCCTACCTGACAATCAAAAGGAAAATGACGGAGTTCAAGCGTTTCGTGAAACACGCCTTTTATTCGTCTTTTTTCTACCAAGTAGGCCTCGAAGTCCGGCTCAACAAACTCAACTTCATGACTGACAATTTCCATGGGTTCGCCTTGAGCATTGTCCAAAAGTAGACGTGGATTCCAGAACTCATCGTCTTGTAGCCGCAACTTCAGGTGCATAAAGTAGTGAGACAGAAATGGCGGAGAAATAGAATGTTGTAATTATTTTGTGGTAAGTTGTATATAAGAGAACTGGGTGAAAAATCGAAAGGCAAAAGGTGGGCTATCTATACACCAAGTCTAGTTTCTTCCAAATTTACATCATTCTGAATGTTGTTCAATCTTTTCTAGCTGAATGAAAAAATAACGAACAAAAACCTTGAGGTGTGACTGAATTTGTCGGTGGATCTTCTGACTGCTTTGGTTGTACCGTTCATCAGCCAACTTCTACGTTGTGCCCTCCCCGATTCAACCAACAGATATCGTGGTTCAGTAACCTACAAATTGAATGACAGCTGAACAGCTCACTTCAAGGGACTGGGTTTTCTCAGAACTTTACATGTGGGTTAATTCAAAAGTTCCGAGACTGACTATGAGGTTCCAAATTAAACCCATTTGCAATCATACGTCACTGCACTACTTGCCCAAACATCGAAGTCCGTCATCATTTACAACACGTCTTTCTGGTTTTGGTTTCGAATAATTCCGCTGTGGGTTAGTCAACTACCAAACTGGAGCGTTGAGTTTTCTTTACCTTGCGGAAAGTCTATCACAGTACCAGTGCGCAAGATAGACTGTCCTTTGTATTGTACAGTCAAGTGGTTGACTGCCGAGGCCCGCCGAATAAAGGAGATTTGGAATGATTGGCCAGGGGAGGTGGAGGGCTTGCACGAATTGTTTTTGGGCACATAGGCAGGGGTTGTGGAGTCTGATAGCGATAGCCTCAGCCGTTGATAACAACCGCACTCTGACAGCTCTGGAACAGCATTGACGAACCTTGTAGATTACTCGGAACGCTTCATCCGGGTTTATTTGATGGCCAGTGTCAAGTAAATGGGAGCCAATCGCACTGGAAATAGGCTTTATCGATCCGTTGCGAAGCCATTTCGGTAGGTGTTCACGTATCCTTTCCGATAGCCGCCTTGTGGTCCTCCCAACGTAACCTGCTTGACAACAACAGGTGAGAGAGTAGATACAGAAAGACGAAGAGAACCTGGGCAAACTATCCTTAAGGCGTGGCACTAGTACCGGGCAGGTGTCGAACGACACGATAAGTCTCGCTGCAGGGTAGGCACTCTCGACCGCGTTTGAAAGTCTACGACTAACAATTTCACCGTTAACCTCACCTCTATAAGAGAGACAGATGAAAACCGGCTTTTTCTCCGCTGTCTGAACGAGTTCACGTTCCGTGCCGGAATGCAGGTTTTTGTCTATGAATCTCTCAGGGTATCCATTTCCAATGAGAGCTTCACGAATATGTCCTACTTCCTCCTGGAGAGTGTCCGGTGTACAGATCTTTTGCGCTCTGTTCAACAGACAACGCACCAAATTTCTTTTGTATTTCAACGGGACAAAACTGTGAAAATGTGTGTATTGACCCGTCCACGTCTTATTTCTATGAATCGATCTTTGAATTGTTCCCTCTGATCGACGAAGCAACGCGACATCTAGGAAGGAGAGTCTGTTGTGGTGTTCTAGCTCTACGGTGAACTTTATATTTGGGTGAGCTTTGTTGAACTCATCTAGTATGATCTGGGGATCATCATCGTTTGGAAAAAGACAAAAAATATCATCTACATAGCGTTTGTAGAGCTTGCACTTAGTTACCATGTGATTGAGTTCAGTAGTCTCTAGTTTGGCCATAAATATATCTGCGAGTAGCGGACCTAGAGGTGAACCCATTGCTACTCCATCTTTCTGCCTGTATAACTCTCCATCAAATTGAAATTGAACATTATGGGTGCAAAACAACAATAGTTCTTTCAATTTTTCCACCGAAATTCCGACATCAATCTGGTTGTTCTCAATATAAGTGCACAGATAGTCAATGGTTTCTTGCAATGGAACATTAGTGAACAGAGAAGTCACATCCAAAGACAACATGTTGTCACAACAGTTGTCATTCTCCAGTTAGGAGATCGCTCAAGTCGGATATAAAAAAGATCGACCGGTATGTATGCAGAAAACAGCAAACATTCTGGGAGTTTGTTTGTCTATGATGGATCAAATAATTCACGGATAGTTGGTTGTGTGTATGAGATACGTACACTGGGTTCTCGGAGTGCTGCCAGCGGGTGCTAAACACATCCGATTCGAATTTTCAGAAAAAACTCCTAAGTTGATTCGGACGCAGCTCGGTCATTATAAGCAGTTGTTGATTACTGAAAGGACGACACGGCATGACCATTATAGCACCAAGACAAAAGCAACATCCAAACAATGAAAGTGAAATGACTCTTTCCAGGCCATGAAATTTTGTGTTCGTCCCAGTGCTCTCAAGCTCATATACACCGTAGTGTTAAGCGACTATTTGCAACACAAAGTAGCCGTCACAGGTTGTTGCAACAGAGATTCACCTCGCTTGCTGTGACATTTCGTCGGGGGAAAGCGCAAAAGAAATTGGTGTACCAGCGATTTAGTAATCACGCCAATAATTCAGCTCGCGGTACACCGGTTTTGGAGTCTGGTACTCAGGTATTTCCAAACCTCACTTATTCCCAAAACCAGGCTCCGTGTGAATATTTTTAAAGATCTGATTTGTCAGTTAAAGGACAAGCAGTCTTTTATACAAACAATTTAAGTGTCGTTGTGTTCAGATGTAAAATCATTGTTTTTCATAATCGTCATCACCGTAGACAGCAATACATCAGTCGTTCACACTGATGTTCAACTGCCACATAACCACGAGAAAGAAAAAGCAAACCCTGTATAGGAAGAGACAAGGGAAAAAAGGGAATAGGATGGGACCTAACCACTAAAAAATAGCTACGTCTACATTCAAACATACAACGTCAAGGCGCCTACACCTTGCAAACAAACTACCGGGCTGTAAGTGAAAGTAAGGCGTTATCAGCAAGATAGCTTCCTTGCGGCCTTCACTTCCCCGCGTCATTAAGTGCACTCACTTCACAGACAACTCGGCCAAACAACGACAACATTCACGCCACTGACCTCGGCTAGCCGCCATCTCACCTAACCTCTCAAGCCAGGTAGGAGGTCCACACCGGCATCTTGTGACTGCCGGAGACAATCCTCCATTATTTCGTCCATGACGACGGACGCCGCTCCAGGTGCTGAAACTGTCGGACAGCTCACTGTAAACCCTAACCTGAGCCGAAGTATGGGAATAAATCGCCGATAGTATGTTCACATAGTTGGTCGATACACCCCTGCATTTTAAGCGACTCTAAAAGTGTAGATCGATCCACCGAATCGAACGCACCCTCATAGTCGATAAATACGGCAATTGTTGGCCAGCGGTGCCCATGACGCTGCTCCAAAATTTGACGAAGGGCAAAAATGTGATCTATACATCCCCAACCAAGACGAAAACCTGCCCATTTTTCTTCAATGTTTAACCCCCCAACTGCAGTGAGTCGACGAAGAATAATGGATGCCAGAACCCTAGAAATGACTGGGGTAAAACTAATTCCCTCATGGTTTTCGCAAGAGTTCCCGATACCTTTTTTGAATATAGGAACTGTTATCATGTGACTCCAGCACGGAGGGATGGTCTCCGTCATCCACACAAGTTGAAACAGCTGAGTCAAGACCTCAATTAACACCTCATTACCTTCTATAAAAAGTGCCGGCACGAGATCATCTGAACCAGCAGCCTTATTACGATTGAGAGCCGAGATACAACTGCGAACCCCAGTCTTAGTGGGTGGTTCTAAATCTACCTATCAGGGCGTTACATCAGAAGTTTGTGGAGGCAGCACGGTAGAAGCAGGAGGCCAGCAAAATTGACCCTCAAAGTGTTCTGCCCAGCGTTCTAAACCTTTGGACTTATTATAGATAAGTGTGCCATCTGCCTCGCTGATGGCTTCACTGATAGACGGTCGCCTGGGACCAGCAGCACGGATGAGCTTAAAAAGCTTGCCGGTGTTTCCTGAAGTGACTTATTATGTGAACTACCAGGAGGAACCTTTCGTCTGGCGTCTAACAACTCCAGATATTTCTCTGAAATCCAACGTTTATTAAACTTATGTACGCCTATGCCGCATGCTACAGTACCTGCTTTCTGAATAGCCTATGTGATTTGTGTCCAGCAGTTATTAGGGTCTTCGGAGTGAGTATCACCAAGGCAGCTTCTGAGCTGGTTTGGTACTTACGCTTTACCGATGGTAAGGCCAGTTTCTCAACAGCCAGTCGTTGCTGTCGGTGAGGTCGTTGTCCAGCAAAAGCAAGAACAAAACGACAACATACCAATGCATCATCTGAGTCCAAATACGTGCTCCAATAGGAACGACAGTCTTGAATGCAACCACGCCACCTGTAACTAACAGCTATGTGGTTTGTCTGAGACCAGGCCTGATTCGGAGAAGGCGGGTGCCAAGTATAGCAATGACGTGCACGATGCCTAAAACTAGTGCTGTCTAAAGATAGCTTATGCTCAGCGCACAGCTGCAACAATCGCCCACCATTATCTGACCTATGTGACGCTATTCCACACCTGCCACTTCAACGAGGTTCAATCTCACCAAGGCGGCCGACTTGAACATTCATATCTCTGGCCAGAGCGACTATATCAAAGCCACGTGTCGACCGAATAAAACACGTCTTTCACACCGACGTCACTACAGTCAGTAGGAGCGTAAGCAGACACAATGAATAAATTTCTGAAAGTCTTGCGTCTAGAACTAGCCTTAACAGAACCTGCCAAGCGGACAGCACAAAGTTTACTGTTAACAGGAATCCAATCACTCATTGAGGCTGCGGCCGTCGTACCAAGGGCTATACCTACTCCAGCCTGATCTGTAACAGCGGCTGTCGAGTCACCCGAAGTGTATAACCAGTATCGGGTAGACAATGCGGATGCTGTTAGTTCCATACGCTGACTACTGTCCTGTATTCTAGTTTCCGAAATACAGCAGATATTGACATGCAACGAGTCTAACGTTCGTGCGAGAGCAGCCTGTTGATCTATTTGTTTTAGAGTGCGAACGTTGAAGGCACCTATATTAATTCGCATTCTAGGTCTAAGCAAGGGACGAGGGAGGCATGAAGCTGAATGGCAAGAGACGGAACTTACCGGTTCAGTGTTACTACGGTTAGCTACATCTGTTGTGGAACCTGTGGAGTAACTATCAGAAATGGAGTTCGGGAGGGGCCTGGGAACTAAATTTGATAGGACAGTGGGGGAGGGATCAGCAGTAGCATATTTTCGCCTATCCACCCTGCTGTATGCAGCAGATAGGGCGACCTGGTTTATACTGCGAGACGGCCGATGCAGTATGGAATTACTTGTATTGTGACTATTCATGGTTGTGTGTGGGCTGAGATACTGCCAGGGCGCCCAGACCTAGACAGGAGAACGATTAGGGTTCTCAACCAAAGCCTTTGACTCAAAAGCTTATACCGCAAGGCAGTGGGTGGGTGACAACGTACCAGAAATGGTACGTTTTCCGAAAGAAGATGCCAACCTCCTTCCAACCCCCAACCTGGAGGACCAGGAGACTGGTTTGTCAGACCTCTACCTTTTGGCCTGCCTGGCATGAGTGACTCTATTGGTGTGGTGGCCACGCAGTCCAGTTTAGTCCAACAGGTCATCGAGATGCGCAAGCCGTCACACCGCGTCAAGGTCCAGTCTCGTTGTTTTTCAGCTAACATTATCATTCACATCGGACCGACCGCTTTTGAAACGTACGTCATAGATCAGCTGAAGCTGTCTAAAACTTACGCAGACGCATCACCGTCTTTCTGCTAACCTAGGCTTATCAGAGACTGAATTTGTTAATTGAATTTCAGACCGGTGATGTGAATGAAGCTAAGTAAATATCGAACGGGGTAGCACAAACCTTCCTATAAAATCAGCTGAACCGGGTGAAGCGTTTTACACGCGAAGTTTACGCACCTACGATAATCTAATGGGGACACCACTATTTCCTGTACAACAATCTCTGCTGGACTCACCGAAACTTGTTACTACCGTTACTGAAGCTAAAGCTGTCTCCATATATAAGGTGCATCCAGAACTGTATGCGCGGGGGAAGTTCTGGTGGCAACTTCACCCCTCCTGATGTGATTGTAGCTGGTCAAACCCCTATCTGAAAAAAATAGTTCCTACCTCTGCCAGTCGTTATCTCCTCTTTTCTTTCATCCACCATTTTAAGAATCCGAACCGACTTCCGATCCTTAGGCGTGACCTTCCCTTTAGCGTTGTCATATTTGTCGAGCACCTCATCATTTTTGCGTGATTTAACCACACACTTCAGTATCGTCAGATTTACTATTCACCGATACTCAGAGTAACGCTCAACGTACGATGCAATTCAATAAATGACTGTCCATTTCATAACTGGAACACACCAAACAAATTTATTAAAAGGCTGAGTAGGGTTTGGTGAATATAACTTCAGCATCACTTATGGTTGATTGAACCGTTCACTTTCATAAAAACTTTTCAGCCTTTTGAATAGAAACACTGGACTCGATTCTCGCTCCTGTTAAAGCTCGTCAGCAGTACATATCCTCGACACAACTGGGATTTGATCTATGGCTCACATTATCTTGGTCACTTTGCTGGTGACCCTTGGTTAGGCGAGACCAAATAAGCATACGTTGATGTTCACCTACATTCTCTTGTGAATAGTGTTAAATCTGTCCGATCACCAAGGTGGAGACAAAATATATTCCCAGCTCACGTTGATCGATAAGCCCACGACCAGGACGTCTCAAGCTGATATGTTGAAAACATCGCTCAACAAAATTAATGAGTTCCACAATTCCCACGTGATGTTTGTTGTCATCGGCTAGAAAATATTTCTCGGAAAGACGTCCTCGCTCGAAACTAATATTCTGCTGCCGAGAAATGTATGACTTATGTGTCTTCGTGTCGGCTGACTTCAAATGAGACCGTTCCACAAAGACTGAAAGTCAGCAGCATTATTTTGTCGACGTTGTTATGTACGTGTTGACGGAAGGCGCAGTTGAATAGGCGTTAGGATAACCGTGTCAATCCACGCAAATCAGACAACATTTGACTTGAAAACAGCTAGCTGGTCCATGTGCATGCTTTCACCATTGGTTGTTATTCATAATAATATAGCCACTGTCCTTTTAGGCAATCAAACACTGAGGCCCCCTGCAATGCACAGTTTGTCTCTGGTCCTACTGTTTTTCGTCGATTTGTCATAGACAGATGACTCAAAGATTAATTGCGTAAACTGTGTGTTCACATAAAAATAAAGACCAAAACTTCCACACCTCAAGAATGCTAAGGTTCGAGGGGGAAAATGAATGGAACACCAGGTCAAGACAGTTACTTCGGACAGGCTCATCGTGCAGTAACCTTACACTAATGGCATCAGTATGCACCGTTTGAATCTCCGGTATTTGCTATGAAAAACGTCGAAAAGAATGTTTGCAGAGTGTATCGCTTGAGGGGATTTTGTTGCACCCTAAAAGTACCTTATGCATTCTGTAGGTTTTCGTGTGTAACAGAATTCTGTAAGCATTATGGCGTTAAATGATAAATTCAAAGACGCACCTGATTAATGTAGACAGAATCCATCTCAGTCTGCAAGTTTGAATTGGCAACGGCCACAAAGGCACGAAATGGTGAGTAAAGAAAAGTTTGTCCAATGTGACCGTTCACAATGACACTTCAAAATGCACAGTGTCTAGCCATACTACGTGGAACGTGAACAAGTTGCACGCCAATCAGGCTAATCACTACGTTACAAGCGATTCTCCTAGAACCGGTGGTTCAATGGATTAGGGTGTTGGTATTTTAGGGAGTGTTTTTCCTTGCGTACACGAATTGTTGAGAAACTCCGATGAAATGAATGTGACCTGAAGTGTTAGTAAAATGGGACAAATGATAAATATAGATTATATGTATATATACATATGAATCCATATATTTATACATATTTACGCCCATGTAAACGTAAATATATATATATACCACACATTCCTATAGGAATGTTATATTAACGTATACGTTAATATAAGTTTTTTTGTAGATATATTCATATATGTATTCATATATGGAATTGTGTGATTACATACAAAAATTTCTTTTAGTTTCAATTATATATATATAATATATGTACATATAAGTACATATTTTATATATATACATAGGAATTGAACTTATATACGAGGATTAACTTCACCAAGTGTGTCACTTATGTACGTATGCATTTTTTTAGTTCAGAATCTTTTGGAACATTTCTATATATGCACGTTAGTGTGGATGTGTACACCAACACGCATTCCTCCACCTTCGTCTAGAAGAGCAAATTGTCCAATGGGAAAATCGCGTTTCAAGGTCACCGGCTGTATTATTAATTTAAATTTTCGCGGGTACGAAAGGAAAAACGCTCCCGGTATTTTATACGGCCCTTCGAACCCCATTTGAATTATCTCCTTACCTGATGGACTCAAACAAGAACGAAGCTTATCACAGTGGATTGTTATTTTGTGGTGAATACCATGAAGTATTGTAAGAACATATATGACGGCTAATCTCCTTTCCCAAATAAAAGAGGAACAAGACTGTCAGAGTGGCTGTGTTGGTTGAGTTTAATTTACCTGAAAGTCGCAATGTTCTGTTCATAAATTATGGTCAACATTTTATTTCAAACATGCATTTTTTCTTCCCGTTTCGTGGCGTTCTCCGTCATTTGTATATCATGAAAGGCTCAACAACTGCTGGTGTTGATGGACTCATTCCAGTTAGTTACGCTTCTAATTTTGATGACCGTTGGCGTAGCCCACCACGAAAGGAGCGCCCAGGCAGTAATGAGCGTTATATACGATAAGCTTTTGACCAGCAGCGACTGATTCGCAGTTTGTAGTTGGCACGCTTTTGTCATAACGTTTCGAACAAACTTCTTACAGATGAGCATGTTGTATAGACAAACTACACATCACATGCACTTTTACGCATATGAAAGAGTTCTCCAAAGTTCCTTGGGTTCCGGACCGTCGTGTCCAAAGGGAACGATAGGCGTGCAGAATGTATACTCAGGACTGATACAAAATCTTGGTAACCCATTTCATCAACAGCTATTATGTATTTTTTGACCTCTGTCGAAGTTCAGCTCCGGTCCACGCCCTAGTGGGACAATCGTGCTGTCTACTGCCCACCGCACACTTGACGTAACTGAGTTATCCCATCCCAATGGCGATCCACAATCGTTTGAGAATCGACCTAATGAGGAAATACGGACGACACCGTCCTGTTGTAACCCCGGACCCACAGTGTGTGCTGACCGTCTGGACCGATGTTTGTGCGTGTGCATCTGTGTGTATTGTCCTGACCTTTTCTGCTACCTTGGCGCGGTGGTCAAGCTTGCGTGCTGTTTTGATCCGGCGGACTGTGCTGACTGCGACTTCGGTCGTTGCAGGTTCCACCATGTCAGACTGGTCAAAGGGGACTAACCAGACAAAAGGCAAATGCGCTCGTTGTGATGTGTTCGTTGTGTATGGTGTCAGTGTGTTGTTTTGGGTCGGTTTGTTACTTTCTTTTTTACCTGTTCTGATTCTCTGTATGTGTGATTGGTTTGTCTGTGCAGTGTTATCTTTGTGTGAATGTGCTGAATGTCTTCGGTTGTGACTGTCAAGCTTGTTTTAGGTGGTTAATGGTGATGCGTATGAGTGCGTGTGTGTCATCTGCTGCCTTGCGGAACAGGCTTTTGAGCCGAAGGCTTTGGTTGAGAGTCCTAATCGCTCTCCTGTCTAGGTCTGGGCATCCTGGCAATATCGTAAGCCCATAAAAACCATGGCCAAAACCAAATACCATACTGCATCGGCCGTCGCCCTATCTGCTGCGTATGGCAGGGTGGATAAGCGGAAATATGTTACTGCCAGTCACTCACCCTCACACCGTCCCCGAGCAGATAATGCTCACTCAAGTTTCAGTAACCCGAAGACCAACATGAAACAGGCCCGGGGACGCAAGATGCTCTTTGTTGGACCATAAAATGTGCGCACGCAGCTGGATCGATGCAGCTCCAAAGGACGGCCAGAACGGCGCACTGCACCGGTCGCAATGGGGCTGCGTCGCTATGAGATCGACGTAGCAGCCTTGAGCGAGGCACGGCTTGCGGACCAAGGTAAATTACGAGAAGTAGGTCCCGGGTCCATCTTCCACCGGAAGTGTGCCACATTTACAAGTGTTTATGGTCCGACTATCTGTCACCCTGATGATGGAAAAGATCAGTACTATGATTATCTGCCCGCCACAATCCGGTCGGCACCGGTGAAGGACTCTCTGGGTGACTTAAGCGCTCGAGTCGGGTGCGTCGCGGTAGCTTGGCCGGGAGTACTCGAACCCTATAGAAGTGGTTCAGCCAATGAGAATGGTGATCGTCTGTTCCACCTGTGTGCTACTGACGAACTGGCTGTCACGAACACCCGATTCCAGCTGGATGCGAGCGACATCACGACGTGGACTTGTCCACGAAGCGGTCATCGCCATTTGCTTGACTACGTGATTATGCGACAGCAGAACATTCGTAAAGTGCGTACCACACTAGCAATGCGCGGCGCTGAATTTAGCATCGATCATAGACTGGTCAGGCCCCAATTAGTTATCCATGTACGGAAGTCTGTTTATTGTAAATCTTGCGGACGACGGCAGAAGCTGGTTGTCAAACGATTGGACGACTGCCAGACGAAGACTGCTTTTCAACGTGCAGTTGCCGCTCATCTGAAAGACGCTCCTGTATCCACTACCTCTGGGGGTATGTAGCAATTCATCAATGTACGGATCACGATGGCAGCTACCGGGACGATCAGTCTCAAACGCCAGAAACGACCTGACTGGTTCGACGACAACAACGTGGTTATCGCCGAACTGGTACAAGAGAAGAATACTGCGCTTGCTGCTTCCACAGTGCACCCAGACAACGAAGCAAAGAAGGCCACGTTCCGGAGTACTCGTTGTGAACTGGTCGAGCGTGTTCACGAGATGTGGGACAGCTGGTGGAGGAAGCGAGGTGAGCGGATGCAGAGCTTCTTAGACCGTCGGCGACATGAGGAGTTCTACGATTCGATTAAGGCGATTTTCGGTCCATCGATCAAGTCCACTAAAGCACTGGTAGACGTGGACACCAGCTGTTCTTGCACCTAGCCAGAGGGCATCATGAGGGTCTGGCGCAAACACTTTGGGAACCTACTAAATCGTCCTGCTGTCATTGATTGGTGAACCGTGAACAGCCTACCGCATCAGGCCATCAAGCCTTCACTTGCTTTCGCCCTGGATTTGCTAGAGTTGTAGAGAGCGATTGGTCTACTGCACAATGGGGAGGCTGGAGACGAAGATGGATTGCCAGGTGATATCCAGAGGAATGGCGGGCTGGCGATGGGGTGTGAACTGCTCCACCTGGTCCACTTCATTTTGTAACACGAAGTGATGCCGCAAGATTTTAAGGATGCTGTGGTAGTACTTTTGTTTAAAGGTAGGGGTAACAAGCAGCGCCCTGACAGCTGAACCGACTGAATACGGAAGTCTTGGAGGCCAATGTTCCTGAGGAGAAATGTGGATTCCGGGCGAGTCGGAGTGCGATCGACCTGATGTTCGCTGCTCGATAGCTTCAGGAAAAGTGCTGGTAATGCAACCAGCTCCTGTATGCCCTTTTCATAGACTTCAACAAAGCCTATGATTTCGTGAGCCGTGAGAAGTTGTGGACGGTGGTAGGTTAGTTTGAATGTCCAGGTAAGTTCGTCAACTAGATTAGAATGTAGCATGTGGGCATGAGGGCAAAGATGCAATCTTGTGGATCTACCTCGGATAATTTTGACATTGTCGCCGGCGTGAGGCAGTGTTGAGTACTAGTCCCGGTTCTATTTAGTTCATATTTGACTGTCATGCTAACAGTTGCTTTCCAGGACTCTGGTAAGCATGTCGTTGAGGTAGATCAGGTAAGCGAAATCCTGGTGGTCAAAGGCGGAGATACCAAGATGTTATCCAAGCAATTATTTCGTGTTGTAAAATTTCTTTTAGATTTGGGGAACCGGACTGCCTGGAGGAATACGATTCGGACGGGTGTCCGCGAGTTCAACGAGCAGTTATTGCGAGGCCAGGAACGAAAGCTCATAGTACGCAGTGGAACCATCAGTGCCATATGTCGTGGCGACATGACTATATGGCGTTGTGATGTGTGCGGCCGCGAATGCGTTGGCCGCCTGGGATTACTAGGTCACCGTCGGCGAAGAGACGAGTACGTTATGCTCGGGTAGGCCATATCAGTAAATCCATTTTATTTCTGTTAATGATTGCATCGACCAAGATCATGGTCGTTTGGCAATTAATTGGCTCCTCTTTCCAAAAACTTAAATGTCTGCGGTCTTCTACCCATTTTTTTCTTGGGCTTTGTCGGTGTATTGTATGATGAATCTTTTGTTTGTTCTATTCGTAGTCTAATCTGAATTTTGCTCCTCGCTCTTATCCCCTCTGGAACGCAGCAACATGCGCCCCTATACTGAAATGCTTCTTGTATTACCTTTTAAATATCTTTATTCTCAGTTTATATCGTCATTACAGTCTCTCTGTGTGTTTATTTTCTGAGAGACAGGGGTTTCCTTTTCCTGCTAGCCATCCAGTTGGCTCACCAGCCTCGGCCGACTGGACACAAAGGCCTTACTCACTTATTCCTTCGGGTTTATACCAGATACATGGTGTGTGAGGGGAACCGAAAGTGTTTCAGCGAAATCCACTCGGGATGATGGTTCAAAGCGCAGGCGTCCTTTGGCTTCGGGTCACTGTGAGAGGCTAATCCGTTTCGGTTGCCGCCAACCAACCGTGTGTGTTGTCAACTTGAGCATTGGCTAACTGCTCGCCCGACCGCATCTATTAGTGTGTGCGTCGTTTCCTACTGAACAATTACGCGATCATTTAGTCATGACATACGATGTTGATTCGCTCTTGCACTTTGCGCCTACGCTAGTGAGTGTCGATTTGTGGCGCTTAGTCAACTGGTTACAAATCCCGAGCTACGTCACTAAATCTATTTTGGGATTTACGGGCTATATCTATTCACTCCAATAAAAGGCTCGCGCTCAGGAATTTCCGATAGTCATCAAGAGCTTTCACGGTCCCTTATGCTAATTTTTCGTACGATAACCGCACCATGAATGAAGTCAGACAGTTCGGGCGTCATGCTTAACATGAGGAATGCCACTCGAGTTGGTTGAAACGTTGAGTATTACAACTTGCTTCTAACGATGGGTTCTTCTCAATCCATTTATTACTAACGAATGTATGTAACACTAACTAATTAACGAAGAGAGGTTGAACATTTTGTACTGGGCCACTTGTCAACTATTCATTCGATTTTACAAATTTCTTAGTTTACAAGCTGGCTTGAGTTGAGTATGTATTTATGCATATAGTTGCGCTTGAACAATTTAGAAAGAAGTCAAAGCGGATGATATAATGACTCGCACCAAATGCCGTGCGAGAAATAGTAACCCAAAGAGTACATTCCGGTAAACTCAGGTTGATCAGGTGATTAGGTGACAGAACCCCCCCACACACACACACTACAAGTTGTAAAACACAGAACTAGCACACTTCAGCGTGTAGCCGACTATCAACGCATCGTCGCTGAAGTGACTATTCGGTGACAAGCCTTAGAAATCAAAACGTTTGCACTGAACTTGAGCTTCAAGGTGTGTGTGTTTGCTGGAGAGGCTGTCAAGATGAACTGCAGTAAGATGTTTTTGACTGGGAAAACTGGGACATCGAGTGACTGTTCCCAGTAGGCCAGGGGGTTACTTAATATTGTATGCAAATCTCTGAGTTACCCCATATACAGTAAGACCGGCGAGATAAGAATCGGTTCCTGTGGAATAGTGTGTGTATGGTGGAGGAACTCACATGTTAAAAGTAGGTCACGTTTGACATTCATATTTAGCTGGTCAGTCCCCATGTGACCTTTTAAGCATATGCGGGAGTCAGACAATCTAACTGATAGCACCCCAATGGGTAAGAATGTTGGGGGAAATAAGTACAATTTGCAATCCAGGCTTGAATTTACGCCTTTTTTACATTTACTAATAGGAGAGAGGATGGGTGACACGTTTGAACAACACAGGCTGAACATTATACTGCTTCATGTTGCATAATACTACTATTTTAAGCTATCCACGAGGTCGGAAGCTGCCGTGAGCAATTCAGTGATTGAGTGCGTCCGCCTCAGTACAAACTGTCAATATCACTTATCACTGTGTACTATGGTTGATAGTGGTGACTGAAAAGTGCGATCCTTTTGACCATTAAACCATCCGCTTTTCATTAGGCAACATCGTATTATAGCATCTAATCAATCAACCAAATGCACTTATCGAATAATGTTCAAATTGCTCCGTCGTCTCAAGAGGAGACCCGGCAAATACCCTGGTAACCGCAGGACGTAAAACCGTTATACAGATCATCCAGAAAAGCCAATTTTTCTTGTAGTTAACTGCTACTGTAGTTTTCTTCCAACGAATATATGAATTGATGATTACTTAGTAGTTACCAAAGAAAACGCAAGCAAACAAATTATACGAAACAAACGTAACTTTAAACCATAGTTAGAAACTGTGCTCAAAGTGCTGCCAGTAAGTCTGGTTGCATAAAGTTATGCTCCCTTGACAAGTCAAAAGTGTCTAAGTCAAAGCGTTGATCAATAGCAGTTGGTATTTGTGCCTTATTTTCTATTTTACCGCTCGAAACAATTGGTGTTTTCTTGTGAACTCTATAATCGGGATACCTCCAGGAAAAATTCGAGAACTGTCTTTGGCAAACTTTCGATCCACAGCTTATTGAAGATAACTTAGAGCTACTTGCGTAGTGTTCTGGCGTACTGTATTGACTTACTGTCTTGTTGAATCCACACTCAGCCAAGAAAGCCCATCTGATTTAGTGCCAGTATCAGGTGATGTTCTAGCATCTTTTTATTAGACGATTCTAAGTTTACTCTCGCCTACTTACCAGGAATATTCTCAACTGTGACATTTATTGAAACCTTACTCCTAGTCTACCTGTCCTATCATGTTTTTGCTTGCAATATGCACGCATTGGCTCATAACGACGATGAGTAACGGTACACCAAAAGTATAACTTTTAACCAGAATAGAACATAGTGTCGCCGTCCATTGGGAACCACGAACAAAGTCATTTCATGGCAACCACGTCGTATCTTTTGAGGATTTCTTACACATTGTAGACGAAACCTTTTACTTTCACACCTCTACGGATCACGCGGTTAGTTTCCTTACCTTTCTGAGTAAGCCTGCTAACACCCTTATTCGGACTTCTGTCTGAGGTTCCATTAATTTCACAGGCGAGTGAATTATCAATCACTGTACGTGACCCTCCAGTTTGTACTTTACACGGAACGCTTCCTGTTTTTCCATGTTCTATTGGATTCCTTACACTATCGGATGTTTTGGCCTGGCGATGTGCCTGGCGATTTAATTTCTAGGTTTCTCTTCTGCATTCCGACCTGAGTATGTCTACAGGTAATCCGACTGAGTACTCTGACTCTTATCCACCCAAACTAGCGTCGCATGCGCTCGCATCGTTAAGCCAGTCGTCATGCTCATACACACTACACTCATCTTTTCGCCCTGGTATCAGAGCTTAGCCGTGACGTCCGCGTCAAACCGTGCGCTGCTTGGCTTCTAGCCCCATGTGCTCAAGCCATGTTTGAGACTGACACGAGTGGCGAAATACACGTGCGCATGCTTGCCCGCATCAACCGCCTCGGTTACCTTGACACATTCTGGTTCACAAGGCCCAAGAGTCACGCACTCTTACTCGAGCAATCAGACCATTGCTACAGCCTGTTGTGCCCGTTCGCTCACCTGACTGAAGTAAAGGGCGTGTCTGGTCTCTGAATTTTGAGGCCTGGACACAGGTCCGGAACAGTCGACCCCTACTCGTGACCTCCAGCATTCCGCACTGCGCCACAGAAGTCGTGACGTTAAACGTTCTTTTACAACAACCAAACAGGAGGGTTGGGTTGGATACCATTGTCATGAGGGTCAGCTAGGCGGGGATTTTTGTGTGGAATGACGAATAGATATGTGAAGCTACCTGCACGTTTAGTATGAACGACCAGCACAGCGGGTTACCAAGTTTCAGAAGGTTCCTTAACCAAAACAGGGCAGTGTATTTAGCGCCAATTTTCGGACGAGGGGAATATCCACAAAGGATAATTCGCACCTACCGCGCTTTGGCAAAATGAAGCCCATTATCCAAATCCCAACGCCTTCTGGGCTCACTGTTATTCCACCGTATATATTAATTGCGATCACAGTTGCTGGGGTCGTGACGTGTTAAGGCATTCATATCGTATCTGAATACTAACGAAAATCACAGACAACATTCATGAGTTACACGACGTTGGACTTAGCATCTTTGGCAGTGGGTCACAACCCTACTTGTTGCTCCAGGTAGCGTTGGAACCATTGGTGTGAACAAAAGAAACCACTGGTTGGTGCGCTCTGTGAAAACGTGGTACAAAATCACATGATTAAAGGAGTTGGCAGCTCCACTGATTAGACACTGTAAAGAGAGAACTTCACACCACACACTTGTTGGATAGTTAAAGTGAGTCCAAACAGTATCCTGGCCGAATCCATCATTGTTATTTAAACCGATTGAACGTGTTCGTGATCGGTTAGGTCGCATTGCTAACATCGACCAATGATAGCTCACCCCCAGTTGGAGTACCCACTCACCGATGCAAAGAAGAAAGTACCTCAATCACATATTGAAACCAGGCGTTCATTAGTACCAACACACTAAATACCAAATAGTAAACGGCGAATGTTTGCAAGTGATTCTTCGGGACAATTAGTCATGGTTGAAAAAATCAAACTAGTCCATTGGATAAAAGGTATACTTTTGTCAGGCAGTGTGTCAATAAACCATATATTTTACGCCCATTAGTGCTTTTCCTGATTGTCGTTAGTTTAGCGGTGTTTATGAAGTAAAAACGTTCATATCATATATATAAGTTATTCTCACTTCTACGTCGGCGCAAAAAAGATTTCCAAGTTGTAACTTACAAACATAATGCGGGTATTTGACGTAACAGTTTAACCCTTTGCCAACCTACAGTTTTCATCCTGCACAAAAGGTTTTAAAAGTACAAATACCATTCACTCGGACCAGCTAAGAATCTATCTATATATATATATGTGTCGGTATGGATTGTGAAGGGTCGCACTTACCGTGTGTAGGTGACGTTTTGGGGTCAAGTCCATCATCGGATTCTGAACGGAAGTATGCGATCGCCAGTTTTTAGTCTGTCCTGTCGTGTTCCAAGTGGCATCTAGAAGCGGTTCGCGCCACCGCGCTTGTAGGAATATGTCAGCTTGATAACGCTCGTTAACCGTGTCGACCTGACCAATCTTAACAAATATTAACATAAGTTCGACGCGTGCCTGTATTTTGAAAAGAAAGAGGCATACTG
The DNA here is from genome assembly GCA_014338405.1 of Paragonimus skrjabini miyazakii. Lineage (NCBI taxonomy): Eukaryota > Metazoa > Platyhelminthes > Trematoda > Plagiorchiida > Troglotrematidae > Paragonimus > Paragonimus skrjabini miyazakii. The sequence goes on from JTDE01000392.1 coordinate 208,638, forward strand.
ATGATTACCATCACTCTTGAGAAGAAAGCGATAATGTATCAGAAAACGCTTGATTACATCATCTCTTATTGTACCACATACCTGCCAACGTAACTGGTTAAGGTGCAATATTTTGCCTGTCACTCGATATTATATCAGAAACTCTTAGAGATATCATGAGAAACCACATGAAACATTTATTTACACGAACAAACAAACAGCTTAACAGAAAACGACTATTTACTTTCACTTTGAGGACTCAAGCTAGACCCCGGCCAGCATTAGTATAATTGAGTAATTCGCTATATACTCTAATAGCTGGGAAAATAAATCAAATTTATTAGTAGTTCATTCTGTCCAAAAAGCTAGATAACATTAATAGGCTTTTATATACAACATGCTAGCCACAGCTGGTCAATACTGGCCTTGCGTGGAGAATGAAGAACATACTTGAACGTCGTCGAATATACAATTCCTACTTGTTCTGCTTTGCTTTGTGTGATAGAACGAGTTTAAGCAATTCACCTAAACGGCTACGAACAACAAAACTGAATTGGTGTCAAACGCAACAGTTATTCGGATGAACTATCGGATGCAAATTGCCCACTAACTTTCCGATTCTTAAACATGCTGTAATAGTATTCACGGGTACATTTCTGCCAGGCTCAGACCAGTTACTTTACTCCCGCTGACCGAAAATGTGACCGAATATTTTCCAAAGTACTCACACGGATGGCTTAACCGATGGATACTTGAAACGGACCAGCCCATTTGACATCAACACCATGTATACTCACCTATGTTAAATCTCATTGTTGCTTGTGATGCATGGTACCGAAGCGAACACAGCGAGTAGGCGGCAAATACGAGTCCCTTTGTTTGCGCAACCTGTGGATCAGACGCTGAAATTTTCAGTTCTGCTTTTTGGTCTGGCTGGTCCCTCAATGCCGCGGATTAATTGGTATCAGACGACAGAGTTTGCTTCGGATGACCAGGTAGCCAATAAAATGTAAGCAAATAGTACGCGAAAACAACTGTCGCCCGCACAATACTAACCAGCTTTAACTGATCTACATGGTCTTACTGAATGCTAACACAGTCGGATGGGTGTGACCTAATAACATGATGCACGAAGTGACTAGATCATGAGGTAGGCTGATCTATCAGTAGTGTCGGATATCTCGTTTTCTCCTGCTCTTATCACTCAAACATATCATTTATTTATTTTATTTTATTTATTTGGCCAGACACTGTGAAGACTGCTCACGTTCACTTATGTTCGGATTGTTTATGTGACTTTCACTGCAACTGCTAGTGAACTGGCAGATGTGTTGTATCACCTTGTTAATATAATGTTGCTGGTTGACAATTTTCAAACAACATAAACAATGTTGGAATCTATTCCGCCTCCCGACAAATACGTCGGAATGTGCTTTGCACCCTCAAAGTGCATTATGTTACTATAAAACGGCTATGATTACGTAGATTTAATGTTGGATAATGAAGTTGTGGGAGCTGTTGACTAATTTGTGTACTTGAAAAGCTGCATCAACTGCAGCAAAAGTGTAGGTATAGGTGAAACAGAAGTGCGTGCCTGTAAGTCTAGGGCGGTATTCCTTAAACCAGAACACCTCTGGCGACAGACACATACCTCTCTGAGGCGTATATTAAGCACTGCTTCATGGCTGCGAACCTTGGCCACTCAAAGCAAAAGAAGTGGACCTTCTACGGGTATTTGATCACCGAAGACTACATTCGGTTGATGACATCGGATGAAGCCAACAAGTAGACATCGAGGAGATTGGGAAGCGTGTACTTGGTATTGACTACCAAACAAGTTCTTTTGTTCAAACCTCATTTATGAAGATAAAGATGGGTAGGCCATGTACTGAGAATTCCAGCTGGTCTTCTGTCACACCGAGCACTCTTTTTCGATGTTGCGGCCGACTGGCTTAAGTTGTGAGGTAGGCAGATGAAGACTTGACATAGAGAAATGGACTCGTTCACCAAGGCGTTGGCTACTATCGGTCACTGTAGGTGTCTTGCTGATGACGCCTTAATTGCACTTACAGCTTGGTTGTTTGTTCGCAAGGTGCAGACACCCTGATATTGAATTTCTGAATATAAACTTAACTACTTTTAGGATTGATATCCCCTCCCTTCTGTCATTTTGTCTTTAGAATCAGGGCTTGCGTGTCCTTCTTGGTTGTGTGGCAGCTGAGCATGAATGAGAATCAGTGATGTATTGTCTTCTAAGATGATGATGATGGTGATGATGATGATGAACAGTCGGACGGTTGCATAATAGGTTTTAATTGTAGGTTGTGTACTGATTTGTGACAAGCAGTAAATCTCTTCCTTGAGAGCCAAGTAAAACAAGCTTTTAACAGCTCTGGACGAACGGTGAACATCTATAATCGTTTGTGGATTACTGCTTCTCAGGTAATTTTTACATCATTCTTCAGGCAATCATCACAGCATATTCGTATGGCACGGTCGAACAGAAGATAGGGTAATCTGGCTCCATGACCGAATAGCGGGAAACTTGAAACGGCGTATACTGCTTTGCTCTAGTATGCGTTGTACTCTTGGGAATATACTCTGATCGCCCTGTCATAAAAATGTCTATGAATAGCAGAGTGCAGGGCAGACTGAAAAATTAAAGTACATCTTACACGCATGAGCAGAGAAGTATTTTAAAGCGAAAAGTCAGTTAAACATCAGGATGTCATCAACTGGTCGTTCATAGAGTGAGATAGCGACAATATTGAACGAACTCTGGCATTTAACCAATACTAGGGATATTTGTCAGTATTAGGTTCAACAGGCTCCATACTGTCACACCGTTAACTAGTTTAGTTAGTCTTCAGTGAAATAAATGCGACGTATAACACTTAAGCCTGGAGTTTTATTAACAGTTCATGTGGAATTCATGCACCGTCCTCAGTTGACAGGTGCCAGAAAATATCAAATCCATCGAATATAACCACATATCTATGCGCTGTAAATAATAACTTCTATTATTGAATAGTGACTATCTTACACCCGAAATGTTGCGAAATTATGGGTTGTGGTCAGTGTTGTAAAAGATATCACACTATCAGAAAGAAAACAAGATGCGTGACTTAGATATTCAGCCAGGACTCAGAAGGACAAATTTGAATGTATAAAATGAGTACTTCTGACAACCATTCACTTCAAGCAGTCACTTGTAACTAATGCACTCACATTTTAAAAACGAATATACTCAGAGACATTACAACATTCTATTGAGTTGCACTAGCAAGTATTATTCTATTTCCGGTTAAATTATTCAGATTGATTCCACAAAATTTCTGGATGCCAAAATCAAGGGTAATTACCTGTATTTTTGGAGTACAGCAACATCCCCTAAGCTCAATGTTAGTTGCTTGTTGTCTCGTCTTATGTCCTACAATGTGAATCATACTTGTTTCATTTGGCTGTGTGATAACTTTCTGAATAACTTTATCAATCAGTGTTTACTTTTCTCACAAAGAACACCGGCCTCTTGTTGAGTATTATTCTTTATCCTTTTCTTTCTTTCAGCTATCATTTTCGACGCATCTTTGATGAGATATGTCACAAGTGTTACGTTAGAAAATATACGGAACCACCTACAGTCACATTTTAACTTGTAAATTACATTATTCTGACACTTACCTTTTGTTTCTAATAAAGGTCGCGATATATCGATTTATATGTTAAAGAGCCAGCGGATCACTGCTTTTATTGTAGTCCATCCACTATATACACAAACCGAGCTTAATTAACCCGTTATGATTAAGCTGGTTTAAACATGCTCTTATGTATTTATTAGTTGGACGTGTGGCTTTTTATGCAAAGCGACCGAAAAAATTATCAGCTAGAAAAATTTCTTACTTTTCCTTCCCACTGACTGTACTGTTGGGTAGTTGTTGTTGAAAGCTTTCTTGTGAAGAATTACAAAATTACTGTTGTGGTATAGGGCACTTCTGTCTACATTCGGTGATACTCAACGCTCATCTCTGTTATCACATACTATCCAGATGTTATGAATTTGCAGACGACATTTCTTTTAATGTTTCTTATCCTCTGCACACAGACGTATCCCGTTGTATATCGAATTTATCTATCTTTTCCACATTAGGATAAATTGATATCACTTTTGCATGTCTTGATATCAGTTTTACTTGGCTCATTGTCATTTTAGGACGACTCTGGGGATTTCTTCGGTGTAATTCTACCAACGTGTCTAGCCCCGTCCAAACAAATTGCTCCACGGTAGCGTGGTGTAACAGAGATTAAAAATGGGTTCACTGAGACATTCTAATCACATCAGGTCACCGAACGCTCGTCGGGAACAACTAGGAGAAGGCTGTGTCCGCAAAAATGGGGTTGTTTATTCTGTTTGTCACCTCATCCCACTAACCCAGTGCGTACTGAGCACCATCGTTTACTGGCGTTTGCTGACTCGATTCGTTCTGGAGGCCTGTTACGATAAGCCGTCACATACTGTTTGGACTTCAGTGCGACCTACCTGTTTCTAGTGCGGTAGTATGATCATTTTAGACTGAACAAGGCCAGCACATTGGTATGACGATATGGAATACATACTTCAGGTTAATTCAAGCTGCCATTGAGTCACGTAAATTGAACATAGATACACGTAAAAATGACATTTATACGCTTCAAAGTGACGAAGGTATAAAGGTTTGCTTAGCTCGTTTTACTATCAAACTTCAGCGTATCGAATGCTTATTGTTTCGTATACCTCTCTCGTTCCATGTAGAACATATCTAACATATCTACTGCTGCGTTCAGTTGTCCTGGCAACTGAATAATTCTGTTTCCGGTTTATCACATTTCAGGTGGAGAACTTTGCCTCATTTAGAAATGTACTGTTACTTGGTTTTTTG
>JTDE01000392.1:213742-238247 GCA_014338405.1 Paragonimus skrjabini miyazakii
CCTTTATCTCTAAAGTCTACATTTTACTTCCGTCGGAGACGTACTGCATCACAGCCTGGCTGAATCGTAAATATTCTGGGTCTCCCAAACATAATAACCATGCAATATTTTGTAATAGACTTTATTGGCTTTGTCTTCTGCGTGCGATCTCTAACCCAATACCCTGCCTGCCAGATGAATACGATTCTTTATCCCAGTGTAGCCTCAACACATGTTATACGTCTCCCAGATTACTGAATGGGCTTCTTTTTTATCACAAGTGTAAGGCTTGACATTCGCTGGACCACCTGTATAAATCCGTCCGTCAACATAAAATATCGTAAACTCTAATCGGTGCGATTTGTCGTCAAATATAACCCGTTGGTAACGAAGCGCATGCATCTAATAAACATTGACTCCTTGTTGGACAGACGCGAATAATCCAGATGTAATAGTCGATTAACTTGCAAGTCGAGCTTCGTTAACAATTTTTGGATACCAGGGATAACGAATCACTTTACCCAAGAGCTTAGTCATGTTTCTATTTGCGTGCTGTTCAGGTTGATTGATCTTCCAGATGGCAGACATAGTTACTTGTCGTCTTGTTTCGTAGATAGCACGAGTCGGATTTACTGGTTTATTTTAGATCACAGAATTCACTAAGCGGTCTGAATAAGGAGAGGATTGCCCTATATCGTTCAGGGATTTTGTCAGTATAAGCTAACTGATCATATTTTCCTAGTTTAACAAGTTTAGAGAATTATGCGACTTCAGCCAGACGGACAAACCCTGGTTGTAGAGTTGGTGACTGGAGTTAACATGATGGTTACTGTATGTCCTTTCAAGGTGATCCGGCAATCTCAGACTTACTGACAGACGAATGTGGCTGAACTTTTGGATCCGGTACTTCAGTCGCTGTTATCATTAGGTCATACTGTTTCATGAAATCTTCAAGTTACGAGGGTACGTGAGCTATTCGTATAACGACAGTACAGTAACAATACAACTACTCTCTGTATATACCAACCTAACTTAAGTAATTGACGCAGTCTCTTTAATGGCACTCGGCCTCCAATTCATTTTAAATGATTTTCTATAGCGTGATCTTGTAGAATTTTTGGGAAACCCCGTTTCGTTCTACCGCACGGAGATAACGGTTAACTGTCCAATGTTTCAAATTAATTCCAGAAGTCTTGCCTTTATTTAGTCTTGTCCAGTCACTTTTCATGAACTAGTAAGGATGGTTACACTTACGTGTTAGTTGTGTCGCTTGCTCGAGATTCGCTGAGGCCTGCGAATTGACACTTTGGTATGTAGCAAAACTACAAAACGGATGGTGTGCTTCTTTTGAATTTTGACCGCAAACCACACACTACTTATGACAACGACCATTGTAAAACTGGTTTGATTGCATGAGTAAACAGATCCTTATTACTGGAAGACACTTTTGATAGTAACGTACTGTCTTCTGTTACAACATCAGCACAGAGCATCATCTGGGCAATTAATGCCTATCCTACTGACACGGGTAAAGATCACATTAGTTAATTCATCCCGTCTCGTCGTGTGATTTGTCGGCCACGATAAACTTTTATCACGTGCATGTGTCCGATGAGAAGATCAGGAAACTCTCGAATTACTGTGACAGACAGACCAACGTCGTTGATAGGTACTACTGCCTTGGACAGCACACTCCATAGGCTTCCGCTAAATCTCGAAGGTTTTTCTCTGACGTTCGTGAAAAGGTGGGAATCAATACTATCCCTATGATTCTACGAATCTTTCATAAGTTGTCCGAATGTTACCGCATTTACACCATCTTTGCTATAAAGTGCATATAGTTGATCCATACTTAGCTTCACAGCCTGAATGTATATTATTGTGGCCTCAGCGACATTCACTGCTGCGTAAAGTATGACTTCATCTACGTATTTCGATATTCAGGCCTTAATGTGGGTTGCAGTAAACATTTTCTACATTTCGAAAAAAAATTAACCCACGGGTCTTGGAGATCCAGAGCGTTGCACACAGTTGCACAACACTGAGACTGTGCCCACAATAGTTGTGTATTTTTAAGTGTTATCTTACTATATATAACCCTTCTTTTCTCGAATACATCATTTGTTCAGACATTTTCAAAACTGGACTCGGGCACACTTGAGCCTGTAGAATTTTTCCTAATAGCTCAGCTCCACAAGTGTTACGTGAGTATCCGTAATAACTAAGCAAGTTGCTGCGCATGTAAACTACTTGTTTGATGGTTTAATGCTAACTTCTATTAACGAGGTACCTGTACGCTTCTCTTTACGTTACAAAATTTTACTTATACACTAACTTTAAATTTCACTCCACTTACATCAAAAAAAGCCACTCCATTTTGTAACAGATGATTGTGCTGGTCCCAGGGACCCAGATGTGCCTATAATCTATTTTAAACCTACCTAAAAAAGCAACTGTTGCGAAAAAGAAAGGTTATACCGATAATCCTGAATGTCATTCACGTGGTTGTGACCGATACCTTAAGTGAGTGTGCCTGTTTGTATTCACTACCCGTCGGATAGTGCATGTTTATTGTTGTCAAGTCGTCTGGACGATTCTCATTAAACTTATCGAACCCAGGAAAAGCTAGCGATCCCAGTTCGCAGTCCGGTTTAATGACAGAAGAACGTCGTCGACACGGAGTGTTGACGGAGGCGTGCGTTTATGAATGAAACGTATGGGCACACATAGAGACTAACAAACTGGCATTAATGACACCATTATCGTCATAACCAGATTTGCCTACGCCAGCATCGACTGTTTGATTGAACACCTCTAAACATCCCATCCTGAATCCAGTGAAAGTGGTTATTAAGAATGGAGTAGATTAGGTTATTCGGTTGTTCGTTAAGTTCAGCACCCATGTTGCATACGTTGCGTCACTAAACGAGGTGACATCCTCAGTGTGTAGGATTTTAGGCGTATTGGTTTGAGCGTGGATGTTGGTCAAACCCATACATTACAAAACCCTACACACTGACCATGTCATCTTGTTTGGTAATGTGACGTTTTCAGCCTAAATGCCGAGCTCGGCAAACAATCAACTACCTGAATCATAAACTTGTACTAACAATATTACCATCACTATTATCAACAATAAAAGGATGGAATGATAAACAATACATGTTATCCTAACCGAACTTTTTCAGTATAAACAAATTTGATAAATTTGAAGGCGAATAGAATAAAATACAGTTGATCGCCGAGTGAATAGCAATCTCAAACATATGATAAAAACAGGGCAAAGTAATCTGTCATTCCGATGTGTTAATTCTCTGGTCAACATTGTTGACATCAGCAACTGCTGTCAGATCGAGCCTTCTGTCAAATCTGAATCGAGTGGTTCATATGTAAGACAAATAATTGCCCGTAGAATATTCAGTGGTCTCGTTGCATATTCTCAACAGACATAATATCCGGCCAAACCAACGCTCGCGGCGGCTTGAAGCAAATTCTATTCCAGGAGATATTCAAGATGTCCACTTTTATTCGGCATACTTAAGAGCATGTGTTTAATAATGAAAACCGGAACTTTCTACGGAGGAATTACTGGATTAAACTCTCGTGCAATGGCCAGCTTTAGTTTGTCCAAAATCCTTGTCCTGTCACAATCTACTAAATGTTTGTGACATTTCCAAAAGAAGTGACCATCTAACCGTTCCCCTCCGGTGACGCTTCACGCAATAAATGAACAGAGAAAAGTAACGTCACCGTATCGAAACCACTCAAAAATGCGAGTTTTGGGATGTTCTAATGCTGGGGTTGGAACCTTTTACAGTGAAGTTAGGTAGGATCTTTCCAAAGCAAACATAAACTCAGTATCAACGAAATGCTGTTTCCATCTGTAATATTTTAACCAAAGAACTATGGTTCAGTGATTCTGGTTTCTGGTAATCCTGCTCAAACGATAGGTCTCGGTTAAACTGTCATGGAGTTTTAGGAAATCGGTACGAGTCAAATGATTATCAACCATCGTTTACGTTGTAGAAACAATTCGAACGAAACGGCTGTAACTGAGAACTTGGTTAAGTTATTGATGTCGTTGGTTATGTAACACTAACGGAATGTTGCACATTTATTTGCATCGAAGGATGCATTTCTCGCAATATCCTCCCGCAAAATGTTTCGAGGTGTTAGTTCCTCAACATTTTCCGGGCACCTTTTGGACGGCGGATAACCTTTCGTCAGCAAGCAGTGACCATTTGAAAGACTTCTTTTGTAAATAATTTATCTGCATTTATTGGTCATCGGCCATTCCATGGAGCTTCATGGTCGCTTTTCGTTTTTGGGAACCACTTGAGCACACACCGCTGCCTTTGTTAGGTTATTAGTGGTATGCCTGAATGCTGCTCACGAAACTTTCGTGTGGCTAATTTGACGCTCTCGCTTACGAAGAGAAGCGGCAGTCCAACGTGTCGCAGCATCATCAACGTGTCTTCCGGCCTCCACTGGACTAAATCTCGCTCAGTGAAGTGTTTTGCATCGGCTGTATCCTTGCGAGAAGTCAATAGTGAAACACTAAATATTTTCCCGCTAACTCGACTACCTAATAGTTTGAGCCTCTGTTAAGGAACCAAGCTAAAGGGCCAAAATGAGCTTTCCTCACATAAAAAATAGACTTGTAGGTTTCAGGTTACCTGACTTCAGTTTTTTCGTTTGAATTTACTGTTGTTGGCATCCAAAACAGTAAATATAAACGAAATAAGAAACTGTTGCTTGGTTGTTCCTTGATGTTGATGTGCCCTGAATATAAAACCAAGTTCGAGTTGGGTGTCTCTTTTCGGAGGGTGTCGGTCGGAAAATTCTGCAAAAATATGGAGGCTTCCGACAAACACAGGTGATAATCAGCTAATACAGATTTTGTTATCAGGAGTATTCAGCCAAATTGAGACTATAGACAAAGATGGTCGATTGCCACGTGTCTCATCCTATCATTGTTGCTAACCGGCCAAGGGTCAAAATCATTGAGCAGAATGGAATACATACAAACAGTCTATATCCACACTTTTAACGATAACCGGCTGTCCTCTTGATGTCACAGATTACGGAAGCTGGCAAAAGTATTTCGGAGGACACGGTACCAACCAGATAGGCGAACTGTCTGTGATCTCACGCCAACCAATCTATCTGTCTGCCTGCCTGCTGTAACGAATGCATGATAATTAGATCGTACCTACTGTAATGCCAGTGGGACAGTGGTAGACCCGCTCTTTGGAGTTCACTTCGCGACGGAACCATTCGTTCTAAGAGCTTAACTTCAAAGAGGGCGAGCGGAAAAATTTTCAATCTACTTCAAATGGGATTCGATTTACAACAATAATTGACACTCAGATAGTTGGATCGTTACTAATTGAAAATTTGTCAGAGCATACCTCATTTTGATTAAAGTTTTCGTTAGCCAGCTTAGAGTAAAAGCACTGAAATAGAATTTCTGCCTCATCCGACCTGATCAGAAACGATCTTGGAAAAGTATGGGTGCGTTTGTCTACGAGATTAGCGTATTGACCGCTACGCCATTACCTTAACACTACAGTAGAACACATTTGACTTTCTTTACAAGACTAGCAGTGGAAAATTGTAAACTTTTGCGATGCTGAAAATCAGCAGGTTGAAGTCTGTGAATTGGTTTTATATCACCCGTTCGATTTCAGGACTTATTGCACTGTTTTAACGAATTTGGCTTCATCGGCAATCAACTTCATATGACGGCTAAGTTTAAAACTTCCAACAATTCAGTTTGGGGAAGTTTTGGGCGATGAAAAATCTGGAGACTGGTTTCAGGGAGATAAGTACGCACACGTTATCTCCCGTAAGTTGATTGGGCAATGCAATCAGAGAGGTAAATTAAAACAGAACATTTGAGGTATGACAATGTGCACGTGTGTCTAAGGCATTTGGGTCTTTAGCTACAGTTACATTTTCATCAAGGTTGGTAAACTACTACTTATTCATCAAAACCACGATACCCATATTATTCCCTATGGAAATGAATGTGAATAACGTGAGTACAGATGTATAGCTCTACTTCAGTTGAAAGCACACGTACATCAAGTTAGTCGGTTACAGTGCAATCCTAAAGATAATTTATAGCCTGTTACTAAAGGAGCGGATATGAATGGCCTTTACTTCATCTGAAAATGAAAAATATCGTGTAGATATGTCTCACAATGTTTTTCATGTGCCTCATATGTGTCAGAACTAGCTCATGGTGCAATATCATTTTCACACACTCAAACAGTTAGGGGAAAACATGGTAAACATTGAAAGCTGATGAAGAAGCTAGGACGGTTGGCATGCACATAAAGAGCAAAAGATGGACGTAGCATCGAAGACGACCAGTAGTAAATCTTGAAGTATCTCGTTAAGTTTCACTTCTTTCACATCACGTCGGTTATTATGTGATATTACCATAGGTATTATATGATAGGGGGACATGAGGACAAAGGAAAATTTGATGCGAGCAGGTCCAAGATAGCCAGTCAATTGATGAAACTAGAAGTGGCATAAAGTAGCCGAAACGTATTCAATGACAAAAACTAAAATACAAAATAACAGTTTAAATGACAAAAACCAAACCAGCAAGAAGTTACTTCTTAATGTTGATAGGAAATTGGTACTCCTCAAGTCGTATTCGAAAGTAGTCCATTTAAAAACTTAAAGTTCATTCCACCAACATTCCGCATCTGCTTCACTGTGCTTTTTGAATGCCGCTCTAGTTCATCTTCTGTCAGACACTATTTAGCTGGGCCAGTCAAGTGTATATGAAACTTGATTCAAGTGATCTTTTTTTTTTAAAAAAAATAACTAGACGCGTTTCAACCACATCAAAAAAGCACTCGATTTTCCTGATTACCACTTCAAGTATTGTTTACACACATGACTTTGATTATTGTTGAGTGGTAGGGAATTTTAATTTTTAATATAAATTGAACACCACCCATAATTGATCGCAGCTGTCGCATTCTCATATACTTTTCAGTCGGCCCCCTTCGAAAAGAAGCACCACACTCGAGTTTCGCCCTCAGTAGAGCTCATCAGCAGTGCTTTAATGAGAGCGAAAGTTGAGGCTAGTATTTCTTTTCGAAAGAAGTCGACTGGAAAATTTATGTAGATGCGACAGCTGCGATAAGTCATGAGTAATGTTCAATCTGCAAGATTTGGTTTTGTCTGCAGAAGCAGTTACGTGATCAGAACGTTAGGGTATATTGACAAATGTGTTAACGAACATGTGTCGAAGTGGACCCTGGATTTGGAGGATGGTTACGCGGCCAGTATGATAACGAACGATCTACTACAGACCAGATACAGTACGCTTCCAAGGACCGCATTTAGAGTGTTGTTCAACCCTGAGTTCAGATAAGCACTTCAGTTTGCAGAAGTCGTATCATTTCGCCCGTTAAAGCCGAACTTGCGGACGCAAAAGCAACTGACAGCGAATCATGTGTCACTGTTGCTTTCTACACTCAGTTCATTTCTAGTAAGTTATTTCCTTCTCTCTTTTTGAACACCATTTGCTACTTTTTCGATTCGCCCGGTATAATAACCCCATTTCATCGTTTTGACTAACCAAAAATTAGTAAACATCCATTCATCTTCTTTTGCCTATACTACTTATAGACTGTTCTATAGTTTTCTTTCTTTTTCACACTTTGCCACAGTTATAATATCTGTCCATCAACGATGGACAGAGCAGTCAGCATGAAGTGGCCCAAAAAACAGGCATTTTTCCGTCACTAATCGACTGAAGCTCGCATCCCGGACCGTGTCAGTCGCCTGAGGCACTATCACTCAAAGATATTGATTTATCCTGACCGAAGAACATCAGCAGGCAACGTTCTCGCTGTGTTTCCTTGCATGTGATATGAAAGGTTCTACACGTTCCTTCCAGTTGATCATTTGGTAACTAACCTATGAGCCGAATCACGATTACCTTACAGTGTGGAAAAGGTCCAAAACGGTAATTGAATCATTCACTCTCGAGTCCTCACATGTGTTCTTCCGGTTAATATGTTGTTTTTAAATCATGACGCACCGCTGCACCACCCACATTTTAATTCGGCTTTTGACAGTCAGTATATCAAAGTTGGTGGAACCGTGTTGAGTTGGGTGAATCGACAACTGGATGAATGAGTGATATTGAACAAAGGTCTCTTAATCGATCGGTACGGAGAAGCAAACAATAGTAAAGGTGTCAGATTATCATACTATGTGTCCGGACCACAATCTTCCGCCTATTAACGGTTTGTGGGTTCGATTACCCAAAATGCGTGGTGCTGATGAAACCCAACAAGGTCTAACCAGGTGTCCACCACTTTGGTACTGGTAATTAGACCAATTATTTGCAAACCTCTCTCTCAACCCCTTCTCGGACTGAAGTGGATGCTTGCTCGTTTGAAACAACTGATCGATTTCACCCTATGAGGCAAATAAGCGAAACAGCTAGGAAGAGTAAAATACGCGATGTTACGTATTATTGTTCCGTGTAGAAACTACTGTGGTTATCATTATTGTCGACCACATTCCCACAACTCATAGTCGCTACTTGTACTCGTAGTTCCGTAAAGTGACCTGACATCACATCCACTGTTAAATTATTTGCCGTATAACACATTGAAAATGTTGTTAGGTGTGGCTTTATACATTTGTCCGCATGCAGACGTTTTTCTTTCGTGTTATCAGATTACACGTTGGTTAAACGATGGCTGAGAAGGGTTTTTGTGATTCATTGACGGTTTAGTTTTATAGTATTTAGTTACTAAATTTGGGCAATATTAGTGTTTCATCGTTTTCAGCAAGCTGGACTGTCGACGGTGTACTTCAAAATGGTGCACCTAGTAGGACAGTTGATGAGGGAGATCCTTGGTTATCCGTTCCTGAATAAGTGTTGGTAGTTGAACAAATAACGTCCGACGATTTATAATTGGAAAAATACTGGAAAACAGTGGATGAAAAGGAACGTTTAGAAAGTCACATCAGAACCGAACACTGAAGTGGACAGGAAAGAATTTATCACATTTTATGACTCATGAGTGCTGACTAGATGGTGAACAGGAAAATTTTAATGCGAGATATCTATCAGTTAAATGCAAATTCTAACATCATAATCCGTATGCTCTATGTTCTTGTTTGGCCCGCAGGTCTAAAAAGCACCATGCCTCAGGATGTTGTTTTGTTGATCACTGCGCAAGAGTATCCGCAAAGCGAACGTGACTGACCGTATACACATATCAAATCGACCGTGTTCGACTGGAGGTCAGTGGAACGGAGTTGGACACAGTTGCCTTCAGAGGACGTGGGTCGGAATTCAAAACCTGGTTGTGCCGAAGGTATACACTACTGACTAGCACTTTTTAAAGCTAACTTTAGATGAAGTGCTTCTTTTCGAATGGTGTTTGCCGGTTAACTCTTGCTGAATATGAAAGCCAAGATCACATGTGAGTTTTGTACAATTTTAAGAGTATTACTGTTGTTAAGGTAAACGGCTTGAATCACCATGCTTAATTACATTCTTCCCATGCACTTATACATTCCAGCATCCTGGTTCAACTTAGTTTTAACGTACACGTAAGTACAAATGATGTATCCGCTTATTTTCAAGTTGTTCGCTTGTAAAGCATAAAACTGAATACGTCCACCAGAATTGCCAGTGAACGTTTGACCATCGGAACACCAGACGAGCGATATCATTGACTTAACCCTACTAGAGTAATTCTGATTGTCTATGCAACTATCAACAATCAGTTTCAAGGCATCGTGGAGGTTTCTCTTAATAACAGTTCACTCCACCATCTGTGAGCAACAGGACTTGATCGCTTGTTTCTTCGCCATGATGCTGGTCTCTTGTCAAAGTTAAGTGTGAGTTGCCGATGTCCTTCTGTGTGTTTTCTTCCTTTGGTTAGCTAGCACACAGTTTATATAGGCTGATGGATCATTCGGACAACTCGTTTACAAAAAGACGTTAGGCTTGAGTGAGGTTTTTATCACGGGACCTCATGGATACTTATCTTTGCATTATTCGGGATTTGAACGTGCGCTCAGTTGCTTGTGAGGCGACTGTGTTGTCCACGGTGTTCCCTATGTTCACTGACCGATACAGACGAAGTACTAAGCCTAAACGCTCGGTAGCATCGGCTTGTGATTAATGAAGTGTGAGCTTATCACGTAGTTATTGTAAGCAGGAAATATGTTTCTGGAACAACACTTAAAATTGAACGATAGGCAGCCTGTTTGTTTACAGACCATTGTAACCCAGGAGAGTTACTGTTCTGATAACCTGCCCTGTCACTCCGTTGCCTATCTTGTTTTCCTTTTTAATATTTACAGGGTATTTAGTAGTATTTAGCCTGTAGGATAACTGCAGGCATCCAAACGTGGCAAAATAAACTTACATTCTAAAGTTTTGGTAAAACTTGTTGACGCATTTCAAACTCGCTATATGACGTCTTAAAGGGACAGTTGACTATATCGATAAGACGGCAACAACCTCGATCGATAACTGCCTGTCCCACTTTAACCCAATCGACCAATCGATCGAAATACCGAAAGTGGTCCGAGTGAACGAAGGTCATCCGGCTAGTGCACGTTAACAAGATGAGAACAGAACGCTGAGCATGTTGACTTCTTTTAGTGGCCACATCCTCCTTTCCGGCTACTGAACACAGATTGCTTGTCCAAGTGACAAGGATGCTAGTATTCCAACAACTCAACTTTCTGCCATCTGAACATGCGTGTTTAACAGTTTGAAGTTGAACATCACCCACAACTGATTGCAGCTTTTGTATTCTCATAGGCTTTCCAGTCGGCCACTTTCGAGAGGAAGCACTAGACTCGAGTTTCGTTCTCAGTAGAGCTCGTCAGTAGTGCATATCGTTGTCACTGCCAGGACTAGAACTCCGGCGGGAAAGTTTGTGGATGAGACAGCTGCCATCAATTGTGGATGATATTCGGCTTGAAATTTATCAAATCCCCAGTTTCTCATCAGTAAAGTTTAATCGTTGTTCAATGTAGTAACAGTTTACTGCAATACGTGCTTGTAAACATGCAGTACACTGTTGTTGAATACGTTGTGCAAACTTACGTTATCAGCTGATCCACTGAAGACTGTCAGATCAATGTTATCGATAGTTTTTCTATCGCTTTCAGACCATTAGCCTGACAAGGGATTCTAAAATTCTGGACATTATTCATAAGTCATAACTAAGGAATACCTGAACCGGTTGTCTCTAAAAACAGGCAAAGATTTGATCCCGTTTTTAAATATGTGCTCCGATGTTTGAATGGGTTGGTTTGCTCGTTATGCATGAGATGGACCAGCCATACATAATGTTGCATAAAACAACAGTAGATTAACGTAAACAGTTTGTGTCTCCTTACATTACGGTAAACTTTGCGGTATCCATTGGCTACTTACAGCAGTCATGAACTAAGAATTCTGACTCAGATTTTTCTAACTTAGCCCTGGCGACTGACTTTAAGTAGTTGTCAGATTGTTATTGACGATATGCTGGTTAATATGTGATAGTGTGCGCGAGATCATTGATAAGAATTATTCTGTGTGCCAGTGGTCATCACACAAATAATGTCACTGTAACCCTTAATTAAAGTACTGTGTTCAACTGAATAATCAATAGGCCGTAAATCATCTGGTTTAGTTTGGTGCAACTGATGCCAGTCCAGATTGAGGAAAATTTTGAATAATGGCCATGACTTCAAGGCTGCCATTCCTTTTTATCACGTGATTTGGTCAAAATATTCCCGTCGCGTAGGTGCATAGGACAACCTCACGTCAAAACCAGTGCGCCGAGATTCTTCACTTCACCCTGAAAAGTTCGCAATACTGGCCGGAACCATCAGTCCATAGGTGTGTTCGACGAGAAACTGTTGGCTCTGGCTAATTCTGAACAAATTACGCATGGGTCTGAAAAACATCCCACTAACTGGTTACATATATACCTTAGCAATGGGAATTAATTTAGTATTCCTTATGTTTAATAAGTTGATGAGGAAGCAGAATTGACTCCGTCCAAATAATATGACCATCCCATGGTTTTAAGTTATATATGTATATATATTCAGTGGACATGTACGTGCTAGCCATATGAGTCAAGGGTTCACTGGATAAAACGCAACGCACCTTGGACACTCCAATGGAGGAGCTCACATACACCGGGATCTCGACACTATCTACATAGGTAGTTAGATAGATAGATAGGAAAAAGCAGTAGTCGTTTTCAAAGCAGTCGGACAAACTAGGTAATTTTTAATTTGACCGCATGACTTCCGCTAAGGTCAAAATAGTCCATTTTAATTTTTAACAAAACATTTATGAGTAAATGTGGTATGGCTAAACGACTTCGATGTGCAATCTGTACCAGTGGTCAGTTCGCTAGCTATTATCTAAACATGTGCAAGTTTCCGTCTTGGGCCAATTAGTGAAAGTGCGTACACCGAACGTAAAACGTCGGTGTGTCTGTATATGATTTGTTCACATGCGCCAACATGCTTTTCTCCTAACTAGTCCTGTGTTCCCATTCACTGACGGTTTCATTTACTTGAGCGTTGAGGGGACCCAAACGGCTGGCTTACTAGCGTCAGATTGAAGACCAAACTGAGGAAAGGGTGCATTCTTCGCGTTTGTTGAGTATTCACTAGTTAAACATCATAAATAATGACTTGACAATGAGGACCGTGGGATACAGGTGATGAAGGCGCATTAGACAGCTCAATAAAACACCTACTTTCTACAGATAATCCCGTAGTCGAAGAAGTGGACAACAAATTTATTCTTTTGTCGTGTATTGTTGTTTATGCTGTCTCAAGTCACAAGAACGTTTTGATAAAACTTCCTCATTATTGAACCAAAAACTATTTTTGTTGCACTGTTGCACATACTGTGACGGGCATCAAACAAAATTCGACTGTTCCGGGAACAAAGTGTTCATGCGTTGATTAGTCTTGAATCCACAAATTAGACTGACACGGCTCAGCTTGCAGCATGTTTACACTGGGCAGGATCATAACAGCAAAGAGTTGAAAGAATGCTAATTTACGCCGCGTTCAGTCACAAGTCAATAATTCCATGTGACCCGTTTTGACCTTTCCAGGACGGGGTTTTACCGATGACCTTTCACATCGTGAATGAAAGCAGTTATTCACCGAACAATTACTGGTTAGTGTTGTTGTAACTCTAGACAACACATAACTGGTGGTGTGAAGTGTGCCTTATCAAGTTACACCAAACCAGAAATTGCACTAGTTAAACAACGACAACTGAGTGATATTCAAAACAGCTTATTGGTGGTTTGGTTCCGTACACGAAGGTTTCCGGTTCACATCTCGGGATAGTTATCACTGAGTTACGAGTTCAGACAAAAAAGAACCCAATCATTGATTCGGTTTGTGAGCACTGGGAGACATCCATGTTATGTCAATATATTCAACATATATTTCTTCCAGACCAGGTAGATACATTTTTAAATGTAATCATCAATTCCTACCTGTAAAACATACTGTTGGTCAGTTCAATGATTACTGTTTATGCAATCCGCCCCCATCTGCAAAACGACAATTTTCTGTGAGTTATTCGAAAATAAACGTTTACTGTCCTACAAGCACAGTAGGAATACGTACGTAGCAGGATGTTGACATGTTTTAACTCAACATTTGCATTTTGTCATCAGCCTTTAAATAGTGCGCAAACGAGTCAGTCTATTAATTATTCAATTCCATAGCATGCATCCGGCTTTAATCAGCCAATTTTGAGTGTTCAACATCAGACGAGATTGTCTGATCAGCGACTTCATCAGGTGTTAAAATGTTGGATTGGTGTTATGTACTATCTCGAATTAGCTGGGCCAATATGACGTCAAATTTGAAATTTGAAAGAATATGATGACTGAACAACTTGAGTTCTACGCTCACTGTTGTGTCTACCTGCACAGCTGATTATCGGTGACATTAGCAAAATGCAATGACTGAGGTCCACAAAACTGCTACTAAAAACAGACAACAGGTGGTGGCAGGACACAATCTCGTTTGCTACAGGAGAATCTGTGAAGGACAATTTTAACTGGAACTTAGGCTTAATGGAAGCAAAAAATCTGTGTGTACTGCTCAGGAGACAGAACCAGCAAACAAATAATATTTTACGATACGTTTGCCTTGATTATTTGCCGTCATTAATGCACCACTAATTGTATGATTGCAAATGAGCGATAAATCACACAACACACAACTATTGTTAGACAACCTGGCAAGCAGCTTAGTACGCTTTTCTTGGTATTTGGTCTGTATAGCGTCTTTATAGTGAAAAGGTTTATGCCAGTCCACTTTGATGGACCGTGTACTTTACGTTTGGTGAGTATGTGGTCACTCGTAATTCACAATACAACGTCTCATTTCCGATTCATCAAGTTCCTGTTTTGTGGAAACACGGAAAACGCCGCAAATAACGCCTAATGGATTAAAACTAGTAACAACGAAGTAACTCAGACGTGGGCGGAAATGTCTAATTGGTCAGTTTAGCAATAAACAGATGTGGAGTTGGTTTACACAAACAGAATAGTGACATGCATTTAAATCGACTCTCTTGGCAGCTCGGACAAATCCGGGTTTACGTTCACAAAAATTAACCAAGTACGCTACTTGTCATTTTTGTGCTACCCAATTCAATCCAGCTCAGTTCTTCTATCGATTACCTGACATTTACACAAAAATGTGTATCACAGATCCCATATATTTGGTTGACTTCCCAACTGGCTTTTATTAAGACTATGGCGCAGGTTGGTTACGGGCTTGAGTTACCGAGACGAAGGGATCAACACATACAGGGTATTGACCAAACATACGCTAGCTACATGGTTTAATGTTTATTTGATACCGCATGTGATTTATTACATAAACTCTGCACATTTAGGGTTTTCACAAGCAATCGTAATTGAGGTTTGCTGCATGTATCTCCTTCATTATCGTTTTATTAGATGCCGTGTTAAATCATTTTCTTGTTGTCTCCAACCCTTGGTACTTGGACGGTTCAGTTTATCAGAGTTCTTTCAGTTTTTTGACGCAAACTGTTCGTTCCGTTGACATCGATCCGTCCCTTTCATTTGACAGTGAGTCTTGGTCATATCGCCTACACGTTACCGATCGATTCCGAGGTCGTACAGAATCCACCACTTCCATCTCATCTCTGCTTCTGTTTATTAGATCATGTCTTTATAATGGCTACCTGCCAAGACATCCTAAATCACTTTGCATATTTGAAGATGAAGTTATTTAACAGATTATTTCAGGTGGTCAGGACAATGAGAATAGTTGCATTTGCTTCCGATAACTTAGGTATGACACGATTACACATATCCTGCACACTCCATACAACCGTTAACATTTTCATGGGAATAACTAAAGCAGACGTGGCAGCTCGCGTTTGAATCTTTCAAGCCATATTCGTTGTGCAGTGTGATATGGGTTATCCAAATAACCTGTTCGTAAACGTGTTCAGTCGTCAGGTAATCTGTCCTTCACTCAGACTAGTAATCTTGTGAACACTCACGCTTGCAACGGATCATCAGTAAAATTTCCTGCGCACAACGTTAAACGAGTATTCAGTAGATATTAGTTTGGTGACTACAAGTCAAATTTTAACTGACCATAGCGTTGTGTGAAGATGGTTTATGGATAGTCATTACTGAACCTCACTTATCACATCTGCGATCAACCAGATTCCCGGAGGATGAGGACCGAATGTGCTTATTTCATCCACCAAACAGAGCTTCATGAACTGTTCCGGGTGTTTTGTTATTTCAAAAGACCACAAAACACGAACAGTTTTCCATCTCTTGATGAGGTGTTTTCCGTCAGCATGGTCCATATTGGAAGTTTCTCTCTGGAGGATAACTGCACTTCTCAATAATCGCATAATTTGTGTAATCTACTCGTGCGAGAACAGGCTTCGTCTTAGTGGACGAACGGCTTCTCATGAAGAATCCACAAAAATTGAACATGGTGGGCTCAAAACGTGGATGATTCATATATTCACGGTACACCTGAATTATATATATATGTATAATATTCCGTCCGGGCAGTTCAACGAAGGGCAGTGGAGATCTTTTGATTTTTCGGTGAAATTTCAGCTCTTTGTCAGCTGGTTTTAGATGCACCTAAAACCGGAACAAATAGTTCACCGTTCGATCTTCAGTATCGTTAGATATGTTCTTCACAGACAAAATTGGAGAGTAGGAAATAATCACAAAAATTTTTTGATGCACTGTTTCTTGCATAAGCAGTAATTTTGTGCATATTTTAAAATTTAACATCGTATTACGGATGACTTTTCGACGAATAGCTGTCGCGAAATGTGCATGACGACCTATGTCAGTGATGCGGGAACGTCTAAAGTTTCTTAGCTAACTTAAAACGTTAACTGTGGCCGTTTCTTACTCAAGTATCATTTAATTTCTGTCATTACTTACATGCTCTTAGAAAGTATTCATTTTAGTATCGAATATCACAGATCATTTTGTTGAGTTCCACATAGCGTTGTGCACAAGGAATGATCGTTTTTCTTCGCAAATGCCACCTGTGTTAAACTCTTGTTCGATGTTTGGTACTTCCCGTTCACCGGCGTAAAAATTGAGACAAAATTGCTACACATGTTTTCGGGAAGTTTTGGTATAGGGATATTTAAAACAAACGTTACGCTAATTCCGACCTGCGCAAGTTATTGATTACTTGATATTAATATATGGGTGTGTTATTCATCCTCTCCAAGCATCGTGGTGTAGAACGTTATAAACAGTTGGTGATTTTCATAATTTCACACCTAGAATAAATTTAACTAATTTTTCTTATTGCAAAACCTAGGAATAACGAGTCACCTAGAAACGTGATTCGTTTATTTTGCAAACAAAGCCCAACATTAGCATTTCGGTAGGTGCACTTCGGAGGCTTGGCTTAAATGAAGCATGTGACTGATAGCCTTGCTAAACCTTACCCTATATCCTACGTCAGTTTTTGATTTTAGAACGAACTAAAGTTATGTATGAAATCGTGCTGTTTATTTTCCACTATTTTTGTGAAGTCAGCGTTAAAATGTATTCAAATGCATGTTTCACCAAACTGGGAATTCTTTGTTTGAACCCTAATACTTTCGTAACGAAAACATTCATAGTGTCTTACAGGTAGAATGTTCTAGTTAGTGTCTACGTCCATTTTATAACTTCTTCAAATGTGCAGGCTAGAAACGTTTCACCTGTTTTTGTTTAACCTGTACGAAATCTCACGTTCACTAAGATTTTCACATTGTGCTGCGTCGCATTCTCATAAAAAGCCAAGTGTGGCGTAATTCACCATACCTAATGGCAGCACATTCGCTAACTGAAAAGTATAAACCTGACTGCTAGTGACTGACCTGTCAAAGTCAACATAACAAGTTTGTCTCGTTGCTACCATAGTGAACGTTAGTACGACTGATCAGTGCACGCTTTCTTTAGATATAGGTTCATCGTTACTAAATGTAAGTTTGCTGAGAAAACAATTGTAAGCATATCGAGCAAATTACGATTTACACAAACAAACTCTTTTATGTGTTGAAAGAACGGTCTTTACGATAAACTATCAACATTAACTTGAAAAGCTATGGTGTCACTCTGGTAAGACTCCAATTGGGTCCTTATGGTTCTACGTTAAAGAACATTTTCATGGGTAAATTTGAGTGCCGCCAGCTAGTTCAGCCTATTAACGACGACAAAAATAAGTATTTTGTTCTGCTGAAGTTACAGGACGTTTTGCTTGTTGTGATTCATTCGGTCAATCAGGCACATTCTTTCAGGAACGGAATCAACAAACTACCTTTTTATTTCACGGATTTAAATCTAGAAGTCTCCCAGGTGGAATTTTTCAGCGTTCTCTTTGTGGGCAAGTATTGTGGATGGGAGTAAAGACAACTTGTCTTATATTTCTGGAGCAGAAACTTCATACGCTGTTTTACGATTGGAACAAGAAAACTTTCACTGGTAGACATAACAGACTAAATGGTAAGGACAGTCGTTAATGTGTCAAGAAGTAGCTTACCTGTAGATCGCAGGAAGAAACATCTATTCAAGCAGATCAAGGAACATCGGACGGAATGGCTTTAAACAGCTTCGGCAACACAGTTGTCACGCAGCTGCCGACAGACTACAAACCTCATTAGTATCCCACGCGTCCCATGTTAAGGCACACTATCTTTAATCACCTCTTAGTAATAATAATACTAGTTTTGTTTTAAGACACTTAAATGGTCATGTATAACAAAGATGTACGTATTCATGGATAGAAAATTGCTCCAAACACTTTACATTGTTTAAATAAAATGGTTGCTTGATTATTTTAGTCAAACCGGGAATATCGCCTAGAGGAGGGACATACTCGCCAGTGGGGGTGTTTAGCGCCTAGCTGCTATACCACCAACCAGCCTAAGAAATATTTCCTAGGAGCCCTACTTGAAATTCTTTATATATGTATTGTTCGATGACTCCGTACAAATGTAATATCTGTACACGTTTTCTTGTCATGCAGTTCTATATCTCAGCGACTGATGGCGGTTGGCAAGTTTGTGAGACGAAGCTGTACAGGTTTCATATTTGGACATTCCTGGGGCAGCAGTTGTTTTCTTACAATTAACCACTGCAACGACTTATTGTTTCTGGTCTCTAGTTATAATCCTAGGACGTTAATGGAGCCTTAAATATTTGGGTGATATTAGAATTATTAACCCTGTATGATTCCTGACACTTGTTGTATTCCGCAAGAGCAATGGCATGCACGGTTCCCAAAGGGTACCCTTCTGACCAACAAGAGCCAGTTTGTTGCCAAATATGACGAACAGAGTTGGATCAGTTGATTTTGGCCTTCAGTCTTCTTCCCGCGCCATACTCGGGCTTACCTGTTAGTTCAAGTCGACCAATGCTATTCGGTCAAACATTGGGGGTTAGTAATCGTTACACTGATTGCCAATCGATTACGTAGTCCGAATATTCGTTCACACACAAAAAAGGGTTTTCGAACCCTGCAGTTACCATAGTCAAAGGTCACATCACCAGCCAGCAATGCTAACATAAATCCTGACTGCAAATTTACGACGTAATTGTGTATGCAACTACTAACCCATCAGCCTTAATTTACTGACTTAATTGAGCTTATTGTAAGATAACGTAATAAGCTAATAATTGATTGTGTCATTAGTAAAAATGATTCCATCCAGCAGTCAGTCCATCTGCAACGATTCTAGTCGGTCCCATTATGTCCTTTAAACGGCATTTAAAGACAATAACCAAATTTACAGTCACTTTAATATTGTGTCAGAACTTAAATACTAAGTTCCGTAAATTATCTCAAAGAGTTCAGAAAGTTTGAGTTATGTGAATAGATGATTCTAGTAAGTTTTTAGATAGTTCAAGCCCTATTCTTTTATGTGTACGTATTAAGTTGTCAGAAATGGCGACTGGATATGTCACCTTCTATAAATTATAAATTTGTCATTTGAGTAATGATTCTACCTGTTCTGCAGTTATTGTGAGGTTACGGAAAACGAAATGAAGGGCCGCTTTTTTACGTCATAATCTGGGTATGTTAGTCACAACTGTTATTCCTGGTCACCGGGTGTTAGCTGTCTTTGACAAGCTTTAGGCACCATTAGCTGTCTATTAGAAGTTCACATGGAACAGAAGAGCTAAGTTCGCTTTACGTCTTTAGCCGAATGGATGAAGAATACGCACCGTCTGTATTCTGTGGACGTGTATTCGTCAATATGTCCTAGTGCCCCGCAAGCTTTCCCGAACCTATTCTTACGAATAACAGCAGTTGACTGGATGTCAGTGTAGTTCACACTGCTTGCTAATGTGTCTCTGACTGCAGGTGTGGTGGTGGGCTATCTGCCAAAAGTGTGTCGCCTCTCAAGCCGATCGGGCAATCAGAGCACGTATAATTATTTAGTTGTCCATAATGTGAGGGTCAATGGCGCAGTGATCAAAATGGTTGCCTCATGAAAGCGTGGCCGGAGTTCTAGTCAAGGCAGTGGCAAGGATATGCACTACTGACGTGCTCTAAAGAGAGCGAAACTTGAGTCTAGTGATTGTTTTCGAAAGAGGCCGATTGAAATGTTTATGGGAATGCAATAGCTGCGTTCAATTATGGGTGATGTGTAATTTATATGAAAAACCGAAACCCAGTACTGACAATCAGTAATGAAAATAAGTTGTTAAAAGTGGATGTAGCGGGTTAAACACTGACGGTCAGCAGCCGTAAACACGATGGGCATAGAATAGAATTAGTGGCCACTAGCTAACTGGTGATCACTTGTTTAAGACTGGTAGTTGTGATCTAGAAACCACTTGGGAGATTCCAGTTTTGGCGGGAAAACCTGTAGCGCTATCCAGCCATTAACATCTCGGACGGTTGGCTTATAGAAATACTGGAGTCCAGCTAAAATATTCGCTGAATTGTTATTTCGTGTACCCAACGGGAACAAGTTCACGAAAATGCGTCCTAAGTTTTTGAAGTTTTATTGACAGGTTACCTAAGTAGTTCAGTTGTCAGCAGGATACTTTTTTCTGAATATGTTTGTGTACGAAGTGGTTGGTTGGGTAGAACACGTGACGTATTCATTGCGTCTACTGAAAACTTGTAGAAATCATCCAGCCAACTTGGTTTCCAGGTTTCCAGAGTCGGCGACTCATTTTGTGTGATTTGCTTGCGGAGTTAGTTCAACACGAATGTCTGCGTCACGTATGGTGACAGTCACATGATTGAAGCAGCAACCAACTGCTAGGGTCACTAGTGTTTAGAAGTCGGCGTGATGTATGACGAAGAACACCTGGTTAACCACTAAACTGTCGCATGCATGGCAAACCACTTATGCAGTCGCTAGGCTGAAATCTTTTTCTGGAGAATTAGTGTTAATCCACTAGTCCACTGCTACTCACTCCCTGCCTTGTGGTACAGTCTTTCGAACAAAGGAATAGCATTTTGTGATCCCACTGGAACCCTGGTTCCAGCAATTCTTCCTCAGATTCTACGACAGACGTAGTTAATCCTAGCAACACAATCCCGAAGGAAGAAGGCCTGAACGAAATATAGAAGCTTCGCAAGAACAGGCAAAAATAGTTAACAGCTGAGCGGTTTAGCAAGGTCAGACTGTTCAATTCAAATATTGTGATCGTCTGCACAAAGTTGTCAACATCCCGGTCTGGAGAAAGCTTTTATCCAAACGGATAGGTCCGTCTGTGAGTATTGTCTAGACGAGGTACAGTATTCCTGTTCATGGGAGCAAACGATATGTCGTGAAATGCCGGTAGAGTGAATCGAAATATGATTATCGAATACGTTTGTTAGCAGTTGCTATGAATTTGTGGAACATCAAAAGAGTGAGGAGTGTTGTATAAAACAATACATCGTGCATAACGCCGGGACGGATAGAATGCGCGGAAATGAAGGCTCAGTTCTAAAAATCAAGAGCACAAGGCGACTGTGGGGGAACCTTCCAGCACACCGTTGTCAGCAGATGTAAAGACAAATCAACCGTGCAAAATAATGTTTATGTAATTGTGTAGTTTCACATTAAGTGGAATGGAAGAAAAAAGCTGATCGTCTTCTTAGGTCACGCGTCTTTTGCAGTCATAGTACTCACCTCCCAGCCTCTGATTTTCATCGTACGC
The DNA here is from genome assembly GCA_014338405.1 of Paragonimus skrjabini miyazakii. Lineage (NCBI taxonomy): Eukaryota > Metazoa > Platyhelminthes > Trematoda > Plagiorchiida > Troglotrematidae > Paragonimus > Paragonimus skrjabini miyazakii. Next base: position 235,453 of record JTDE01000392.1, read on the forward strand.
TACTCAGATCTAATATAGGAATTAATATGGATACTTTTAATGGGTGCAGTCAGAGAGGTCAATAGGCCACCCCAGTTCTGGCGTTGGACTCATTGAACGTCAGCATCTGTTTAAAAATTGGGGGGTGGCAGACCTCAGGACATTGGTTTGCACAGCGCACCGACAGCACCGGCTATGGATGACCGTGTGGTCGACACAACCGGTCAGGTTAGAGTGAACATCGTCCCAAGTATAACGTTCGCAGCCGCACTGGTGGATGGTAAATTCCCGTTAACAGCAGGTTCTGCGCCGTTTATTTGGTAGACTCTGCTAAGACACGTTCATGAAGCGAAACCTTCATGAACGTTCACGTGCCTACTTAATCTTCAACTAAATGTAGTGAAATCGGAGTTAAGGCTACTTTTTATTAGGATCTGGCGGCTCTCCTAAGGTTGAGAGATAGCCTTGTTATGTTCATTTTGGCCGGTGGTATGAAACCTCAGGTCGGCTGCCCTAGTGAGATCGAATCTGGTTTAGGTGATAAGTTTGGATTAGATGTAGATCGCCCGAAAAGCAATGGGCAGCTCTTAAAGCTTGTAGACAGAATATGATATTTTCAATCAGCACAAGTTTTAAACATCTTGTTTGTCACTGTTGTACTTGGAGCCCCTTTCGACATATCAGACTTGGAGCAGAGAGTATTTGCAGTTTTCTTTTTTACAACCAACTACTCACAAAGGAGATCTGGTGAGAACCCTGTTTTATAGAGCCCGATAGATCTGCACTGATGACTACTCGCAAAGAGAGGAGGTGAGATTGCAGAAGCTGCTGCTTACAAACGAATATCCCGAGAGGTTCATCGATATTCACAGCCAGAAAAGACTGATCGACTGCAGTGAGTACGGTTCTTAAGAAACAGGTAAGTCAAAAATTACAGTCTGCTTTAACTCACACATACCCCGCGGCCGAAGTGCAGTTGCTACTCACAACTAGCAGTGTCGCTTAGCTTCTTCATAGTCGTGACCTACCGAAATGTTCTGTCTCACTTGTAATCTATCAGATCACTTGCAGTTGCGGTGACGTCTATATCGCGACAGAATAGATTAGCGTCTACGACAAAGAATGGCCCAACATACGTCTATGTGGCTGGTGCACCCGATGATGCAACAGGCAATGGCCGAACAGTGACTGAACCGAAGCCTGACCACATCCATTACAAAGCATACCATGTTGACCCCGTTAACTCGTTTCAAGTATTACTGCGCAATCGCAGTTATAAATGGCTCGGTCTCTCCGGAGAAATATTAATCAATACTCGCCGTTCAAAACTGTGTTATTAGTGTACTGAATCAAGGGAACTATGTGTTTTAATTCGGACTTGGCCTTATGAAGGCTACATAGTTGCCAGTTGTGAATGGCCTGGCTCCATTCCAGACCATCGTCTTTACTCAAACACAAACTTGGGTCAAGACTATACGTTCGTACTTTGTAGCTTTCGTTTTAAAAGAGACCAACAAATCATACATGTAAACATGTCCATACATCGGATGTTTAACAGGCCGGGTTGCAACTCCTCTATTATTTGTCGTCGTACCATTTCACATCTTCAGCTTGGTGTTAAATTCGCGTATGTTAAAGCACTTAAAAATGTGACAATACATAATGCTGCTAATTCTAACTGACATCTCTTTATACTTTCTCTGACTAATTCCGCATGGATTCATGTGTGTCTGCTCAATCTATCGGGCCGATTTGTTACTCCGGAGTCACCTATGTTGATCAACCTGACTGTAAACATCCTGCACCGACCGGAGAAAAATGTCTTTTTTCAACACCCCATATAGGTTTTCCGTAAGCTAGACACTTTTCTTTCTGATGAACGTGTCTTCCCCGCACAAGTGACATGAAATCAGCAAAGCTCTTTCCCTCTGCCTGTTTGTAGCCTCCAACACAAGGTCGTGGTCCACTTCCAAGTAAGTCACTTTTTGTTCTTTTATGGTTTCCCTGTTGTAAGTGTCGATGCATTAGGCAGGTGCCAAATGTGGACTGTTTAGCTTTCTCTAGGTAACAAGCAGATTTCGAAAGTCAGTAACCATTGTCCCCGATAAGGATGTTTGCAGAAATTGCATGGTTGCAAGTTTTTGAAAACGGTTACCTGTTGATCGGTTGTCCCTCGGAGTTTTTAACTCTTTCGGAAGAACTGGAAACCTTCGTACGTTTCGTTTATCTGTCCCAAACAGTATTGCTCGGTTAATTTCTCTCCTGGTCCTCTGCAAAGATCAAGTTTCAAAGGCTATATTTCTTCCAGCACTGATTGCATGTCAACACTTGGCAAAACGGTATTCTTTAGTGGCATCCGATAGCTTGTTAAACAAGCAAAAATCGTAAGCATCAGTTATTTACAGGCCCCTTTGTGTCGCCCACATTCAACGATTCGGGCAAAGTAAATTTCAGCATGTTGATCGGTGTGTTCACTTTGGATAATTCAGTTGTATTCTTTTTCGTTTTGAAACATCTTGTTAGCTTCCGAAATAAAGACAAAGCGACAGCGCTTGTGGCACTGATGACACAATTTTACTGCCTCCTTGGGTTATTTTATAGTCAAGAAAGTAGTAGTAGTAGTAGTAGTAGTAGTCGGCGCGCTGAACCACCTCCCCGAGGTGCCGACTGGGCGGTCTCGGTGCAAACCTTGACCGGCTAAGAGTTCAGCAAATCCAGATAGGGCCAACCACTCTACCTGGTTTTAATCGTACTGGTTACAATCGATCAAGACAATGGAATTACCGCCGGCACCTCCGTGCAGGCAACTACCAGTA
>JTDE01000392.1:240697-254338 GCA_014338405.1 Paragonimus skrjabini miyazakii
TTGCTTGGACAGACAAGATTGCGAAGTACGGGACCGACTCTCATAATGCTGCCATTCAATCGGTCCTCCATACCTTGGGCTGTGATGTGAACTCTGGTTCTCACTCACCTGTGATCATCTCTTTTCGCGGTATTATATTTCCTTCTTCAGGTAATGCTATTCTTCGACTGTGGCTGCCCTCCTACGCAGTCACGGATTTATGTCTACTGACTGTTCTAGGTTCCCTAAAAACTTACGACACATATATGCGGGGAACCTGGTGTTAACTGTTGCCACCTCTCTGACAGTTGTCTCATTATGAAGGACATTTTCTGTCCCGATGCGTGAGCCTTGACTGTGATAGCACTTTTGCGCCCTGAAGAGCTTTTTGATTTTGTGAGACTGATCGTTCGCCTATTTTTTTCTTCATTATTTTTCATATATTTTATTTTCCATTCTATATTTTTTCAGCATATACGCCACATATAACTTTTCATTTGATGACTGGCTCATAAACACCTGCTATTCTTGTGAGAGGAATTGTGAATTGTTGAATTTCGCTAACCATGCAAAGTCTCACATTTGACATGCAGCTTGTTTTCGCATTAAACATTTTTATATCTCTTGCCTAATTTTGGTGTCACCGTTTGTTCTTTTTTTGAACGAAGATATGTATATTGCTCTTCAAAATAAACGATATAGTAGTAGTAGTTGTACAGTGAAAGAAATCCAGTTGGTCCCGAAGCCTCGGACTTTCTGTCGGTTATCTGTGCTCTACTTGTTGCTCTGTGGTTTAACATGGGAACACAAACGATCTGTTTTACTCAGGTGCATTTTATAACAAATCTGATGCTGCTCCTGACCTTCTGGTTGGCCACATTCCGGTGACTGATTTTGATTGGCTGTGGCCTTCCGCTGATCTCTGGGTGACCCCGTATCGATTAGTTCGACAAAGCGAATCCTTTTACGTTTTCGTTGTTTTCGTTTGTTGGTTAATGATACTACCGACCGCAATCTCTGGTTGTCGGGAAAGCGACCGGGCCAACGTTGAAACATAACTAACAAACCAGTCTAGAATGCAAGCTTAGCAGTTCTATCCGTGAAGATCCCAACAAGTGCTGGTCCCAAGTGTCACTGACCGTTCGAGAAGCTGGTACTATAGTATGCCTCATGGTAGTACGTGAATTAAACGAACATTGCATCTCGTGAAACTGGTTGCAGGTGTCTGATGCCAGATGGAACAGTTCTCATGGCGGTTCACATAACAAGCCTAGGTGGAATCTTCGCAAGGACCCAACAAATAACCACGATGTTAATTCGAACATTGATTTAACAAGGGAAATTAATGAAGTAGAAGCTGATTTGGCTTTAACGAACACCAGCAGGCTCTTCAAACTTTAGGAAAGAACAGGCAGAGTTTTGTCCTGGGCTAGGGTGCATTGATCTAATTTTCAAGCCGCTATATTCTGAAGCAGTCACGTGTGCCAAGAGTCAATAATTCCTGTTTTTCTCGATTATAAGCGTGTCTTTGTTTGAACTGATCGATGCACACTTATTGAATCGTTTAAGCAAAAGGGTGTGACGAATAGGTTTCTGAGCTACCGAAACTTCATTTACAAATTTCAGTTCAGGTTACCGTCCATGGGGAACTGTCCAAAAACCTCGGTACCAAAAGCGGCGTATTTCGTGGTTGTTTACAGTTCCATTTCTGTTCTATTTTTCATGGATAATATAATGTCTGTTGCACTCGTAAGATGCCAGCGTTGACCTCCTACCTGACGGACTATTGGACATTTTTGATTGCGCTTATAACAGTGCGTTGTGTGACATTGTGAAAGGAGTGAAGACAATGCTGTATGTTATTTCACGCTTCGCAGCTTCAAATCGTAAAGTGATTTTACGAGATCATTGTGATTGCATAGATTTAATGTTAAACAATGAAGTTCTGAAAGTTGTTAACAGATTTGTGTATTCAGGAAGTTACGCTAACGGCGATAGAGAGATTAGTAACGAAACAGAGGCTTGTATCATCAAGGTCAAGGCGGTCTTCAAAAACTTAAAACGTTTCTGTCGACAAAGAGTCACTTGTCTTACACTTACACGTCACATACACAGAGACAACTGTATGCATCAGGATGCTTGACGTAAACCATCTTCAAGTACTTGAGAGTCAATACTGGCGTTTGACTGCTCATATCTCATGGTATCGGCAGACAGGCGACGAAGTAGCTAAGAATCAAGTATGTGGTAGTGACTTTCAAGTGATTTGTTTTTTAATCTTCGAGTTTTTACATAGTTAGATGGCTAGGCAATCTACTTAAGATGTCAGTTAACCGTCTGGTAAGTTAAACACTCTGCTGACGTTTCGACCGACCAGCGTAAGGTGTGAGGTGCAGAGAAATACAGTCGTCCAGTAAGGGACTGGCCACTGTATGTTGGTGTCGTCCCCAGGGCTTAGGCCAGCATGACGCACAGAAGTGATGTCTGGGGGCATCATGTGGTACGACAGCTAACCATGCTCAGTGGCATGAGTGGTGCTGCCTTTTGGCACAATTGTCTGTAAATTAGATATATGTAGTGACGTTTAGAAGTAAGAGCTGTAAGAAAGCTGCCTTGCAAATGACGCCTTAGTTGCAATTACAACCAGGCTTTTCGTTTGCATGCTATAGGTATTTTGCCGATGAATCTGTATGTGTGGACAAAGTTATTTTTAATACCTAGACCTTTTCGCTACCTATTATATTTTTTCCAGCTAGGGCTTGATCTTCTCTTCGTTGTTTTTTGGTGGATATGTCTCAGAGCTAAACACTTCTGTATTACTGCTTGTGGCAGTGATGACAATGAGTCAGTCGACCCTCGGGCTACTTTTGGGTCACTTTTAAACCTTCTGGAAATTTGGTTTGAAGTTACTGCGAAGAAAGCTCTTCCCTTCTCCATAAACCTTCGCGAGATCTTCTACAGTGGGTTCATTGAAATGTAGGACAGAATTCAATCTGATTGGAAGCTGGGAAATGCGTCTAGATGAACTGATAATAATACTGATAATTTACAATAATAAGACTAGCTCTTAAGTTCGGGTCAAGATTGACCGAATCACAACTCGACGTAGGCTGGTTTGTGCTTGCCTCTTTTCGTAAGCTATTGCTGTCTCTGACAGTATGCGCCTAACGAGTCTGACCAGTAAGGTATCAAACAGTGTGTGGCATGCGCTTCAGTTAACTGTCACGCCTGAAATATACGGGTTGATGGTGGAAATTTGGTTCATGATGTTCCTGAGACGAACTAAGGGATCGGGTTAGTAGTGAGCTCATCGGAGGCCTTTAGATGATGCGGCATAACGTGTGACTACTTCTTTACGATCTGGGCCAAGAGCTACTAAAGCAGAAATTGATATTGATGAAAAAGGTGAAAAATCCGGAAATTTTAGTTATATTTTTAAAGAGTATATATAGTAACAATCTTTCCTCCGAATTCACTTTCTTACAGACTATTACATTTTTATCTTGTTGTCCAGGAAAGGAAAGAAAAGTAGTTGCCACACGAAGCTGCGGTTATTGTCAGGACACAGAGCGGGAAGTCAAGCATCTTCCTGGGCTACGGAGGTAATGAAAGGTTTGATAATTTGATCAGAAACCCTGCAACTTAATGTTTTAAACGAAGGACAGCTGGTTGGTTCGGTATGAAATGCTTTCACGTTGTGAACCAAAACTCACAAGATGAAATGCTGAGAAAGACTACGAGTTTGAGGAACGTGGGAATGTGCTTTTCATACCTTTTTCGCAAGAGCGTTCCAAGATCCGGGACCTACCGAACTTCTGTCTGTCTCGTGCCACTGCCTAGTATTTTCTTGCTTACTCGAACCTACTGCTTAAGGGGAAGAAAAGCCAAAACTACCGGCCGTGAAAAGATTTGAAGACAGACGTATAATGTTTTGTATGCAAAACTGTATTTGCTTATCGCATGTCCTCAACAACATATACTGTCCCTTTGTTAAAACTGTGCATAAAGAAGGAGACCTTCGATGCAGATTAATCTGCGCAAACATTTGCCTTTTATTGTAATTTTGCCTCCGAGTTAATTTTTGGCCGAAGTGTAAACAGTTATCAATTTCTGGACATTACATAAGGGTCGGCCACGTTAGTGTGTGACAGTGGACTGAAAGATATAGGTAATCAGCGTCTGAGAAAGAAGTTCGAGAAGTAGGAAACCTCGCAAGAGAAATACTGAAGATAACAGACACAAACAACAAGCAAACTCAGTATATACCGAGATAGTTTAACAAACGTACGAGAGAGGATTCCTCACTGTCCATGTTCTCTTCATCAAGTCTGACCAGTGGTTGTCTGCAATTTTGAATGCAGCATCATAGGTGAAGGTTCGTTCTAACTTAATGAATCACGAATTGGATGGCATTAGCTTCAGGAATACTGCAATCGGAATTCAGATCCAAGCAAAATGCATGTTCAGTAAATTATACTGTGAACGGGAATTCAGGTTTGTAAATTTTAACGAGACGACCTTGATTTTAAGCTCAAATGACCATTCGAATTTGGTTACATTTGATCAAAATATAACAGGCTAAGTTCTTTAGCCTTTTCTAAAATCTTGGCGCACTTCCATAACTTGGTGTGTAATGAAGATTGATTGAGAACTGTATTCTCGTTTTACACTTCGAGAGCGCCTGACGACGAGATATTAAGGTAACACATTTGCCAGCAATACCTTGGACGCAAAGTTTTATCAGACATACATTTAGGAGCTAGAAAATTTGTACTGTTTACCTCAAGCTGTACGTAAACACCGAGTTGTTTGATTCGGAGTGAAAAGTTTCATCCGTATTTCAAAACTGTTGGGGCTTCTTTTCATGCAGCAATGAAAGAAAGATCACACTGCCCGCAAGTAGGTGGCTGACCTGCCAGTGACTCTAAAGTTAACCTTGTTCAGTGTATGAGTGTGGAAAATACTACTTGCGACTAAACCTTGATCAAATAATTGCATTTCAGTCATATCTGAATTCAAGATTTGGAACTAACAACTTTTTTTAGCAACCAGTCTAAGGAATATAGTGAGGTTTCTACCGGTGACCACAGCGTCGATGATGTGGAAAAATCAGAGGGAAGGACCTAAAGTTGCCTATCCACGGTTTCATCACCTGTCGGGCTAAAATACCCAGACTCTTGAAATATTCGCACAAGCAATCTTGGTCTCAGAAAAGTACTTGCTTGATGAGTCACCCGTTGTTTCTTTCGTTATGAAAACGGTGTGCCTTGACTTCGGTCGATAGCTCTTTCCAGCTTCGGCGGTCCCAAGTCTAATAAGTTCTCCTGATTCTGTAGTGCTGATAAGACATGGATGTACGTCTAAGCCCTCCTACTCGAGCTTCAAAGCTTGAAAAAACAGATAGTTCCCGAAGAAATTTGAGCACCAAAGCATGGTAAAAAAATAAATGTGTGCAATTTTGTTCTTTCGAAAAGAGATCAATTCCTTACTGGACCTGGTTTAAGATTAGACCTTAACAGTGGACTGTTATACTGACATACTCCTCCGCAAATCCTTTTGTGGTCCCGCTTGAGGTCGGCACAAGATGAGATTGTATCATGAAAACAAGTCTGAACTCAAGGTGGATTTACTGGTCGATGACAGATCCAATTTTATCAAATGATAATGTTATTTTTGTGGTCCGACATCTTTTAGTTATCTGCATATACAATTGAAAAAACTACAGCAAAAACAATTTAAGGCAAATGAATTGGTCTAGCAAGCTGTTAAAATTACGATTTCTAAGTTGAAATGATACCGCCTTGAGGAGTTTTGTGTCTGAGTGTGTCGTACCAAAAAATGTACTAAAAATTGTGGAAATTTTGACCAAGTGGTACAAAAAGTGAAGATTCTCTAAAGAACGTTTTTGATCTATTGGACTTTTAGGCATTTTAGAAATGCTAAGTTACTTCCATGATAGGCGAATCAATTAACACCGACTTATTTTGCTGTCGTACTCTGTAGTAAAGAATTATCGAGTAAATAAGTATTCGACATGCATTGGATAAGTAGTTTCAGTTTTGTATTATGGATTGGAGACATAGCTAATTCGTGCGGAAGAACAAAATCAAGCATCGTGAGAAAGAAAAATAATCGACTCGCAGATGCAAGCTCAGTGCATCTTTCTACGCGATGTTTCACTCTTAACTTCTTAGGTTAGAAACCCTCGATATCATACTCTTATGGGACCACTAAGATGGCATAGTTTGTGGAATTCATATAGCACATTGGTAACTTTTTAATACAACAGTACGCGAATAAATCTCTACTAGTATTTGTTGCAACTGTAAAATTAAGTATTCAGTCTTGTACGTCCACTCCTAGGAAGTCAACCGCCTTAACTGGTGTTCACGTTTCCCGATGCCTACTTGCCTATGTAAATTGAACATCACCCACAACTGATCGCGGATGTCGCAGTCCTACAGACTCCCCAGTCAGCCCTTTTGGGAAAAAGCAATAGACTCGCTCAACAAGTTAATGACTTCGGTCATTTCAATTTGGAGAGATGTCCTAGTCGAGGAGGTGATCAACTGGAGTTAACATGATAGTTACTGTATCATCTCTCGAGGCGATCAGGCAATCGGAGCATTACTCGCAAGCAAATGGGGCTGAGCGTTTACATACGATAATTCAGTCTTACCTAATTTGAGGTCAATGATGCAGTGGTCAATACAGTTGCCTCACGTAAACGTGGTCGGAATTATAGTCTCGGCCGCGACAAGAATATGCATTGATGACGTGGTCTAACAGCAACTAAACTGGAATCTAGTGTTTGTTTATTTATTCCACAGCACATTAATTGAACCGATTTTGTTTGAGATGCGTGCGCCAATCACTTTGAGGATAAAAAATGGTGATGTGACCAGATGATTTATGTTACGAACCGGAACACCTGCTCAATTGATCACTGGCTGTGTGAATGCAGGTATTCTCAGTTTAATAAACTAGTAACGTCAAATTAACTAACCTGAAATGAACTGTTGTCAGAGAAGCCTTTTAACGATCATTTCGAGTGTAGGCCATGACAGCCTAAACATCGGTATCACCGCATGCAACCATTACCCTTATATGATCTCCACGACTTCACCATTTCGAAAAAACGTTTTTTTTTAAAATAATGTAACGTTATTCAGATTACCAGATGAACTCGTCGACTTTGGTAGTGTTCAATTTATGAATGAAATGTATCTTACTGATTGCTATAGAGACTAAATTCTACACACCTCTGTTTGAGAGAAGGTGAATTTTACGTTGCAAATGAGATAACACTGGGTACATACAAGGGATGAGGAGTTAAAACTGATGACCAGCATCATTGCTATAATAAACCGGCTCGAAATGCATTGCTCTCTGTGTGTAATAATTAGCTCACAGTGTTGTTTCCCACGTAAAATATCTGACACTGAACATTCAACGTTTTAGTAATTAAAAATGATGCTTAATGGGCTCATGTCAAGTGAAACTCAAGACAAGTTTTATGACCAGAAAGATAGATGTTGTGTGATAAAAGAACCATCTGTGGTGACTACTGTTATAATTCTGTAATCTACTACACGATGACCAGAACGGGACCTGATGTTCTTCCTTCCATATACATAATAGGGTAGAACTTACGGGAGGACATCGAACTGGCACAACCGGCTTGAGGCTATGTGGAATTTCCGATCGCTTTCTTTCATTGTCGTCATCCAACATGGGTAGATCCAGCTTTGTGTGTATCGCATTTTCTTGATAGGATATCACGGGAGTAGGGCTTACAGCCGAATGTGCCGGCCGAATCTGAGAATCTCGACTGCAGCGTGTGCGTACTAGCAATTTACTAGACGATCGATTGCGCCGAATCAACAAATCGTCAATATTCAATAAGTTCGCAGCATCATCCTGCGGGTTGCCGAGGCTATCAGGATAAACCGCACACGCGTAGGGTGGTAACTTAGTACTTCTGTCGGATACCAAAGGAGTGGAAACTGGACGACGGTAATCCGCAATGCTGACCATACTCTTGTCGTGGTTCTGCCTGGCAGCGATCAATGGCGTGTTGTTTGGTGTTGAACGAGGCATACTTGGCATTTGGATTCGCTGAGAGTCAGTGTGAGCAGAACATACGGATAGATTGTTCGATAGGCGTTTACTGTTTACTGAAGATCTGGCCACCATACGAGGCCGGCGGAGCAAGGGAATCTGAAGAGACAGATGACTCACAGAGTTGGGGAGGTTATAATCTACTGATTGCAGTTGACCGGTCGATAGTGGGGGAGATAGCCGCACCGTATTCCTTGGCATTTGTGCATGTTCGTTCACCATCAGCGGATTCGCTTAAGTGGAAGGAGGTCAACCTGATCCGAGCAGCCATTATACAAGGTCGTCTGGGGGCAGCACAACCGAATCAACGTGGCGAATTCGTCCGACCAATCACACTTATTAGTGATCACGAATCCCATACGTGTGATATGATCAAATGACCTGAAAAACTTGAACGCCAATAGGGTTTGTATTTTGAAGATTACATGTGCGGACATGCATGTGAGAGAACACGGGATCGGATTGGTTAATTTTTAACCCACTAACGTTCAACCAGTCGGACACTTGCCACTGCTAGCTGTTGGGGGAGAGCCTTTATCCCAGGTGATCCAGTCATGAACGGCCAATCGCATCGAGCGAAGAATGCATGCGCTGGCATACAGGTTTCATTGTGATCAAGTTGCAAGCCAAAGGTGAAAGTACATATAGTGTGCATCACAAGAATGATACAGCTATCACAAATTTAATAAGTTCTATAATTTTACTTTAACACAATTGAGCGATGAAAAACTGCAGCCTGTGTAATGGTTGCAATAACAATATTACAGATTTAATTGTGCCCGGTCAAAATATGAGGGTTTGCGGGCAGTTTCAGTAACACCAACATAGTCGGTTTGTGATCTGTTAATAACCTGAAAACTGGAGTACCAGTCTGCATCGATAACGTATTCCGGTATTGCTTCACAAACTGAACTCCTCGTCCCCTTCACAGATCTATCAGCTATTTTTATTGTTGTTTTTTGTCTTCCAAATGTAGTTAGTTCTTATCCGACTTAGTGAAATTTATCCCTTTGAAAAGCCTTACAATCCTCAGTGAATTGCCTCACAAAATTGTATGGGGATCTTTTTACACACTTTACACATGCTATGCGTGCTCGATGTGATTCTATGTTACAAACATGTCGGCTGTTTTAACCACCCTCTGACAGAACTTCCGCACACAGGGTACCACTGTTATGTAACATTTTAACTGTGCAAATGACAATAATCGTATTTAAAAAAGCTTACACGCTTAACTTAGCACATTTGAGCCGTCAGTTATTTTCACCTAAACTATGTTCTTTATGTTCATTTTAATAGATGTGTTTTGAAGTGCGTGATGGGGAACGGCCGAAACTTCATCAGCCAGTTACATTGAGACCACTCTTTTAATGTGACTTAATATAAATCTTAGTATCAGCCCACTCGTGTGGTCTACATTCAATTACTATAAAGTGGATCCTAAACAACATTGTTGACTTTCAACTGTTGTGCGGTTAGTTCAGGTCATTAATTGTGCATTCACGAATTAATGACGTTTATCAAAGCTGTTTAAAAAAACTGTCTATATTACCAGAAGTTAACCCATATAGAAAGTAACTGAGTGCAATTGATTTATGTTTATTGTAACCATGTGTGTTTATGAAAATTTCAAAAGAACTTCAACAGAAAAATACCTCTAATTTGTACTTTATTTTTTGTATCAAATTATGTCAACTTAAATAGCAAAACAAATTGTGAACTGATTTATGCAAACATTGTCTGCAACACTGTTCAAGCAGTAATAGTAGCTGTGAAGCAATCCGCGCATGTGACTTTTTCTAAATGCCTGGTGTTTGACAGCTAAAATACATCCCCAATTGCACTGAAGTATATGCTACAACGTAGTCGTCATAATAAACTCTGTATTATCCCTAGCCGATTTTAAGGAATCCAATGAGTAAACTTCTTACTGAAGCAGCACACCATGGTGTACCGTCGTCGTTCACCATACCAAAATGTTCCGTTGAGATTTATACAATTATTTTCAACGTTCTATGGTATCTTTGTGAACGGGTTGATAGATTCTAAAGGCTCGGTGGGGAACCAACATTTGACACTCTGTTGACTGATACTGTTTGCACTTAGTTATTCTGGCTTTCTTTTCAGGAATGTAAGATAGATCACTTTGAGTTACGTGGTTGGCAGTTCTCAACATATGATTCCAAATGACTGTTTCACTCTGGAAATAAATGAACCGACAATATCAAAGCAGACACTCCTACACTTTCGAAGTAGACTTATCTATTTTCTGATATTGTGTGCTGCCGATTTTTTGAATTATTCGTAAAATCTATCACATTAGTCTAAATTACTACTTCTTGTGTAAATGGATCGTGGTTACAGTATGATTACTTTTATTGTTGTGTTTCCCTGACAATTTATCGCATTCTATTTTAATAATGGCAACTATATTATCCTTATCTTGATTCGAATCCTTCACAGTTTTTAGAGAAAGCACTGTCATAGTTCTTCATTCATATAGTCGTCACCCAACAAAATAGGAAAATAGGTGCAATCTTGCTGCGCGGCTTTAACCCTATTAATTTTTTGTTTAATTTTTTTCTAATTATATTAAATTAAGGCAAAAATGAGACGTTCAGATACAGTCAAGGTTATTTAACCTATAAGGCAAATTGCCACCAGAATTCTGGAAAATAAGGTGTGACGTGAATGCTGTATAATTTTTTCATCAAAGTTATTACTCTGTTTCACAGGAAACGTTTGTTTAGGCTGTACACACAGGCTTCCAGTTTAGAACATATCACAAAAACAAAATTTAAAAGAGCAAGAAAACCGTGACGAACAATTGCTTTTGATAATTCATCATCGGATCGATAGAATTATATGAATTCAGCGAAATCCCAGACAGTTTGTAAACATGGTAGAGATTTAGCAGTAAACCTGCATTGTTGTGCAGACACAATAGAGAAAATCGCTATCCGGGTAGTTTTATAACCCGGGACATGACTGTAACCAAGCTACGGAGTCCAGTTACCACGAGAAGAAGAAAGCCGTTTTCATCCGTCTTCCTTTTAGGAATAGTGTTGCAAGAGGGACACTCAACCATCGACTTTATCAGACTCTTAAGCGCATATTTCTCGCAACATGGCTTACACTGTTGGTTCACCATACACCCCTTCTGACTTTCAGCGTGAAAGAGAAACTGTCTGTCCTTGACCAACCCGTGTACTCATTTTCCCGCTGTTACACCGTAGAATATGTGAGTCACACGACGAAGCGTTTGTCAAAACGGATCAAAGAACATCGTCCACCGTGATTCGGGACAGGTTTGACCAAATCCATCAACAGTGCAGTCTTCGCGCATGTGGTGGATACTGATAACCGAGTTGACCGCACTCAGGCGTTCCGTGTTGTCTACAAAATTCCCAATGATCACCCCAAGGTGGTCAGACGACGGATTCTGACTGCCGTTGAATCGATCGCCATTCGATTACGCGATCTGATTTTGTGTTCACACAAAAGATTTGTGCAAGCCCTGCAGTTGCCCTGGCCCAAAGGTCGCACTATCGGTCGGCATGCCGGTCCAAACTTCAACCGATAACTCTGTGGAGTAATGTTGAGTGGAGCCCCAAACCACTCATCATTACCACTAGTAATTTGCTATCTGATTGACAAACCTATAGATAATTGGAAATTTTGTAACGTTCTGCTTGATCCAGTAGCATTCTGCTAAACCTCTTTGTCTTGTTTACATACCGTTTTGGATTTCGCTGCATCCATATAACTGTTCGTCACAGTCTTCTTTTAAGTGTCAATGGGAATTTTCCCGAGATTTCGAGTTTCAGACAACTAAGTTAAAAAACGTGACACAAGCTACCATTTCAAATACACTCATGTGTTTATGTCATTGATAATTCGATCAAAACTGTTAAGTTTTACATGGTAATTATTCTCATTTTACTGAGGAACCTGAAGTTTACCTAAATTTATACATTTCTTTTGGAAACAAGCCAATTAAAACCAAAACCAGATGAACATCAAAAGAAGCAACACAAATTAACTCGATGCATCAAATGAGTGTTTCAATTTACTCATTGTTAACAAAAGCAAGGCTTAGATTTTACGTGATTCTAAAGCTGGGTACAAATGGATTAGTAAACTGGAAATATTTACCAAATGCAGTAACTGAACATTACCGGAAAATTATCCAGTTGCCGGTTTTTACAAGCAAAACTCAGCGGTTTCTGAGCTATATTTTCCGATGTCCCCTAAAATAGCACACCTACAAAAACACTTGTTGTGGATAAAAAATTACGCATATTATAAATACACAAAGTCATAAAAATAGTATCACATACGTGGGTGAAAGAATGATTTGTGGACAGTGGATTTCCTGGACGTGATAACACGATAAGGTTTTTCAGTGAGTTTCGAAACACCTGTGGCATTACTTAAAAATACGGTATTTGATAAAGAGTGAAATCATACAAGCATTACGATTATTAACTTCATGATTATAACGAGAAAAGGGGACAAAGTAGAATATCCAGTCAAAATTTAGATATCAGTGAACATGTGTTTATGAACTCGGGAAGATGTGAAACAGATATGTTGATTGGTAACTAAGGAAAGAGGGAAATAAAACGTCATTTTACGAAAGGGTTTGCAGATGAACCCAAAGGATACTGGAAATGTCCGCCTTATTTTTCTTGTTGCCAAGAGCTGAAAGGACCAGTAACTTCTGTGTTCCCAGTCGTACAACATATGAGTTATCGATTCACCGTGCCATGAACATTCAGTCGTCGAAGAAACAGGAATCATTAGGCATCACTGTCAGCTGATGGGAAACAATCTGTAAAAGCTGGTGTATAAATAAAAAATAACCATCCGCGGGGGACTGCACCGACTTAAAATGAATGGTTCCCAGAAAAAAGATGGCAGTGAAATCAAAAGTTGTGGATGGTGTGATGTTAAGTGACAATAACACGTTATGTATACTGAACACAGTGTGGCCGCCTAGTCTCAGCAAAAATGTGAAACTTTGCAACTCACAGCTGTGATCAACTGTGGGTGATATCCAACTTTTATGTAGTTAATTCTATCCAAGTACCGCGTATCGAGTGGAGGAGCGATGACGCTGAGTTCATTATACTAAGGGAGCGACAAGTTTGCGCGCCGAACGTTAGGCGGATCATATCCAGAACAATTATGAAAATCATTGGCCGAAGTACAGACCTAGTACACCATACGAACACTCGAAATTCAGCAGTCAGTGTCAATTCCGGTATCAGTCAGAAAAGAAGGAAAAGATTTTACCAGAGCCCACGTGAGTTGCAAAGTTTCACATACTTGCAGTGCGTTCTACATTGCTGGGACTAGGTGGCCACTAAGCACACGGATCGGCGAATACATCGAAAAGCGGTTGAGTGCATAGTGGGACACTGTGACCTCTGATTTGTCTATACAAAATCGAAACTCAATTTCTTTCAGAATCAGCCATTGTCCATAACAATCTCGGTGTGCTCCTACAGGACACTTGCAGTTTGCTCAGACGTTATC
>JTDE01000392.1:254438-270355 GCA_014338405.1 Paragonimus skrjabini miyazakii
AACACATCTGCTCTCACTTTTGGTTCACAAACCGTCCATGTTAACATTGCGACTATCCTGGTAGGTAGACCATCACCGGAACTGACACTTTTCAGGTAGCTGCGATAAGTCAGTCGAGATATTTCATGTTTAGTCGAGCATTTTTTTATGTATTGTTGCTTTGCCTAATCCCCGTCTGTCTCTTTATTTGTATCTGTCCTTGCGAATGAAGTTGGATGTGCGCGTGTGTTCAGTATACATAACATGTTATTGTCGCTTAACATCACACGATTCACATCTTATGATTTCACTGTCAACATTGTGTTGATTTGGTTTAGCCAATGGAACACAGTTGAGCGTATAGTCACATAGATAGATTTAAAAAGTCATTTCCTTCAAGATTGTCGCCTGTTTTCCATATTCAAAGTAGGGTTATGCTTGCAAACCATCCAAGTAGCAAATATACAAATTTACCGGTGAGTGATCCGTGGTGTTCATTAATCAAATTCAATGCGACGTCTTACTCGTGCAGGTCGTATTGAATAGAGTTTATCACACACACACCCAGTCTTCTGCTCCAAGACGTGAACGACTTTTTATAGACCACAGTGAAACTAGTGATCCTCTGTTTACATAACTCATTTTCTCTCGATCGTAAACAGCCGGATTGTTGAAGTCTGGCACAAGCTGCTGACTGCGAACCTCCAAATTGCACTCACTCCTGAGTGGAATGACTTTTATTATGCAATAAACACTTATTAACTGAGCGTCAAAATATATTTTTGTTCCACTCCTTTAATTTCTTTCATAAAATATCTTCTGTTAAATGAACAAGAAAGATGTCATTTAGTAAGTTCAGTGAACACCTCACCGTCTGGCTCACAATATACGTGACGATATCGGGTAACTGCGCGATTGGGATTATTCAAAGTATTAGATGTTATTCGGTAGACCGAGATACACTATCCTCTAACACGGAGCACAGATGACCGCTGACTGGAACAGAATACGTTTACGTTCCTTCAGTCTTTTGTAGAAACAATTGTTTCGGAAACTTCATCGAATGTGGCTGTCTAGTGTTGTGCCTAGTGAGTACACTTATGGTCAAGGCAATCGGCAAAGTGAGACACATCCATCAATAAGCCAGCGATTGAATAACAATGCATGCTGATTGATGGAACCAGTCATAATGGGTAACAGTGTACAGTTAGTATGAGCAGGAGAAACGACTCGAAAATCAAGCGTTAATCAAATAATAACCAGTATGATAAACGCAAAACACGTAGCACATCTTAGTCCTACGGGACTGCACAAACTACCAGTCAATCAAAATAGAGTTATACTATCAACAGTTTTACTTGTTTGTCATAAATACACAGTCTATTTTCGCCAAACACTGTGTTGATCGGTGCCAAGCCGTTGTTTTGTTCTCGCGGGAAACTACATAACAATCGCCAGCCGCTCATCCAGACAAACAGGAATGATCTTTACATCTATCATCTAGCTGGCAACTATCTATCTGAACACGCTTACCGTTAACGGTTATTCTAAGCTTTACATTTTGAAGTGTGATAGGTCGATGATACGGTACTGGAACCTCGGATGTGTCATATTGTTCGTGATTTATACATATATATTCATAAATCTCTCGTTCGTGAATAAATAGCCGTGCTTAAATGTCACCACATTGGGGCTATAAATTTAATTTTTTGTTAGATAATATAGAAGTCAGACTGATATGATTTGGACATCAAATATACTTCAGTAAGTAAACGTTCCAATTCAGCAATGATTGTCCATTGGTGTTAGCATACCGTATCGTGATTACTGGGCAAAATTGTGTGTATATATTTGGTATCAATAGAAATTGAGGTCCAAGGAAACAATTATGTCGATCTAGACAGAAGGCGTTTGGACAAGTGACACACTAACCACCTCACAAATTGATGCTCAAGTGGAAAAAGAATAGAGGTTTCGCGACACTTGAACAATCTTTCAGCTATAGTGCTTGTTTAAATAATGCTCCGACATGGAACTATTCTCCGTGTTTTTTCTGTAGCCTGGTAGTACCTTCATATATGTTTAAATCTCTACTAGGCTTTGATCAGTCGCCAATGCTGATGGTTTGGAAGTCTTGAGCAGTTCGTCATCTCTGATGACTCTGGGCTTTTTTGTAAGTACCATTCGCTGTACCTTCCATAGAAAGCCCACGTACTTAGCCCAGTTGAAAGTTCGTTTCACATTTATCATTCGCTGCTAATACTCGCTCACTTCCGATTATTGTGGGAGCACTCTGAACTTTCTAAAAGCATCAAACTCACATCGTTAAGACCCGATGTTGTCTTTATAAAATAGTAGACCAGCTCTTGTATAATTGCACAAATATACCATATATCAGTATGTCGGATTTCTTCTGAATTGAAGCTTTATCAATGGAAGTTGTAGGGTTGGTTTTCTGCTCATCCCCCACGTCATTGAAAAGTTAAGGGGACGGAAGACAGCATGAGCTAGGCTCCAGCTAGTGCACACAATACTGTGCAGTTTCAACTGCAAAAAGTGAATCAATCGTGTCCATTCAACACGCGAAACGTCTCAAGACTAAGACCTAGGGAATTAACAAAGTAATTGTCGGTTCTAATTACACCCCTGGTATTTTTCAATTGAATGATTGAAAACTTTATAAGATGTTGATAAATGAACCGAGAATAATATAACGTTACGAGCAGGTCGTAATACTCTACGTTTCAACCACCTCGGATGGCCTTGCCGGTTCTCATAAAAACTGAGGAAAAACAATTTAGGTGCTTGTAACCGAGGTTCTGTGTACCATATTTAGCCTAGATTGATAAGGTTAGACTAAGTGGAATGGGTTACTACCTTTCAGATATGAAAGGAAAACTCTTCCAAGAAATGTGAAAGCTAGATAAGAAAATAACTTATAACAGCCCAGGTCAAAAGTACTTCACAATACTCACCAAGTGAGTGCTACAAAAGATACTGATGTGCTTTAGTGTATTTTGATTATTATGGGTGTACACTGCTCAGTTTTGCCTGCAGCTTCCACTTTTCTAGAGACAGTTTAACAAATTAATATTGAAAGGCAACAAAACACTCGAATTGTACTCTGGTCGAGCTCATTAGCTAAACACATTCTTTCTGTTTCGGTGCTCTCGCTCTTATGTTCGACTACGCTGCTAACTCTAAACTATGTTGACCTGACCGGATTACCAGGATCCATTCTTCAACGTGAATCACCGGCCGGGAGAGCAAAACTGTATCTTCGGTGGAGTTATTCCTTCTTGGAAGAATGCATTATATTCCTGTGAAACCAGATCGATGGGAGAACTACAGTGTGAATAAGATGAATTCGCTTCACCAACTCAAACAAAACGTCACACGATCAGGTTTAGTAACTAGGTTTCTGTAATACTCAGAATAAAGAACTTCGAATAGTCCAAGAAATCGTATTCGAATTGAAACCTCCCACGCAAGTAGTAAGGAGAAGACTTCGTACTGGTTGCAGCGAGCAGTTACGTTTTATGAGACAAGAAGCCGTATTAATAAATGTACGGTAGTATTGAAGAAATTGTAGTCTGTCATTTCCAGATGGTAGCAGCACATGCAAACTCACATACTATAAGCTAATTGGTGCAGTACAGAACAAAGAAAGTAGCGAATAACGGAAGGCGTAACGTTGAGGCTGTACGTCCAACCTTTAACGCGACGTTTGGATTGGTCCCTTGTTAGATCTTCTATTTTGCCGGGATTTTGATAAGCAGTGAATCGAGTATATTTTCACCACAGTTTGTACAGTTCGCAATGCGTTAAAGCTATACAGACGCTATAACTAAAATATGCTATCAAAAGATCCTTGCTCCTAGCTTGCTGTAGAGACTACGCGTTCATTATACATTAAATAAGGATCATTTGCTAGGGTAGATATTAATAATGTCTGGTGAGCAGTTTGGTAGTCTCGTAAATTTAGGATAGACACAACTGTAATGATTCGGATCTTCTGCTAGATTCGAACCCGCAATAGAAACAGACAGTCTAAACGCGATTTGTCCTACCAGCTGAAATTTTGCATTCTGACTCAGTTATCCGCCTATCCTTCTGTATCATGTGGAATCTACCAGATAATCAAGGGGATTAGCCGCTTGATATTCCCCGACTCAAATGTCTTGGTTAGGAAAGCTGACGTAATATCAACATATATACTGACACGCCGATAAATATTCAAGTTTGGCACACTCATTTTCGGATTAGCCTGTCATGGCGACCGAAGTTAAGAACACCCGCAAACATGTTGCCACAAATGGTTCCCACTGCACCTGTCGTGATTCCATTTATACCTTCCGTATGTGAAGTAAAATCAGGGGGCTTAGACTGGGGGGTTAGTTAACGAAGGTCCTTGATTCAGCTAACATAGGATAGTTCGACAGTTGATCGGCTAAACTGAAATTCATGCCCATTGAGGAAAAGTTAGGCGCTCGAATGGTGAAATCTGAGGACAACCGCCTAATCAAACAGGGGAAAAGTCACCTCGGACAATTCATTCCGATACCAGTTCACCTCACAGAACGTTCATGCCGAACTGAGTTGGATTAATACAAAGAATGTATGTAACAACACAAATTTGACTGCGTGCAATCACTATCACAAACTCAACTGGTGCCACTGGATAAAAGTTAGCTGTCAGTAGGTGGATGTATCTCTCGCGATACGGCTACTTCAGTATTAGCGTTCTTCCCTGGGTACTTAAATGTAACAAGAACGTTTTCAAACAAAGTTAAGACACGAAGAGCGGTAGATGTAAGTATCCTATATTGACTCGTCAGTACCAAATACACAGTAACATTAATCAGATTTAGACATTGAAGTAGCCGAAGGAAAAATATAAAAAACATCGAAGTGCAGCATCACATGAAATGGTTCTTGGTACGCAAAGAAACTGAGCATTGTTGTCTGTGGCCACCGTGACGTCCTGGGACCAGTACCGTACGCAGATGAGTGTTTTTGTTTGTTGTCTTGTTCAAACGCATAACTCATGTGTTGTTTTCTTGAATAAATAACCCTTGCATCATCTGTGTGCTTGGCTCACAACACTGGTACCTCTCGTGACGGAGACCGCCCTCTTTTGTGAACCGTCCTAGTCACTCGCACTTTCTAGTAGGTAACCGGGTTAACCTTAAGCGTCGACGTGTGCCTTTCATAGGCTTGATGTGTAAACTGGAATCCGGCGATTTTGAAAACTTCTCAGATATCCAGTGTTTAGCAAACTGACGATCTGTTGCGCTGCGTACCATTACGATCATTTGCATTCAAGTTCCCGGTTTAGCAACTGTTGGCGTTGGAGGCGTTTTAAATGTAAAGCTTATACTAACATGTGTAATTAACGTGAGCATGGTCAACTTCTCCACAGAAAAAACGTTGCAATAGATGAAGTCGTCGTTCAGAGGAGTCAAAAACAAAGCGGTAACGTGCCAGCATACTGTATAATTTAGGCACTTGTTCCAACGGGGCCAACAAGTACGGCTGAAGCCATGTCCGTCATAACTAAGGGCTACGTGAGTTGACGTAAGCTGAGAAACAAGGGCATTCTATGCAATTTTTCAAAGTTGGTACCGAGTAAAAATAACTTGTACAAAGTACAGATCTATAATAGCTGTCTGGCATTATCTAAACTACGTGACGCTAGCAAAACTTGTCACTCAGATGACACCGAAAATACTCTGGTCGGTCGACTTAGTCGCTGATATCCGCGGCCGAAATGGCAATGTTCAAATTGCATGTCGATCCTAGAAGAGCACTTAGGTCCGGCTGAAATTCATCTGCAACAGAGCTGTCGCTGCAGTTCCCAGGGTCATAAGGAAACAGGAGATTATGTCTGAGGGTCCACCCTCTGGCGCTGGTTTGTACGGAGCCAGCCAAACCGACAACACAGAGTCTACTATTAACGAGGATCTATTCCATCCACATAGCTTCAGCTTAGTATTTAAGTGTCACACCTGCTCCAGCCTGAGCGAGTATGGCGAAGATCGGGTCGCTTAAAGTGAGCATCTGTCATCAGCCAGACATTGAAGAGGCTGTCAGTTAAACCCATTCACTGTTGTCTCGGATCCTCGTCTCTAAAATGCATCAAACAACGACTTTTAGTGAACCCAACATCCGAACTGAAGTATTCTGCATAACTATCCGTTTCAAAGAATAAACACTGGGGTCGCCCATAATTAATCCAGGTCAAAACAGTAGACAGTAGGAAGTTGAAACTGGGGATTAAGTAGTTCAGCTTGTCGGAATAATGTTACTGTAACTAGCTGTATTTGTTCCGGAGTCTGGGGAATGGTTGTCAGCAGTGAAGCATGAGAGAGGTCGGGAAATTATGTTAACAAATTCAACAAAGGGAAAGTCATTAGTAACGTGTTCTTGTCTATCTACCAGGAATATGTCAGGGTCGCGAGATTGCCGGTGAGGACTTAAGTCGGTAGACTAGGAGATATTGTGTGTCGTAGGTAGAGTGAATGACTATCAAGACGCCCACGTCCAACCAAAGTCTCTGACTTGAAAGGCACAGCGGGTAATTGGTAGAAAACACGACAAAGTTTAATTTTTCCGAACTAATTACCCTGACTCACTCCAATCCCAAGCATGGACGACTAGTTCCTTACACATGAGTCTTCTCGCTACGAATGACACTGTAGATATGAGCATCACGCTGTTCAGTTTAGTCAGGTGCTTCCCCATGAAATGCGCAACCGGTCACCCTGATTGGCAAGACGGTGATTTTACGACCACCTACTCTACTGCCGATTACCATTCATGCTATTCTGCATATGAGAAAATTCCTCGGTCACACGTTTTCTCCTGGCTTCCTTATCAGTGTAAGCTTGTCACGTTAGGTAAGTCAACATTATGCTGTACGTGCCCATAGTGGTTAAGTTTTGGCTCTCATGTATCCAAATCTTTCGTGAAAAAAGGCAATAATAACGAGGAAAATCAAACTGCATGGAAAATTCACCGAATATTTATAACGGATTTCAACTAGAAATGACGAATGATTCATTTTCTTGATGAAGTCAAGATCAAGAAGGTGGAATTTTTATGAAAGTCATGCTAAAACAGAATAACAAAAACTGTACAGGCCCCACATAGTGCAAGTAAATGTATGTGCCGGGATCTAGTTGAAAATTTCTAGGTACGCTATTGACAAGCTGTAGAAATAACTATACTCTCGCCTAGTGCCTACTTTCGAAAAAGACTGACTGAAAATTTTATCGAAGCACAAAACTATGGTCGGTTATGAATGGTGTTCTGTTTATATAATCCAAACTATTGCTACTCTGTAATATACAGATGTAGTTACACAGATCTGAATAATATGAGTTACATGTGCCAACTGAAATTTTTACTGCAAAAGTCTGAAGGTTGCAAAAAGTCGAGAAGCAATAAAAGTAGCCATTTGTTTACGATAACTGGGCTATGGCGTTATAGATGTTTTCAGGAAATAACGAAAACGCCTTCTCCCACAACAAACCAGCTAGGACAGCTGGTAAACACGCCCAGCGGGAAAACTCACGGATAACGATTTTTCTACTAAATAAGTGTTGTGAAATGGACAAAGGAACTTTAAACCTTTGACATAAAATGCGAGTTTTCTTAATGTGGTGAAAACATCAGTATCGTGAAATGACCAAGTTTTACTGTGCACCCAACAGTAAGAAATCGACATTGAAGTTCATCATGTATACGAAAGAATGGTTATGCACTGAAAAGTGTTTCATACCAATTGACTTTCATCTCCATAGACAACATACCGACGCTTATGGATGTGTAGAGAGCGGGTACGTGGGGATTGTACCCAATTTGGCAATTTGGCTAGATTTTTCATCTAGGCGGACGGCGAAAACAGATTAGAGTGTCTGCCACCTATACCGCGTTATTTACCTAAAATCTCTTGAGGATCCATTGGATTTGGTGGCTTGTAAAGATTGAATAAGAGCAGGAATGGTTACTACCTTGTGAAGCACCAGAATTAGTAATAAGTGGTGATGAGGCCTCACCACTAAACTGGTTAAATTGCCTACGGTTCGTAAAACAACTGTATATAACATCGAAAGCTGAGGATTAAGTACCAGATTTGCTGAGATTCTCAAGTGAACTCCAGGGATTCTATGCGAATAGCTCCAGATTTTCCATTAAGTGATAACAGATTAGAAAGAATTAGACAATTGAGAACATCAAGGGTCGATCGAAGGTGGTGGTGGTCAAATTGATCGAATGACAGTAAAAATAGGCGCTGGTGAGTGGAAGAATATCTACGCTGGACTTTTATCCAGGGGCAAACATTGTTACTTCAACGTGGAAATCTGCTTGCTCAGTAATTTAAAGGAACTCCCTGTTTATGACTGAACTCGCAAAACACCGTTGTCTTCAACCAAAGGAAGGAAACCTGTTGGTGTCAATTCGCAGTGTGGTCACCAGTTTGTGATACCTGCGGTGGGAGTTAAATCGGCGGAATCGATGGATGTTTGAACTCCGGGATAAAGGAACAGTTACCAAAATAGATTCAGAATGTGACCACAGCTCAGTTCCTTCGTATCGGACTCACCTATAATTCCGGCTTTGTTATTTGCCAGAAACCTATTAACCATCCATCAGCGGATTATTTTCTTAGTAGCATTCGAAGTTATAATGCACGTTTGTAATCTGTTTTTTGGGTTTTGCTGTAGTGGTCGCGATTAATCATCTCAAACCAGCACTGTGCATTCCATAAACTCAGCAGTCTGGCAAGCTTGTCTTCCAACTTGTCTGATGTTTGTCTTTTTATTCTTCATCCCGTCGCGCTAGACTTATACACACTGTCGGTTATTTGTGTTGGGTAGTGATGTGTCATCTTCCACTGACCTTATTCTCAGTACTGCGTCTGAACCGATTAATTACTGCGGTGTTCAGATAATTTGCCTTTCGAACGAGAATTATTCTTTCAACAACGTTTTTGATACAGACTTGCAAGAAATCGGCGAAATTTAGTTGTTAGACTTTAGAGACTGGTTCGATGCGTACCGTGCTCCATTTATATTGTAGGAATTTTGAGCAACTCTAACACCAGCCTATTTTATATTGGTTTTTTAGACTGCTAGAGAACAATTAACCGAAACATCTTTCGAGAACTTGATGTTGCACACTTTTGACTATATTCCTGTGTAAGTTGATCTTCTGGGGTCCAGTTGAACAATGGTTCAAACGAGGTTGGAAACAGTCAATTATGTGGTAGGTACACAGAAGTTAGGGTGACTGAACAAACCTGTTTGTCGTATATCTCGTATTCACTAGTACTAGACATTGTTCACAAAGCTCTTCGTTCCCACAAGTGGTTCACAGCACACGGATTAAGTTTCATACAATACGGTAAACAGATATAAAATCACTCTTTTGTTTGCGTATATTATTTAGCTTATAGGTGTGTTTTTTGCAGACAAATTTGGAGTATAAAACATAACTGCCAGTTTGTGTTCCTGTAACTAATACAAAGTCGATCAACTAGAGTGCATACAATGCAAAAACAGGTGTTAAATAAGTACATGGCCACTTTGAGGATTAGCATTGTGATTTATAGTTTATAAAATCTAAGAAAATATATGTGTTCCGACTATTTTAGTTGAAACATACTTTTCATGTTGTTCACCAACGACAGCAATATGTATCCCCCTCAGGTGATGTGACTTTTGTCCATTGTGATGGTATTTTTGTGTGCAGATGTTTAAGTATGTTGTTAGGGTCAGGATTTCTTTCTGCTCAACACAAACAGTTGGTAGTTTCACTGAGATATTACAAACTATAGCGGTATAGGATGCACGTATCTACGCCATTGCCTTGTTGGATTTTAGGGATTTTAACATGCGTCTAAGCAAGAAATACAAAAGTCATGCTGCTAGTACCTACATTCCATTCAGCACTACTAACTGTGTTTTACCCACAGATCATCAGCGATCCGTTGTCGTAAGGTTCGAAAGCGAACTCTTGCCGTTCGTCTCGCAGGTTATGTAAACAAAATGACCAGTGATTGGGAGACCTTAAACATGGCTTCTTCTCCTCAATTGTGTCAATTATTAAAAGTAACCTGGTGACAGACTTCAGTAGTCCTTCAATCGATAGTATATGGCTAAGATGTACCCACTTCCCAGTGATAAGTTAGGTATGGTGTAGTACTGACTGATTGGTACGTCCACCGGCAGGCAACTGTGGTATCCTTGCCTCTCTCAGTTAGGGGGCGCTTAGTAATAAGCAGAACGAACGATTCCCCTTTTACCTCGCCTAGATAAAGTCTTCTGCCTTTCTAATCAGTTCACTGTAAATTGGGATAGGCTAAGACTGAGTTGGCTACCACTTTAGATCCTACCAGACTTCCAGCACTCTGTTGCCGCTGATTCATACTCTGTTAGAAGGCGGTATGCTCCCGAACTCCTGTTCTGTCTTAACCACTCCATGTGGCAAAGTTGAGGCCCCAATAACAGAATGCCGGTCACTGACCATGAAAACAGATCAACTGGGAAACTGCACTCAATTAAACAACAATGGACAACTCACATTCACAGTGGGCCACATAATGAAGTCATTCATCGACAACAAATTAATGAAGTTTTTCTTCAAGCACTCTGAACACGGCAATACTGAATTACCTTCCAATTAATTCACATCGAGTTTGTTCTTCATAATTACTCTTGGTATGTTTATGGTTGTGGTTAATTATATCGAGTGCTCATATCAACGGTTGTGCTCCGTGCTTCTGTTCTGTAAGCTCAAAAATCGTTGAGCCAGTGTAAAAGTGCGGACGGCATTATTTTTTGTTTACACACTGCGTCCAACTGCAACCATTGCAAGTCTGCTAATGAACATTTCTGAGGCTGAACTGTCCATGGGAGGAATTGTTTCGTATTAACTTGGTCCCGGACGATCTGACCGGGGTAATTCAAGTTAAGTCAAGTCAGGTGATGAAGTTCCTTTATGCACCTCGAGAGATGAATATTCAGCATTTATACAAATGCTTATTCATCGCATTTAGTATTCCATAGAATTGTTAATTTGAACTTGCGGGTATCTCCTTTACAAGAATGTCGGGATTTATAAAAACGCTTGTCAAGTAAGAAATGGCAGTAGGAAATGATAAGAAATGACGACGGTATTAACAATTGCATCCATATGTAGGTATAAAATGCGGTTAAGCTGAGGATGTGGGTATAAATTCCTAAAGATCAAAACGAAATGCATAGTCGGAATTGAACAAAATTTTGCTGGCAGCCTACTTGCATGCTTGAAAATATCGTACTACTTTAGAGTCAACGAGACTATAACGGGAAGTACGGCTATCGTTGAACAGATGTCTCATGGACCTAGAAAGAAGTTGAGAATCTTTGGTTTAAAGACCAGGGAAAATCACTGGAGAATACTACAGGTAAAGTTAGGGAGTACGCATGCATTCAAAAAAGGGGTGTAAGATCAGTGGGACTGAAACTTACTTCAGACGTGAACCATAAAATATGAGCCTTCTCACTTCTGTGAAAACACTACTAACATGAAGAGACCGCTTCAAGTTGTGGCTCAGCTGTTGCCTAAATGCTTGTTACACTGGGTGGGTACCTAGAAAGAAACTTGTTTTCAACTCGTGTTTGGGGGCGTGTCAGAAAGCTGCTGGTGGATTGTTTTTTAGGAGAGAAAACTGAAACATCAATACAGTTGGACGCACTTAACAATAAGAAACTTACTTTAGATCAACTAACCAGTTTTGTAAGGCCATTTTGCAAGGTAAGAGATTCCGAGTTTTCCGGATTTTAGTCGCCTTCACATTTTAGTAACAACAACTTGAGAATGGACATGGCTCCCATATAAGAAGAAAGTAAAAGTTGAGAAAGAACTGCTCCTTCCTGATTGGTGGAGGAAATTCTTGATCTTCAAAGTGGATGAACTAGGAGCTAGGCAAAATTCATTCACTTAACAACGTTGTGAGAGATGGTTGAACCTTATACGCTTCAAGAAGACAAGCAAGAATCTACCGGTTAAGGTGGCTGAAAGCACCGTTAAGATCGATAAGATAAACGCGGATGAAAAAATTGAATGGACGAGACGGGACGATGCATCAACAGTCGAGTGTGGTGAACTGTCACGGAAACAGTGAAAGCTTGAAAAATGGACCGATATTGTGAACGGGAAGCCTGTTAGGAACGGGGTTCAGCGGTAAAAGTGAATGTTAGGACAAATTAGTATGCTACTGGTATCACCTTCAGGCTCCCTCAAAGCTGAATTTGGGGTCATATTTAAGGTTGGATCAGTTTCTGGATTATCAACTGATTGATACGCTTGTGACATACACTATAATGCCCATCAATCAGGAATCAGATGTAATGGGGCCAACTTTTATACGGTATTACAAAACCGATTACAAAGAAGTCAGAAACAGTTTTTGCACAATTTACCTCTCGAGCACATTTCGCTGCATCTCATCAGGTTCATACTGCAGTCCGTGTGTTTATGTAGCAAAGTTCAATGGGCATTGTGAAGCTAAACAACAAAATCAACAACCACACCAACACACGCACACTCACGCACATCCATACACATCAATTACCAGGGCAATTTGGTACTGACGAACAAGTCTTTCTGTACACAGAGGGGTGGCTTCCATTTGCTAATTGCTACCGCCTCCGCGAACCGGAGAAGCTCTCGATATTTTGTTGCGTAACGTATCCGAAACGTCTTCTCCAGGTTCAATTGGGGTCGACACGTCAACAGGTATCAGACGATCGATGACGCTGATTTCATGTAACTTGTTATATTCTGACTTGAGCCCGGTATTGTGGTATTCATAGGAGTTTTGCGAACCCAAACTGGAATGTGTTCGTTGACCCGATGACGCAAGTGCCGCTCCGTTCTGCCTATGTAAGTGGCCCGGCACTCACATGAGAATTCGTAGATGATGTAAGATTTGGCGTTGAGCGGTAGCGGTGTTTTCAATGGTGGTATTGGGATTTGGGTGGTGGCAAACAGCATGACCAGTTAGGCTGCATAGAACGTGCGTCCCACAGCTGCCGTGAGACGGGTTTTCAACAGAGTGGCACTGCCATCGCGGAATCGGTAGCAATTAACAAATGGAAGCCACCTCTCGGTGTACAAAATAACATGTTCGTCAGCACCAAATTGCCCTGATAATCGATGTATATGGATGTGTGTGAGTGTGCGTGTTTTTGTGTGGTTGTTGATTCTGTTGTTTAGCCTCCCAATGTCCACTGATCTTTGCTATATAAACCCACAGACTGCCGTATGTACCTGATGAGATGCAACGAAATGTACTCGAGAGATACATTGTGTAGAAAACTGTTTCTGACTTGTCTGCTCAAATTTGTTACGGGAAAAGGTTGTTTTGCTTTTCTAAAAACGATTACGCAAATTATCGAGGCTCAATTCGATTGCAACAGATTTTGTACTAAAATAAGCTCATAGCTAATAGTTACAAGTATCCTAATGGCAAAAGAACTATATCAATAGACAACCCTAATTTTTAAGAAATCGTTTCAGAGCAATTAAACGTTAGTAGCTGGCTGCACTACTCAATGCTTCAACCACCTTGAGTTGCCTTCCTCAGGAGCATTGTAATCGAAATTATGTTAACGTTAGAAGGGCCACCACAGGTGGATGAAACGTTAAGTATTACAACTTGATCGTAATATTGTGTTCTCAGTCAGTTTATTGACAACATGTTAAACACAGCACCCAAACTGTTTGAGTTCATTCATACTTGATTTCGCATAGATGTCTTACAGCAATAATTTTTACCTTGCGTACCTAACGAAAGTATCACGTGATCGATGTGCTGTTCAACTTGTGACACTTTTCCGTGTTGTTCGTTAAGATATTGACAATACGAATAGGTAAAAACAAAACGGTGAATGAAGGAATTAAGCCACAAAAATACTTAAAGGAGGTAGAAGACAACGAGAAGATTATTGATTCACATTAAGGATAATGAGCTGAAACATGAAGACAACGAACCAACTGAAGCCAAACCAACAATAAGAGACTCAAACCTCGTAGCAGTTTTGTTGTGAAAAGTAAGTAAGACAAAGCACACCCAGAAAACAAAAGAACAGAGATTATTAGAAGCTTACAGATTCCTGAAGTCAGATATTTTGTTTATCAAACTATCCTAGGTCGTTGGTTTACATCATTAAGAAGAGTAATCGTGTTGGCTTCCATGGGTACAATGCACTCACCGAGTCTTCTTTGGCGGTTCATTGTGAATACACTGCTGGTTTGCCAACCAAAGATACCCAGTGTAGTTGTGTAATTTTTAAGGTCAAAACGAGTACGTCAGTGTGTCGTCCGGTAGTGATGGTTGTTTTGTGTACCATTTTTGGTTTGAAGCCATTGGGCGAATTCGTCGGTAGTGAGACTACCGGACACCCGTTCAGATGCAATGAAAGCAAAAACAAAACGCCACATGGTTGACCATTGACTGTGCTGCTATACATGTCCACACATTACTGTTTCTCGTTTTTTCAGTAATGCAGCCCACTTTTGGGGCTACGTAGTATTAGGTTACGTCAAAATGTGAACCTCGTCAGGATCTGTTTATGTTAACGCATACTAACTGTGAATGTAGAAAGGGTCCAACGGCTTTTAAAAATGGCAAACTACCGTACTAATGTGGTCAGTAAATAGACTGTTGTATGTTCTTTCATCTGAAAGCGTTTTATATCACTCATTATTTGGGGAAAGACTCAATACGGTCTACGTAATTAGGGTACTAAGAGTAGTATGTTCCACTTATATATTTGTGACCACACAAATACTGAGTGGAGAGAAAGTGTTAGGAAGATATCACATTTTCGTTTCCCCTTTGTTTACAGTAACCGGTCGATGTAACCAGTGTGAACTTACCTAAACCATCATGGACTGAGTGATCATTACATTGAGCTAAACAACTGCCATTCACTCCAGATGAATATTCAGCGTTTACGTATTCGCTTCACTAGTTGGTTAATCACAAATTATCGATTCAATTTTAAAATCCTTTTTTTGCAAACAGACTGGTATCAGTTAAAAATATCACTAGACAAATCATCCTAAAAGAACTTGTGTACTGCCACTAGCGAAGCCTCTTTAAAAATGCACATTCATAGTTTGTTAAATACATTATGTACAGTACACCACACAATATAACAAATAAAAGAAGATAAGTGTGCCTTAATAGTAATTTCCTCAAATAGGCTGAACTGGTAGCAATTCTAAAATGACCACTAGTGTCTCTAAAGATAGCGGATATTTCAGGATCTTTCAGCTTCCGACCGATGAACCTCGTTGAATCGCTAGATCCCAGCTTTCATATCAGTTGTTCCAAGCCCTAGTTATGTGGTCGTCAAACTACTTTTTACGGCGGACCCAAGGTTTCCGAAATAAGACTTGAATAGTAAAACGGTAGAATAGTGGTGGTCTGTCAGGCAGGAAGTGCGGGCATTTCAACTGTCGGCGGAATACCTCAACACAAGGGGGATGCGTTCAAAAACCCACAGTGAGCGGACGGAAAACGACGTGGGCGATCGGATGAGTAATCCCTCGACCGGATTGGACCAACGGGCGAGACGTGGCAGCCGAAATAGGATGGATGACCAAATTGAAGGCGTGATTATTCCAACACTCTCGAGACTATCTCGACACGGCTGTGGAGTACGGTCAAAGCCTATAGTGGATAGACGGAGGACAGCACGAGCGACCTGACAAGCCATCGCTCAACGAAATCGGCTCAACGAACGAGGAATAGCAGGCGGAAAACACCTGGATAGAAGGCGTCAATCACACACCTAAACCGGGTAGAATTGCACACGACGTGTGAGCAGAAACCGGGGGGTGTTGTGGACTGGAATTGTGATTCAAAATCGCGAGCGCGC
>JTDE01000392.1:270455-286728 GCA_014338405.1 Paragonimus skrjabini miyazakii
TGTGGCATGGTAACTATCGAGTTGGGCAATAAAGAGTGTGCTTTACTGGACGCCTTTTCGCTACAAAATGGCTACAAGGTACACATCTGATCGGACAAACCTGCTAACGAGGGATCGCGCTGGGTACGGATCGCTTTAGACTGTTATCCCTGAAGATCCACGCGCGTACAGTGAGTCCACCATGTACGTACAATACGTGCAAAGTCATCGAAAATATTTCTTTCTCATAGTCCTGATTTCACAACCATAATGCAAGACACATTTTGGAATGCACAGCACGTCTGCCCGTTTGTGCAAAGACTCAAGCCTTCTTTACACCACAAGTGACACAGATTATTAAAGGTTATCCTGGCTTTTAAAATAATATTACTGATCGCTTTACTCGTAAGCACGCACGTTGACAGTAATTTTTCCCGATCCAAGCGCGCCAGTGCCAAAAGTGAGCAATGACACGAACCACTGTCAATAGAGAAACCAGAGCTGCAGACTTTGGCGGGTACAAAACATTCCTTCCGGACTTAAAACGCTAATCTCTTAAATTACCTGTAAGTCATAAGACATAAGAGCATTGACATCGGCATAATTCATCTAACTAAGTACCACTAAGAAGAGGCTGGACACCTTCAGCATATTCTTCTTCCAATGCTGACTTTTGGACGTCACCCATGGCCGTTATCGAGGAAGGGCGATAAAGTCAAACACGCCTGTCGAACAAAAATAGATCCATTGGAACTATGTAAGTGGTCACTGGTTCCATTCTTCGCCCAAGTCATAATCAGATGAACTCAGCATACTCATCGAACATGCACTTCTGAAGGCGAAGTCAAGGAATCATGCGGCCAGTAACCCCATGGCATCGTTGTGAAAAACCTGGTGTTTGAGGAACAGAGGAGACTTGATGGATTCAGTTTCAGTCCGACGGAGGTCCGCTTGCAATTCACTCGATGTGATATCTTACCTTAGAGTGATCAATATTTGGATTTTGATTTGGAAGATTACTAGAAAGTGAATGAATAAGATCAGACCTGAGTTCCGACTAATAAAATTAAGATGGAAAAGAAAAAACAATTGAATGATAGGGATGGGAATGAGAAATAGCAACTCCACTAGGCAAGTGTTTCAGAAAATCTGTAAAACCATTAATGGGTTGGGGAGGATTTTGAATGCAATAATTTTAACAATGCTCCCAGTCTTGCGGTATTTGCAACCTGACAGACGTTTCAGCTTTCTCCTTTTGAAAACAACACTAGATCAAGGTTTTCTTCCCAAATAGACATTAGAAACGTGCCGACCACACCCCCGTTTACTCTACGTTAACTACTACTCAACGGTTACACTTCACCGTCCATTCATGTACACTCGCAATCGCCACGTTACCGGGTTATTTTGAAAGAACACAGAGTAAATAGAATCAAGGGAGGATCTCGTTCTTAGTCTGAGGCTGAAGACAGCCATCATTCTTCTTTCTTTCATTGAGTAGGAATAAAATATCTGTGTATTTAATCGTTATGAAAGATAAAGAATATGCATTGTTTATACCAGCCAGGTCGTATAAATCATTCCGTAAAGAAAGAATGATATCTGTGAATGTTAGACATTGAAGAAGACATCGTCCGCATTCGTTTATGAGTAAGCATCACTATGACCGAGCGTGAATCTTACAAAATGCAAAAAATCGGAGGAAGTAGGGAAGAATGACATACTCGGAAGCTCTGGGACACATAACGGGTAGGAAAGATGCTGATGGCCAACTCACAGACTCCACCTCTGCGTGATAGACTTCCATAAGATCGCTGGGTGCAGGTTCGAAGGCCTATATTGGAATCACTTCCTAGTGTCCTTAAAGTGCTCATAAGTGTGTTTTACTCCAATGAATCTCCGCGCTTTCCACCGAGTGCCCATTATTCATTAGTGGTTCAAAAGACTGATTTAGTAGGCTGGTGAAGTTAATTGACATCCAAAGGTTGAAAGACCTCGTCAAGGAATCCCTGTGAATATTAACGGCGTGTTAAAAAGAAAGGATCTGCGTCAGTAGAGAGTCACGACGCATGTGTAATCCAGCTAGCTGAATAACTACAGCCAAGAGCGACTGAGGTTTGATGTCAAAATTCCACGTAATCATGCTTGCTCCATATGACCGTGCGAAGGCTGACGACGCTTGCAGTTCATATCGTTCATCATTCTGATGGGTTCGTGCCCCTTCCGCTAAACTGTATTGAAAATGGTCAAGGAACCAAGTATCGGGAAAATCGCAGCGCATTGACCACCTGATTAACTAATCTGAATTGCAAATAAGGAATGAGGTTTATATAGCAAGAAAATACTCCAGATGAGAGATGACTAGTGCGGACTTCCAGCTCCACTCCCCAAGTCCAGAAAGTTTACTAGCCAAGACAGCGGTTTACGCAAATTCTATTTGCATTGCCTCACTCAGAGTTAGTGTACGAGTTTCCTTGTCCCAGGTGGGCCAACTGTGTTACCTTACTTACCCAACATCACCAAAGCCTTTGCTTCAAAATGGGAATGAAGCGACACATTTGAACAGGTGTCCAACAAGGCCAAGGTGTGTAAACAGAAAAATCAATGTTTTTATTGTTACACCTTGAACGCAAGCGATACGTTTGAGTTCGGACAATCCGCAGACAAATTCTCAGTAAACATACTTCAAAATACCAGTAAACCAGCACATTTATTTGAGTCCAAACAGACAGGATAGTAGAAACAAACTTGTCTTTCGAGATAATGTCGTCGGATAGAAAGAACCAGCTTATTTATGGACGCTGTCAGAGTACTTTTCGTTTACTCGTTTGTTGCTCCGTGACACTGGTATCAGTGCATACATTTCTGCTCCAATTCAATGTGGATCTAATGAGACTTACAGTGTAACTAACTCTGTGTTATTTAGATATATGTGTTTATACCAGTCCATCATTTGTATAACCACTTCAATCTAACGAACACCCTTCTCAGATGGAATAAAATGGAATGAAGCGTATATTACCGCATTTTAAGTCGGAACATTTAATGACTTTCAGAATGATGGCCAGGCAAAAGAAGGGAGGTGAAATTTAGACAGTGTGTTGCGCGATATGGAAATCAAATCGATTTGAAAACTCCTTTCCTACAATCTTATCAGTTG
Organism: Paragonimus skrjabini miyazakii; assembly: GCA_014338405.1. Lineage (NCBI taxonomy): Eukaryota > Metazoa > Platyhelminthes > Trematoda > Plagiorchiida > Troglotrematidae > Paragonimus > Paragonimus skrjabini miyazakii. Next base: position 273,595 of record JTDE01000392.1, read on the forward strand.
GATATGAAAACTTATTTTTATTGACTATGCACTGAACCGCTGTATGTGCACTCGTGATGTGGTGTGAAACAAACGTCACTTATATAAACGGGTGGTTGAACCAGGGGACGGTGTGTAGTAATTTCTGTTCGTAATGTACGACCAGATTTGACGAATCTGGAGACCAAAATAAGAGTACTGGACAGATAAAAACTTGGCTGAACTCAACTGGTATAAAACAAATAAACTGACGCTCAAGTGAAATACTGAAGCAACCACTACATCAGTTGTAATATAACCGCGGGATATCTACCATACACCAATCGTGAGACCAGGCAGACCTAACGGATACATGTTTGTACGAAATGGTGCAGTCTCCATGGAGTAGAGTTGCATGAAAGACGCTAGACTTGGACAATCGATTGTTACTTCGTTATCTGACGGTGTAAACTCCGAACCCTCCAAAACACGACAAGCATCTTTGTACACCAGTTGTAGGGATTTTCTGATGTTACCACAGCGGAAAATACGGACAACACAAGCAATTCTGGTAAGTTAAGTTAGTGGCTAATAAGTACGATCGGTTAGTGAACTCAAGAACAGCAGTTAAAGACTGTCAATACCCTGGCAGTGCCATTGATTGAGTCAGCAAATATAGCAAATCTATGCTTTTCCTTTACTTTTTAAACAGCGGAGCTTTCGCGAAAGAAAACGAGTTTCGGTTTCTATTGTGTAACAAAACTGAATGATATTTCTACGTCAACTAATTGACTTAGAGCCATGGGTTGCTCTGCCAAAGAAGAGTTTATGTGTGGGCACTATGCTGCTAGTGTTCATTGTTGCATCGCATATAATGACCACTTGAAGGCGTGTCCGCTATCCGTTGTCGTAAACTCTGGTGCGTCCAATCATTGAGTACATCACCGCGATTTCAAGTAAAGTGATACATTACACGAAGGTCAGAAATGTCTAGTCGATCACGGTCGAGAATGTTGCAAGTTGAAAAGAGCAGTCATTTCAGCACCTCGGTAAACGTCTCTCACATTTGGCCGTAATTTCATACCTATATCATTTGCAGTGTGATCTCTAGTACGAGAAATCTCGAAACATTCCGTGCAGAGCTGTGACAGCTGGTAGCTTTCCAAAACCTTTTCCGAATAATTATCAACCAACACGATGTTCTTCAGAATATTTGTCGCGTTTTAACCACATACCAAAGAAAAGTTGGATTGGTATTATGCACTTGTTGCGTCCACGAGAGCCTTTGTAGTGTGTTTGGTTGGTGCATTCGGTTGTTCGAACCTACCTTGGGGTGTCACGACTTTGTGATCACGCGGCAGATAAAGGACGATATAGTTAGACCTGTCGTTCGTAATCATTACGAGGCGACCAAGACAGTTGGTTAGCATAATAGCAAATATAAATCTCCGAGGCAAAAGTTAAAAACACAGTTTCGTATCAGTAGTTTACGGTTGAACTGTACCGCAACATCTTTGCTAACTTTCAGTTCAACACCATGGAGAAGTTTAACACATTTCGCTTCCCATATGGAGCTAAACGTAAACTAAGAGTAGCACACTGTAAAATCGTACACCGCGTTCTGCGATTACTTACATTTTAGTACTGTCAGAGATTTACATACGGGTTCGATGCCTGATACTCAAATCAACCAGATCTAGTCAGTTTGTTTTTTTCCATGCAAGCTGTTGCGTAACTGCCAAAGAAGCACGAGGTAGCAACCTGTAACATACAGTGCGCACTCTTGTACCAATTGTGGACGCCATATTTGATTACAAGCGATGCAAGTAAAAAACGAGGTCAGAGTGGCTTGATTATGGAAAAATACCTTGACGACAAGTTTTTCCTTCTGCATGAAAAGTTTGCTGCTCATGAATAACTATATGTGATAGCTGTTTGCTATTTCTATCAGAACAAGTCTCCGTGCTGGAAGTAGTTTTGATTGCTTCTGATGATTCGCTGTCAAATGCTTTCCTCTTTTGCATTTTCCTTTTCTCCTAACTGTTCTGGATTGACGCGCCAGGTAGTCCACAAACAATTATGGGCTTGTACTCAAGTGGTCAGTCTTCGTTAGCCTATAGGTCTTCGTCAGTCTTCAAGAAATCTTTCCTTATCATGACTGTTTCATTTTAAGTATAGATCGCAAATAAGATTGCCGTTGTAACGCACCCCTCCTTTTAAATAAGAACTCAAGCACAAGTGTAAAATTAACAAAGCACACGATCTGTGTACAACTCCAGAGTGTTTGAATGTATTGCAAGACTGGCTTAGCTAGTAGCTTGTGTCTAGAACGCTCATGATGGTAGCAATGGATTGAACAGATATGTTTTCGTACAGCAAATATGCCCCGTTTAGTCATAAGAAGATGCGCGTAGCAAACAAGCTTGTTTTCAGTGTTTCATCATCAGGCTAAACACAACACATTTATATGGGTTCGACAGTGGTGGTACATCAATAGGGTGAGGGATGGTGGGCATTAAGGTCAAGTTAGTCAGACTCATCAAGTGGTTTTGGCAAATCGGTGCTCCCACGTAACAGATCCGGGTTATTGATACACGGCCAAGGGAGGTTCATTGCTTTGACCAGACGTTTTTGTGAACATAACGAGGGTGGGTGTAATCGAATTGCGATGGCTCTCGCGATGGCTAATAAACGACCTTTGACCTACTTTGATTGCACTCCGCAGACTCAATAGATCGGTTTGAACGTATCGGCTGGGTTAATCACATGGTTCGATTCGACCAAGTGTGCAGCGACCGCCGATGAGCAAGTCTTCATCGATCCTCTAGCTAGCCACGCCGGATGATGCTCCCACATGCGTTCAGATAGTCGCCTTGTTGTGCGCCCCTTGTAGCTTGTTCCACAGGAACAAACAAAACGTTAGTTGCAACACCTCTCCGCATGTTGCTCCAAGAAGATACATGAGGTAATTTACTTTGAAAGTGGTGATAGGTCTTTGCTTGATTTGTTATGATTTTGTAGTGGTGGTCTACGAAGGAAAATTGGTTTGACAAGAATTTGTTCTTTATCTTCCAAACGATGGCCAATCTTGAGAATAAAAGAAGTTTTTTATCCAGCACGAAGTACCGTTTACCCTATAGTTCACTACGGCCAGTTTTTAGTGGACCATAAGATAGGTAGTGTTCCTTGTTGATGAGGTTGTGCTTCGTACAAATCTTTGACATAGTATAACTATATTAAAGACTGATTTTTGCATGTTTTATTGCGATGTATGCCGTAAGGTTTAGCACAATGGATTTTAATGGACCTAACATCCGTGAGTCAATCAGTAACACCTACAAAAATACGGCGCTATTTTAACAAAATTCGACTGTAGCAGCTGTTGCACACCTACAGAGATATTTCGCCGCCCGCATCTAGCTACCGTACGAGCTCTACTGGTTCATTATTGTGTCTATTAACGGAACACCAGAGTAACGATTACCCATACACCATTGAATAACCGGATCTAAACAATGAGTCGCAGTGACTTATAAACGATCGTTCCCGGGACTTTACTCGAATTTTACTTGCAAGATCTCATCAGTATTGTACAGTCAAGACCCGACCAGGAGTTGGCTTCTAATGACCGCATTCCTTGATTTGACGGCACGGTGAATGTGCGTGGTTAGCCTAGGTTGCCGACCAAAATCTCACAACAGCACAGTAAGCCGGCAAAGAACAGTTGCCTGAATACCAACTGGTTGATACAGTTTGTTCTAACTTGGCTTAGAAATACGACAAATGGACTAACGGAGTATCAGTGTAACAAGACTGGGGGCTAGGAATTTCCTTACCAAGCGGAGTGGCCCCATGATGTAGCGGAACGCAGCACATCTATCTGATCAGGAATCAAAAGCTTGAACGCCAGCCTCAATGTAGTCCGTATAGCAAATGGAACGATTCTTAGGCCAAAACTGCCTACAAACAATATGTGCCAACATCACTGTTAACAGAATAAACACCAGGGAGAGAACTGAGAGAACACGAACGATTTTCGCACAGCTGGAACAAACGTTGTGAGGAAGGGTTGTGAAGGGAGTGAGCTGCTGGACCCTACTAGTAAGAGTATTCAGATCAAATTACTTATTGTAATAAGCATGATAAGCAAACGATGAGGGGAACAGTTAAACAAGAAGTGGCGTTTTACGCAGACGGAGTTCTCACACACTATAATACCGTGACTGCCATACAGACAATAACCCTACCTATGGGAGTAACAGGATGCTTTTGTTTAGGGAATAAATCGTTTTACCAAATTACAAAAATCCATGCTGCACTGATTGTGACATATCGAGTGTATTGGCTTCTCGAGCTTTATCAATTCCAACAGGTCTTTACAAAACTGCGGCTGATGAAATAACTTCAATCACCTCAACTGTGTTCGGAATTAAACGCATGCTGTTGTCCTCAATATCTGCCTTCCACTGAATTTCATTTTCGAAGAGTAAAATATCTTCATCTGTTTGCTAGGTACCGAGAAGAAGTCGAACTGATTATTTTTCTGGGAATATCGTTGAATGTGCAAACTATGTCTTATGTTATCAGTCCCTTAAAGCAAAAACTACCAGACATCAACAGCTACTGATACAGAGTTCACTGTTCCGTGGATGTACCCGCTGTGAAAAAATGAGAACAGTTTTTGATCAATATTTTATTGTGAAGGTCACCACTCCACCCATTTATTCACCAACAACTCATCCGAGAGCAAACACGAACTAATTTCGTATGGCTTTTGGAATGTGACCAAACAGTTACTGTTGTAGGGAATCGTTTCATTGGCTATCCTCTCAGATGTTTTTTTACTGGCTGTTGTTGGAGTGGACTTTCTGCAGCAGATAAACATGTAACCGGACCAGTTATACATGCCTTTATTTAGTGGTTAAATGATATCTGCCTTTAGTTGTTGACACCAGTTGAGCTTGTTGAAGTCAGTTGTCTGTTTGTTGGTGTAACTTTGTTTGTTGTGGTCTGTTGTATTTGGCCGACGAAAAGTTGTTGAAGTGTTAGGACCTGTGATTGCTTAACTTCAAACAGTAACAGGTGTGGTATTTTTCTTCACACTTTATGACTTCGTTTGTCTTCTGTTTCCTCCGTTCTATCTCCCAATTCATTCTGTCGAATTACCATCTTCGTCTAATTAAGACGGTAACTCATTGATTGAATTGATTGAATAATTGTCTTCGTATTGTGCAGTTAACCTTACTTCACCTGTTTACTATTTAAATCCAACGCGCCCTCTTTCCATTAAGTGGGGAGAAGAGTCTTTGTTTTTTGGATGGCTCAGCGGTAGTCTTGCTAACCTTTGGAGTCACTGTCCATTTCTTATTGTCCCACCAACCTATTCTCATATCCGACAAACTGCTCACTGTTTGTTAACGTGGGCAAACTTTGATTCTTATTCGCGTGACGGTAAAACTAATCTCACTGCTCTATTGATCGTGCTTATGATCCGTTTCTCATAATATTTTCGATTGGGTTGGTGACTGTTTAATGTTCGATATCATGCCCTATTCTGTTTACTGCTTCTCAACAGTTGTGGCTTCCATGGGAAATTACAACTGAGGTTTATTGCAATTATCTCGTTTACTATTATTCCATTGATTATCCCATTAGACTATTGCTTCTGTTGTTGTTTCGAAACTTTATACTCGGAAGGGTCAATTCGCTCGAGTGTGCTGGGCAATTCAACCGTTTGTTCTGTTGATATCGATCAGTCGTTCGTATTTGGACATGAGATAGTTTTATCGGTTACGAGTTACTGATCGATTTCGAGATCTCACATAATCAACAGTGCCATTATTACATTGACTACTCAGTACAGTCCTTTTCCCAACAGCATTTAACACTTGTCTATTGCTGGTGTTTGGTCACTTGATTTGTGTCTTTAGTTTGTTTCCCAGTAGCACGCGAACTCTCTTTCCTATAGCAAGAGGTGCTCAGTAACTCATTGTTTGTAGGCTGTTGAACCGTAGGCTACGTAGATCGAGCACTCTCTAATGACTACTTGGTTTGAACTGCTGGCAACGACCAGAATAGATACCATTTGACTTATGTGTAACAGACCAAATCAACTAAGGTCATAAGAGTGACTCCAGTGAAAGCGATAAAAACGTCTTACTCCAGTAAAACGTGAACGACTTGTTTGTACAGCACTCATATGATTAGAGTGAAACAGGTACATCGCAGAAGAAGCCGGAGTCGAGCATGTACACCAACGAAAGTACGCCTGGATGAAAACAACATTTTCTTAGACAGTGCTAACTCAGCTTGTGGGGTGTTGGTAACAGAGTCTTCACGCTCTGTGACCGTGATAATTGCTGAATCAGTTAACGGTACACTAGCTTTAATACACTTGATCAACAAGATGTTTAGGGAGCCGCTTACATCAAAGCAGTCAGGTTTGCTTACTAGTTTGTGGAACCATCTGTGCATCAGCTAAGTTGAAACGAACACCACTGTACTTCCATTTTTTGGTGCGTCGGCTGCTTCGTTTATTTTGGTGCCAGCATCTCTCAGATACAGCTGGACAGCATATCGATAGGTATGGGCGAACTAACTTCATATGGTCGTCACGACTATAGTAAACAGCGGTTACTGTGTTCAAGTTCGGTGGACTTTGTTGTATTCCAACGAAGATGACCTTATTATGGATTAGTCATATTCACTTAAATGGCGTATATTTTGGGGAGCAAAAACGTGGTCTTCAAGATGTGTGGAGGGATCATGCATAAGAGTAGGTAATATATATTTAGGTTTACAAAGATGTGCCCACCACAATGACTGCACCATCCGTAGGTTGAGATGATTGATGCGGCAGTGAACACGCTGACACTACATGCAAGTGAACCGGAGCTCACTTCCACGTCAGAGCAGGAGCTAAACAATCGGTCAACTGAAACATCATATTCGGTATGCAAACCTTCAGTTAACTATAGACGGATGCTAACTTATGATAATCAGAATCTTTGTTAGACGGGTTTACTAATAAATTTCGCTTCTTCGTAATTACTGAAAGACTTAAACTGTTTCAAACTAAGCAGCATTCGGATTCATACATTCAGTAGTTACAAGAGATCTTGCGTTTTTAATGATTAAAATGTGTATTCCTTTACCGAGGTTTGTCATGCTGTGCAACAAGACTTCTTTGTCATTCACGCATGCGTTGCTGGCCTTGTAATGTACATTGTATTTGACCGTATTAAAAATGATCATAATCTTTGCATTTAAACTGGCATACACAAATGTCAGTTCTCTTTCTATGAGGGTAGTAAATCATTCGGGTGCATCAGATTTGACCTCAGCGATTAAACATCATAGGTGAAAAGACTGTACACCACCACATAAAAGGTTATTATTAATTAACGCACCGGCTACTGGAACAAATCAGACAGAACGTTCAGGAACTAAGCGGTCAGTCTCGTAATGAGTTGCTATAGTGTTGATGAAAGAAATGGATCATACCTGTTGCTGGGATCAACATCCGCTGAATATACTCTAACTTTTAGGCGGCAGAGCTATCCAAACCACGCCTCCAGATACAGCTCCGGCAAAATGTCTGATTTCAAGCATTGTAATTTGACAGATTCGAATATCTGAGTTAACTTGAAACATCAAAGACGGATGTAACGAAGTTGCTTTCCCAAAAAAGATTGTGTATGGCTAAATATTTATAGCATTTTTAGCATTTCTGGTGTTTTTTTTTTAAAAAAAACACTGGCTTAAAAGTCCACGGGAATACGAAAGCTGCGGGCAGTTGTGAGTGGTGTTCAACCCATATTAATCAACTTCCCATTAGTTGCCAGTTTCAGAAGATGCACGAGTTATCTGGCAAGCCAAAGCAATCATGTAATACAATGAACATTGATAATCTGAAACTGTTATTATCCTTCCATAAATTTGAGTGTTTGTGTCTTGCCTCATCATATTCACTAGCTTATTTTATAAGACTCGAAGACCATATCTACTGGAAAAAAATCACTAAGTAAGTACTTATCCAGCATCGTATTGTATGATAGCCCCTTTAGTAGCTACAGAAGGCAACAATCAGTGAAAAGCTTATTATTCCATGCCATGCTTGTCACAGACTTATCAACACTTTGTCCTAGAAGCGACAAACTTATTATGACGTGCGTTTTTACACACATACTGTACTCTTATGATATATTCGTTATTCTTACTACTGCCATCTAGGCCACATCGACTACAATGATGCTTTTCTCGAAAACTTAAACAACTTCTGCGTTTCCGTCTTCTGTTCACCACTTGTGATACATGTGGTGAAGAACTACTGTCTGATTCAGCCATGGCATTTTTGCTTGAATTGTTCTATTTTTTCTTACACTTGAAGAGTTCTACAACAGTTTATTTACTTTCCACCTTACATGTTCATTGGTAGGTCCAGATCAATATGTTGTTTCACTTGACGTTCTACCAGAGATATTCAGGCAAGTAAAGGATAACTGATTATACCCTTCCCATTTTAGGATGTACTGACAGTGTCATTACTCGGCTGGATAACAGTTTGTTTAACCCGGTGTCATTTGAAAAAGACCAAGGAGGTTCCTCGAATATTGTTTCACCAGGGCTTTAAGGATTACCTAGTAGAAGTGGTTCGCATTAGAGCAGTGGGGTGGAGGTTGGAAACGGGCACATTGAATCGAAGTCCAAACACTGCCAGGGGGCTTGTGTTAACGGATGTTCTGACTAGGCTGAGTCAAGTAACACTTACTGTACAAACCTGACCTACGACTGTGCAATCCAAAGTGGGATATTTGTACTGTTCGAACCATATCACTGTTTTTGTTGTTCCAGTATCTTTTGGTAATTGTGGTTCATCAATGCTTGTAGACGAGGCAGGGCTAGGATGACCGCTATTGTATATCTGTGTAAGGTGTACCCGTTTCCACCCTCTGTTCTACTGCTCAACTGTGATTCATTTAGCTTAGGTTTGTCTAAATATGCTGAGCAGTACCAACAAAATCCTCTGCTGAAGACACCTGCACTTTGCATCCAACCACATACAGAAGATAACCAAACGTGCAAAAAATATGGTGGTACATTTAAAGTGGAAACGGTATAGAGGAGAACGATTTGCATAATATTAGTAATAATACTAGCGATAAATTTGTAGGTAGTGTAGGAAACTGCCATACTCAGCAGTAATCATAAAGAACAGTTGATTCCATTTCCCTGGTTAATTCGAGGACAGAAAGACCGAATTCACACTTAGGTAGGTGAACAACAAACGTCATCATGTATAAGAGTGTATGGACACACAATGAGATATGACACTGTGACCCTGTTCAGTGTGAGGTCAGCTGTATAGTGGAGAAAACGGAGCTCCAATTTCTTTAGTGACGAGAATAGGCACTACCGATGAGTTTTAATAAGAGTACATCCGAGGGCATTGCTTCTTTTGGTAACAGTTGACTGGGAAGTCTGTCTGAATGCAAAACTGCGGACAAACGAAACAATTTTCATTTGAACTCGACAAAATCTTTCATTATACATCAGTATTAACACAAAAATGATGGCAAAAACGTCTCGGCGCCTCGGGATTCTGAATTGAAAACTAAGTAACTTTGAGAGTCCGGGTCCCTCCGACTCAATTTGTGATCTAGCCACAGTCAGGACCTTAACCCACAGGGTTGTGCGAATTTGCACCTCTAGTGAGCTGGAGATGCAAAAAGAGACGCTCAAAAAAAAATGTTTGCAAAACGAATATCTTGAAAAGTTAATAGACGTGCACAGCTTGATGAACAAGTGTAATGGGCCAATTCAAACAGCTCAAAAGAAGTATATATTTCCATCCATGTAATTCGAAGGGAATCATCTGGCAAACGACATCGGGAAAAAGATGAAGTCTGCCTCATCCCTGATGTATGTTGCTGCTCAATTGGTTGGCGGCATTTGTTTTGGATTAACCTGTCGCAGTGACCGAAGCCAAAAAATGTCTGCACGTAACCATCACCGTCAATGACTCGCACTGCATTAGGTACGTTTGCATCCGCACACCACTGTCCGGTGTAAACCTGAAGGAGTAAGACTACGAGGCGTATGAGTGAGGCGTTCGTGTCCAGCCGGTCACTGCTGGTTAAACAACTGATAGGCTAGCACGAAACCCTTATCTCGTAAAATAAACGGAGAAAGACTTCAATGGTAAGAACTAAACTGGGGAAAAAGTGCCGAAAAAATAAGACAAGAAATAGTTCGATATAGGAGTACACATTATTGAACTCTAAAAGGGATAATTTAAGGTGGAACTGAAACAAGACGAAATATTCACAATACAATGCAGCAACGAGGCTGAAGAGAAGGAAAGGTAGAATGCCACAACGACTCAGGTTTCTGAAAAGAAAGCGGGTGAGTAGCTAGACGATGGAAGTCGTTGGCCAATAGGAACGAAAAAAATAACGATATAACTCACACAACCTACTTTAGTCTAACATACTCGTTGTCTCTTCACCGACGGTATGCTGTGACTACGTTGATGACCTACTAATATGAGAAGGCTAACACATTCGCGACCACCCTCATCGCAACGCCACATAGTCATGTCACCACGACCTATGGCACCGATGGTTCTCTTGCTTATCGCGCGCATTAATTCTTCGCTGCGCAGCTGTTGCTTACGGAACCTACGAACACCCGTCCGAATCATATTTCTGCAGACCGTCCGGTTCAACGCTAACTCTTCCCAACATCTAAAATCAGTGTTACAACGCGTAAGAGTTACCTGCACAACATCCTGGTATCTCCACTTTTGACGGCCAGGACTTCGCTTACTTGATTTCAGTTATCCGTATAGCAGTTGCTTTGGAATACAGTCCCCGCACATCTGACGGACGTGACCTAGCCAACGAAGCTGATTCAGCATCAGCACGGTTTCGATTCCGTCCGTACCCACTCATCGGAGCACCTCAATGTTCGAAGCCATGTTCAATCGGCGAATAACCAAGATGCGTCTGAGACACTGCAAATGAAAACGGCTCAGATAGTGCACGTTCCGCTGATACAATGTCCAAGTTTCGCTGCCGTGCAGTAGTATGAACAGTACAATTGGACGGCAGACACAGCGCTTAGTGGCCATCTTCAGGCTGTGGTTCTCCCAGACACGTCTTTCCACTAGCCTTTCCCACGCGAACTCGTAACTCGCTCTCCGCAGGCAGATATGTGGACAATTTGCTACCCAAGTAGCAGAAGTCTGCGCAAGAGTCGATAAAATCTCCATTGGTGCGAATTTCGGATGCAGATGCAGGAACAGCACCTCCACCCGAAGAAGAAGGAAGGGGAGAAAACGTTTTATCTATGTTGATATCCAATCCAAACTTAGATGCCGCGATCGCAAAAGCCGTGGTCAGTCGCTGAAGTTCGTCTTCGTTATGTCCAAATTGCGCGTTATCATCAGGGAAACAGAGGCAGGCGCATCGCTAAAATACATGGATGACTTGGGACGCCAAAACGTGGGATATTCAGCAAACGTCCATCTGTGTGGTGATCGCCTTCATCACCATCCGCCGCCGAGTCCTGGAGAGCATTACAATCAAATATGAACCAGATAGGGTTGGGGCTAGGACATAACCCTGCTTCACGCCAGTAACAATGTCAAGATCATCAGATGACGATCTACTCACTGGTATCTTCGCCTTCAAGCCTTTATGCATCATTCCAATCAGCTTGATAAACTAACCAGGAACCGTTCAGTGCATCGCCGCTTACGAAATCAAAGGCCTTGGTGAAATCCACGAAGGGGGCATGTAGCGGTTGATTGTATTCGCGATACTTCGGGACCTGTCGAGCAACATACGCCGTTGATCGTGCCGCGACTCGCCAGGAATCCACACTGCTGCTAGGGAATATTGGCCTCCAAAATGTGAACATTTAATCGGTTTAGTAGGATTATTGCATCCACCTTGATTTGGCAGCTTGCAGAATAATGCTTCGATAGTTGTCGGGGCATTGCTCGCTACCCTCACCTTAAAGGTACGATATGAACATCCTTGAACTCTTGCGGGCTTATATCCTGTTCTCAGATGGAATGAACCAACTGGAGCAAAGTACGTTTCAACACCTTTCCGCCATTCTTTAGAAGTTCCTTTCGGAATCCATCCTCGTTTGCAGCCTTTCCGTTTCGCAATTGTCCAATGGCTGAATGCACCTCTGTCACATCCGGGACGAGAGCAAGTAAAGTTTTGACAGCTTATTACCGCAAGCTATTCACGGTCACTCAGTCGATGCTAGCAAGACGGTTTGGTAAGCTACTAAAGTGTTTGCGTCAGACCGTCATGATGTCCTCTGACTGGGTGCACGAAATGCCGGTGTCCACGTCAACCAGTGCTTTGATAGACTAGGCGGGTGGACTGAAAATTGCCCCAAGCGAATCGTGGAACTGCTTGTGTTGTCAGCAATTAGCATTGCCTTGCATCGGCTCACCTTGTTTCCTTCACCAGTCGTCCTTGATTTCGCGAAAACGCTGTGCGAGTTGACGTCTAATATTCCAGAATGTCGCTCTTTTGGGTTCACTATCTGGGTCTGTTGTAGACACGGTAAACGTTACATTCTTCTTTCATAACAGGTTGAATATAATACATTGTTGTAGTCGAACCAGTCCGGACGTTTCTGATTTTCGACACCAATCGTCTCGGTGGCTGCTGGCGTGATATGTTCAAAGCGTTGTTACATACCCTCGGAGGTGGCGGATACAGAAGCGTCTTTCAAATAGGCGACAACTGTACATTGAAAGGCAGTCTTCGTCCCACAGTTCTTCAATCATCTGACATCCAATTTCTGTCCGAATGATCTACAACAAACAGTCTTGCATGCATGGACAAGCATTTTGGTCCTGACCAGCCTATGGTCTGTTACATTCAGCGCCGCATATCACTCGCGTGATATGCACTTCACGAATGCCGAGCCGTCGCACGATCACGTAATCAAGTAAATGATGATGACCGCTTCGTGGATGAGGCCTCGCCCTGATGTGACAGACTTCCCTCGACATAGTCGCTGGCGCATGAATATGATTCGAGGGCTGAATCCATGCGGTTCGTCTATCACCAAAGAATTGATGCGATCAGCGATTACGAGACGGAGGCCATGCTCCCGAGCATCATCTACCGAGTAACCTATCCAGTA
>JTDE01000393.1:0-49174 GCA_014338405.1 Paragonimus skrjabini miyazakii
AATCCCTGTGCCAGTAAACAACCGCACATTTCTTGTTTACGTCTTCGGAAGACTGAAACAAAGAAATCTCTATGGAACAGAATTTCAAGATTTTAATTTCTGCAACATTTCACAAATTTTGAACAACATTAATTGATACGAATTACTTCTTAACTAAAAGATAACGGAGATATTCACGTTCTACCGATTACACGCAGCAAGATAATCCATCACCTAAAATGAAATTTATAAACAAATAATCATTTATCAACATAGAACGATTAAATATTCATGGAACATTAACAAAAAACGCATAAGTGCAACCACAGCACCTACAATCATTATTTTCATTCTTTGCGCAAATTGGAGGACAAACACACTAACGGTCGATTAAAACAGGCCATTCAACGCTCGTCATCATTTTTGTCTCAGAAACTGATGATTTTCACCTTCTTGAACGATACCACCGAAATATTGCCAGATATTCACGGATCTCTCAAATATTCGCTGTTTCACGACAGATTTTACACCCTACAGATAATTTTCAGCGAAATGAACGGTGAACCAATCAGAATCATGGTTCCGCCGCCACTCACTGGCTGCCAAGGTCGGTGCGAAATTACACGGTTTGGGTGTGTTTTATGTTGAAACCATGCTTTGGTTTCGCAAAAATATGCCATGGGAATATGTAAAAAGACCAATAGTACCAAATTTGCATACGTGTCGAAAAAACGCTAAGTGGTTGCTGTTGTTATTGGTTCCTCCTCTCGGCCCTACTTTGTATTATATCTTCGATAATAATAAAAAGCGGAAAATTAACAGTTCCTTTGGTGCCGCTAAACGATTCATAAGGTTTTTTTTATAGTGTATTCTGAAAACCATTCTGCAGGGCTGTGTGCATTGGATCACTCATTTCTTTGGAGTACAAGTGGACCTTTATTCTCAACACTGAAGTAGGTAATCATCCATGTGCATCTATATTGTACAACTAGGGCACTCCTGCTTACGACCAAGCCTTAATTGATTGTCATCAAAAATCTGCCGCTCGCATTCTACAGGGTTGTCTTGCCAATGGTGGTCTTTACATTAAAATGGGACAAGGACTAGCCAGCTTGAATCACGTGCTACCGAAGCAATATACCGAGACGTTGGAGCGGTTACATGATCGTGCCTTAGTGCGTACTGCAGATGAGGTGAGATAACTTTGTTCGTTGTTTTATGGTCTCATTCGGACTGGCGTAGAATTATTGTACATGGTCCTTAACGGAATTCCCATATGCTTCAAAGCATGTGTGTTTACTCGGGACCCATGTGTATTGGCTCAAGACAGCTATAAATAGATTACTGTTCCACCCGTTGTTCTCTTTCTAACGACTCCTAAGACACTCCATAACAACACGAAATGTAGGCAAAATAAGTGGAAAAAAACTGCGTAGTTTGTGAAGAAATACATTAAAAAACTGGGCCATATTAGAATGTAATGAAATGCAATGCCCATTTTGAGTAATGTAAATGAACCGGCTCTGTATTATACTCCATACGTACTCATCTTGTGCCCGTAGTGACATAAATGACCTCATACACCAGAATGTACTTCAGTACGCGCATATACCCCGACCATGTAGCTATAGCCAACATCATTCGGACTGAAGTTTGTTCGTCAGGCCTAGGTTACTGATCACCATTGTGAGCCCACTGACTGTGCTTATACGGCACCGACCACGGCTACCTATGAACCTTGACTGAATTCAGCGGTTAATACAATGTCCACATAACAGCTCCAATCATTTTCCTTCCCGATATTTAAGGGGATTCCGCTGTTTTGAAAGACAATCATTAGAAACAGAGTGTAACATCACTGGGGGATTACAACGATTATCAAGAACAGAGTAAACTGTGAATTTAGCAAGAATGTAAGTACCGTAGTGATCTCGCGGATGGTTTGGGCAATTTGAGGAATATTCTGCACCTGAGTTGGCGCTTGACGGGGAGAATCTTATATCCCGTCCTTCTTCAACAATGTTGGTTTATGTTATGCGAAGAGCATTTATAGGCTACGAAAATATAGTAGTAGGATATCTGCAGGCTGTAAGTTGCCTGGTATTGAGCACACGAACGATATCACAGTGCTGGCTTATGCAAACACGCAAACCATATTGAATCGATCAGATTTTAATGAGTCTGTATGGTGTGCACTTTGCATTTACAAATTGTTAGTTGTTGTTACAAGAGTAAACAGTGAACCAATATTCGCTGTTGCAAGCAGCTCCCTCGCGGTTGTTGATCGTTTTATCTACATCTGCTGTCTCAGGTTGTACTGTTGCTGATAGGGGATCCACGACGACAGCGAAACTACGTGACGTATTCACTAGTCTTTTACACTTGGGTTGTCCCGATGGCGTCCAATTGTCGCTTAAATGCATGGTCTACACTACGTATGTGGGCTCACTTTTCGTGCTATGATTTAGAGACCTGGCCAATTCGTGTGGAAAATGCACATAGATTCTCGGTATTCTACCACCTTGTTTTCGTCATTTAGCTTGTATCAACTGGATTGACTGTGTTGACAATGCGACAGTTCGTCGGCGCTTACTTGTGAAGTGTGCTGGTTTGCAACCGACATCCGAGTTGGTGAAACTGCACGATCTTCCCTTGTTGGATCACGCTATCTCCTTATACCGGTGTAGTGTCTGCTATGCCACATTTTGTTCAGTGTGGTTGTTGAAGGTTAGAGGAAACGACGAGCGGCTGGAAGATGAAGTGGTCGGGGGCTGTGAAAGCCTTGACCGCCTTGTTGTGCAAGGTTGGTAGGTGCCATCTGTTCGGTTTGGGACTTCGTGACCATTCACTCTGTTGATTGGAAACACTGATATGGCAACGTGTTGCAGGCAATATCGTAGAGCGGTTGGCTTTCTCTTCGTGGGTGTCCATTATTCTTTTGTCTTTATCATGCATTCATATTTATTAACCGGTTCATTCGTGCACTGTTGTCATGAGCGACGGCAGTCCGATCCGTAGTGCTCGCGAGTATAACTCAAAATTAATGTTGTAACTTGATTTATGGATTGCGTAAACAGACAACAGAATAATGGTTAGTGAAACGGCAGGTAACGGAACGACGGTCAACGGTAATGAACACCTGTTTACAAAGTATGCACAACTAGTTCATATCTTCCCGGCCAACCCAACCACCCGATGCTAACGAAGGAACAAAGAAAAGACCGGCCTCCAGACAGAACTACTTTGTCACTCATTCCGAAGACAACACGGTCACAAACTAGATCATATTTAAAGGGTTTGTGACCAATCAATAAACATGGTCCGAAAATGGACGAGACAAGATTCACAGTACGGTGATGCCGTAATTAAAAGACGAACGTGTGGGCGGGGTGCCAGAAATTGGTATAAGGCTGATAACGCTCGTAAAGAGCGAAGTGGCACATGACCGTGCCGACTATGAAGGTCATTTCTAACAGAATGAGATAGGCCTTTCCAAAGGCGAATAAAAACGGTATTTTCGGGGAATTGGGTTCTTCCCCGACAATTACTTAGATGGCCATCTAGTGATACTTTAAAATCAACTTATGGGGCGGTGACCTATGAAAGGAATTCGTCCCAGTGATAGTGAACGTAATAAGAATGTGAACACTGGATTAATTGGTGACGGGAATGCGAATATGCCTCAAATTTGGTTTGTTCTGAGTTGGTTACTTCCATGGCCCCTTTTCGCATTGCCGATTGTGTAGGAATGTATGTATAGTCAGGTACAATCGATTAAGCATGCAATGGAAGGGTTTTTTTTAATAAATGGGTTGAGAATAACACAACGTTACGGGCAAGTAGTGATTGTCTACGTTTCAACCACCTCGGGTGGCCTTCCTCAGGAGTGTTGTAATCAAAATCGATTATAACCCATTTATCAATAACGTGTTAAACACGACGCCCAAACTGTTTGACTTCATTCGTACTAAATTTGGTGTGGATATCCTAGAAGTGTGTTTTTTCCTTCGATAATCGCAATGCTTTTGTTTTTTCGAATATGGAGAAGAGAAATTAGAGGGATGGGCTAATGGTGAGGTACCTTGTGTTTGGTGTCCATCGGTTGTTATTTTTGTCCTCTGAAGGTAAGGTTGAAGTTTACATGACAACCACAGGGGCATCTGTCTATCCCTTTCGCGTCTGCGTTACACCCTTGCTTTAATTTGTATCGGCCCACCACACCTGTAAAAAGCCGAATACATCTAGAACAGACAAGTTTCCTCTCTGGTCGCGGGTGCGCTGTCTGTATGTTTACCTTGCAATAGGTGTTGGGGCATCAGAATGTTTAAAAGCAGTTGACGTTCACCTTACCAAGCCTGCTGGCTGCCTCTGACTTGGTTGCTTGTAACATATTTCTGATCTGTTTCTTTCAAAAAGTATTCTAAGTGAGAATTTTGGAACCACTGTGTGCTCATTCCTCAAATGGGATATTGGGCTGTCGACAACAACATTGGACGTTCGTCACCTATATCGGTGTCCTCCAGAGTTGACTGCTGTCTCACACCTTGCCCGAATTAGACATGGACGACATTCTAGAGGGTGCGATCGAGCAATCCAGTGACCTTTGTGCTGATTTCTTTCCCCACGTTGAGCTGAACTACGGAAACTATGGTAAACGTCGTCCTGCTTTCCTCTTTCTCCGAGTGCACGTGGACGATACTGAACAAGATCTGTGACCGGATTGATATACATGGAATGTGCTTCGCAAATTCCAGGTACAGAGTGCTATTTCTAGACTGTGGCGTTCCTACTCCCATAGTGGCCGCGTGCTATAGTCAGTGGCATGCACTGATCCGCAACATTTTTGCTAATTCCGTTCAACCTTATTTTACTCAATTTTTGTTTGTTTCTTTTTCTTCTGGAATGTCCCACACCATTGTTGAGGTGAATGGTGTTTCGAGTCACATTAGTTTCTTGTCAGACTCGACGTTATCATTTTACGAATGCAAACCAGCGATGATAATTGAAAACGTATCTACATGCTGCAGCGACATGTAGATCGGTGGGTGGAGCATTTCGAACAACAGCTCGACTAACCGTGTGCTTATGACGGACTGGGTTCACTAATGCTGTCTCTAATTCTATCCCTGTAATCGAGAATGTGGCTCAATCAACAGTGATTAATTAAGTAATTCTAGATTGCTACACCAATTGCGCGATTGTTGACCCTTTACTGTCACAAACAGCTTGTCTAGGTACAAGAGCACTCGGCCTATGGGAAAAAGTAATGCACCGGCTAAGGAAAGTAGCTCACACACATCCTTGGAACTGACTGCTGCGACTGTGTGGTTTGGACGGATTAACTTTAAAAGTACCTCTGAGCGTTTATTACAACTGCTTTTGGAAAGGACTTAATTTCGTAGACTACTTACCAGTAATACAGTTGGTTTCGCGACTCACGTGATCCGTTTCTAACCTCATCCTTGTTCTAGATTTTGTGTACATTGCCTCAGTTCTTTTAAAAAGCTGAATGTTAGTTAGATAGGTGTATTTTGAAATAGGTGTTTATGCTATTTCCCTGTCAGCTTATGCTCTTTTCCACTGTTAAGCAGCATTAGTGTCGTCAGTTCTTGTTTTTTTTATCTGGCTTTCTGTTGCATTACCGTATGTGAATGCTGCCCTTAACTCTGAACCGAAACCTAAACTACGTACCTGGGTTGTTTATAATGATTTTCACCGTTCATTCGCGGCATAACCACCAAAGGTAACAATGTTTATATGGCCCGATTTGATTGTATAATATCCTAGGGGACGGCATGTCATCAATCTGATACGTTCTTACTCCAGGTCTATGGGAGCCTTTTACATTATTGTCATCGTATGGGAATTGTCGAGGCGTTTCCAGGGGACGGGAGTTATTACTAGATTATTTTTGCTATCCGTAATATTATTTATGGTCTCACTGTTTTATCCTGTGTTTTAATTCTTGCGCACAGGTCGATCGAATATTTGCAGAGGATTTCGGGAAAACACCCTCAGAACTGTTCGCTGTTTTTGACCCGGAACCGATTGCAGCGGCCAGTCTTGCTCAGGTGCATCGTGCGGTCACCAAAAGCGGTCAGCTTGTGGCCGTTAAGGTGCAGTACGAAGACTTACGAGACCGATTCCATGACGACATTCGCACTTTAGAATTACTGTTACGTTTGGTCGAGTTTATTCATCCGAATTTTGGGTTTGCATGGGTTTTACAGGATATGAAGGTTTGTTCCGTCTTTATTGTTTTTTTGTGTTCTTTAACGGGGTTTTTACTTATGGAGCTCTTCTCTTCTCGCTGAATTGTTTAGTTTTCAAGAAGGATTTGGTTGTTAACCGGTGCGTTACTCTGGTAGTCGCAGTTCAGGTGTTGCACCTTAGAAGTGACGTTTCCTTTTAGCTATCAAAACAAAGCCAGCCATCTCTTTTGTAGACAGCCACGTGCCTTATGTGTAGATAAGTTCTCAGCTTTCACACTACGGATAGTTCGGTGTTGTGTGACAGAGTGAACCACGCTTGAGTCGGATACGGTCCCACCACTTGCAGGACCTTCGAGGTGACCGGGGTTTAAACTCACTATCATAGAGCTGGTAACCGACGTTTCTCCAGCGTTTTCACAAGGTTAGGACCAACTTTTTTTCGAACATCTGGTACCATTAGGTTGGTCGAAATAATTCAGAAATGTAATTCAAATTCCACATTCGGTCATCAACCTGTGCACTTAGAACCATGAAAGGTGTGGACACTGAAGCAGTCAATGCTTTACTAGCGTTTGAGTCAGTCCTTGGCGAATTTACTCACCTACTCTTTACGAATGCAGTTTGAAATGTTTGAGGCAGGTGCTGAAGATGTCATCCAGCTGTCTCTCACACCGACCACCCTAATGATGCCATCGGCGATTGCCATAGGAACTGACAGACGAACGCTAGTGGACAACTCACAGCGGGTTAGGCTCGTCTCTCGAGCTGGGGTGTTCGTTATCTACGTGATCGATGTTTCAAGACGTGAAGAAAATTTCCGGCTAATCGGGTCGAGTGGCGTGTGTTTTTCTCATTTTGCTGAGACACCTGTGAAGTAGTTGCAATTGATCAAGTGTAGTACTCAACCATATTTCAAGTGTTTTCTAACCCCCTCTTGAAACTTAGTTGATTTACATAGTGTATACAGTTTGATGTTAGTTGTTTGGGTTAAGGTATAAGGTCTGTTTCTATTCAGCCCTATCTCATTCTTTTATCTTAAAACGAGAGTTTTCTCGTGGTGATACCGCTGTCTAACATCAATCCACCGCTATAGATGGGAATGACAGTGATGTTGGTGACTGCGGTCGTGCTTGTGATTACTAAAAAGTATGGTGTTTATGGGTCTGTCCGAACATGCCCAGCCAACTGTAATTGCTTCCTTTGACACGCTTGCTGCTTATTAAGCAAACCCGAACCTGATTACCGTTGAAGACTGATAACTACCAGCTTAATTTCCCCTTCATCCACAGGAGACGTTGGCGAAGGAATTAGACTTTGAGAATGAGGCGAAGAATGCAGTACGATGTGCACGGGATTTGTCGGAGCTCGGAGCCTCACGACCGGACGGGGCAGTGCACATACCGTGGGTGGATCTGACATTGACAAGCAAGCGGGTACTGACTGCCGAATTCATTGATGGGATCAAAATCAATCAGGTATGATTGTATTCAATTTCCGCGGTGCCCATGTGTGCTTTGGTTGCTTGTCACTTCCTGCTCCTGACGATTGGGTAATCTTGGAGGTACTTGTCGATAACATTCTCTCCCGTTTTTTCCCTTGAACAGTTTGTTTTGTTATCCTTTTTTCTTCTTCTCTTCTTATGAATAAAAATATGAGTGTGTTATGGTTCAATTTAAGAGCAGTTGTTACCGGAATGCAACTGAAATGTTTTTGTCCGAGCACATCGCTGAAGGTGCCTCATAAGTGAATGTACCAAACAAATTTTACGTCAGACTCTAGTTTTTAAGGTCTTTTAATTAATTCTTACAAGGATTTGCGCAATGACGAATTCATTGCGCTGCGTAATATGTACACTGTATAGACAATCGCGAACAGCTAGAGGAAGGGGCGTCGCAACAATCCTACATGGATCCCAAAAGCTTCGCGAGCCGCTGCCTCCTCGGGTCCACTGGATACATTGATCATCTGATGCATATGTGTGTCCTATTTCTTCAGGTTTACCCCCAGATACTGTGTGTGTGTGTGAGAGAGAGAGAGAGAATGAAACCACAAGTAGTGCAGCTCAGGCCACCAGTGGTGACGGTTATGCACGGGCTTTCTTCAGCCTTGGTTACCGTGACAATTTGATCTGGAAACGGTTGCAGCCAACCGTGTATGGGCGTTTGTTTGTTTGTTCGCGTGTGTGTGGCTCCGGTTTACGTTTTCTTCTCTCGTCGCCCATTCAGTGTAGTGATCTCTATCCATCAGCGTTGACTGTATGCGATCTAATTTGTATCGCTTTATTACTGATAATTAGTGGTACCTCTGTTTTCTCAAGTCTGCTGTGCACTTTTGATGTGGGAAAATGCTATGCGTCTGAATCCGATAAGCGTTGTGTTCCTAACCGTGTTCCGATATATTTGACTAACCTGTTACTTATCAGCAAAATATCCGATGGACACTACGTTACAATAACACATGTTAAGCTTGTATCGTCTAATGAATTTGAATACAACTGAAAAGGAGCATACATTAATGCCAACTTTCTATATAATGCTGTAGTCCTTGTGTTTGTGTCTATATTGGTTGTGCTACTCAATCCAGCTTTAACCATATAACGATACGTGTGTTGAGGTGCTTCATAGAATGAACCGTCATAGAGATCACTTAGAAAGAGTTGTGCGATCTTGCTTGCGGATACATGCCAGCAGTTCGGTCGTCTGGCTACATGTGTGTACATTGAAATTTGGTGTTGAAGTTATTTTAGAAGAGACCAAGTTACTGAAAATCTGTACCTCGACTGGATTCGAACCTGCGACTGAACCAAAGTCCAAACGCGAGCTACGATATTATATTTTTCTAGTCGACATTACAGTCTCTTGTCGGACTGTACTGTTGTAGTTCCCTAATATGCAAGCAAGTTCCTCCATCAGATTATTAATACCTTGGGAGTTGTTTAAAACCATGTTAAACAAATTTCAGGGTGACTGTATATCTGGTTGGTTATTTGTTTTACCGAACTTGTTAAAGACTGCCATACAATACAAAGCATAGAGCCGTCTATGTTACGTCGTACCAGCCTATTCAAATGGATTTTTTAAAGTTATTTGTCTGTTAACGAATATATTTTTCAGGTTTCCGCTCTTCGAGGTGCTGGATTCTCGTTAACTGAGCTTGACCGATTGTTAATACGAACGTTTAGTCACCAGGTGTTCTGTACCGGTTTCGTGCATGCTGATCCTCATCCCGGCAATCTGCTTGTCCGACGACGACCTTCAACACCATCCGTCTCCTCAAACATACTCCCGTCTCCGTTGACTGCTGTCCGTTATGCTACAGCCACCTGTTACAACACCCTGCTCTTTTTCGCTTGCCTTCCTTGTCAGTTATGGAACTGGCTACTTTATTCTACTCCATTTTCCCGCCCTAAATACACCCCGATTCAGTTGGTCTTATTGGACCATGGATTGTATGATAGTCTTCCGAACAGCCAACGTATCTTCTTGTGCGATATGTACCAGGCCATTTTGGACTGTGACGAGCCGCGGATGCAGTTCGCTTCCTCTCAGCTTGGTGTTAAAGGTGTGTGCTGATCACTCTCTGGGTTTTCGGCCTCTAATCGTCTTGCTGTAATCACATAATACGTTGTTACTTATGTGTGTGCTTGTGTGCATCTCCGAGGATTTGTGTGTGCAGTTCCTGACGGTTTTACTGAGAGTCAAACAGGTTTGAAGACGGTTGTTTTACGTGTCGGTTTTGTAGGCACAGAGTTATAACTATTCCGTTATTGATCTGACAGATTCCTTCTATGTTTGCTTGCTTAGTTTTGGTCACGTGTTACTTCTCACAGTCGAAATCTTCCTTGAAATGATTGGTGCTGTTCAATCCACGCATGACTGGTAGCTTTAGGCTTGTCTGTTTAATTGCCTCGAACTAATTGTTCGTGCATCCTATGTGGATCGTTATTTGATCGCTTTAGTCAGGTTGTCATCGATTTTTACTTCTAAACAGTCTGCGTCAGCTCGCTATGACAATTCTTTTGGAGAACCCCCCCCGACTTAAATTATTTCGATGTCATTGTGGAAGACATGCATGCCGAGCTGGCTTGTTTAGAATGCGCTTAGGACCCTCAAATTATGATTTTTTTTCCCAAGGCTGAAACGTTCTCATTCCTAATTTCCTTATCGCCGTCAGTCCACTTTACGTGTTTGGGTTGTATCATCCTATCAGGTTGCACTGTTATTGAGAGATACTGACAAGTGACGAAGGCATATACTACCAAATACCACTGAAACGAATGGTACGCGATGCCAGCGTCTGGTCTCTCTTGCGCTATGGCTCTGAGATTTGGCCTGCTTTCGACGATGTTGCAAACAAGTTTGCTCTATGTGACCAACGCTGTGCGTTGGGTGATGTCATTTTCAACGCTGAAGTTTGCTAGCATGCATTTCAAAACATCCAGGAGTACAAATGTTATCCTTTACCATGACATCTATATCTCTTAGATCACAGTGTATTTGACGTGCTATTAGTCGTGTATCCACAATGCACTCATCAGAACAGTTGCCGTCGTTTGTTGCTCGCCTACGCCCGACTGGCTGAATGATGTGGCTGTTAAGCATAAGTGTGAACCACTGATGTATTGCTGTCTATGCTGATGATGGTGATGCGGCTATTGGGCATAATAGGGACCGGAGGCTGATACACTTAATTGAAATGTCCGTACTGTGACCATTATGTTCTTCTTCTGTTTTTATTGGTTCTCATACTCACCTTCATCTGTCTGTTTAGATTGGTCAACTTTCGGAGAGGTCTTGTTGCAAAAGCCATGGCGTCGACGTACTCTTCATCTCTCTGCGCAGCTTACGGAAGCTGATCGCGCGTACTTACGTGCAACGGCCGCTGCGCATTTTGACCGCGTTATGTCTGTGTTACAGGAGGTGCCTCGTCCGATGCTTCTGTTTATTCGGTACGCTTCCCTTTTTGTTGGTCCCACGAGAACATACACACTTGGGTCTACCTCGAAACCACCAATCTTTTTTGTTTTCTTTTCATAAATGAACGGGATGGCCGGTATTAGACGTGGTGTGGCAACGAAAAACAGATTGGGGTTTGATTGTCCTATTAAGGAAGTCTTATGGGCGTATCTACGGGTAATGCACCGTCCGATAAACCGGTTCGGCTTGTACCTAGTTATAGTGTTTAGCTCACTAGGCTCATTCTGTCATACGTACAATAACTTTAGTGAAATGTTCATCCGTCTGTATCCCCTATATGCTGTTCGACGTGAATTAGGACGAACAGTGACACGCCCTTGCTCTATTTTAGCTATTACGTTTAGCTACTTATAAGTAGCATGCATTAATGTAAGAGATTGGTGACGAGAAATGATGTAAGCTTATGATAAATCGAAGTCAACATTGAACTTTTTACGAGTTGTAAGCGTTTCATCTACCCTTAGATCTATCAGAAATATACCAGGTTGTGGAAGCATATTAGAGTAGGCATCCTGGGAAAAGCGTACCACAGGATGGTGCTGCCAATGCACACTTGAGCCATACCTGCATTAAGGCACCCGGCATGTCTAGTGTAGAACAGGCGAACACGAATTATTTAATTAAATGTTGGATTGTTTTCATTAGAAAAGATGTAATTCCGTCTTTTGTATTTGATGCGGTGTACTTCAACACTTGATTTTGATACCGCTTTCATGCAAATTCATCGCATTCCCACAACAATTCACGATCAAAAGTAATGTCGGTTTCTCCAGCTGTTTATCTTTCATCTGTTCTTGATGGGGACGATCTAACAGATCAGCGAACTGGTTCTCGATTCGTTAGTTTGATGATAGGGTTACACACTCAATCCGAATACTGAGTGCGCATTCATAGTTAATTATCTTGAGTGTTCATCAAAGGTGTCCGATATCTCTCTTCCTTTTCAATTGTGTGATGGACGCTGTTGGGGGTTCCAAATGTATGGGAGTGGAGTTTCTAGCAGGTGGTGAGCAGACTGATAGTGAGTATGCGGGCGGCAGTGCTTTACTTAGTTCCTCTGCAGGGAACATGCTGAACCGATCGAATGGTATGACTGGTCTATTTGGTGTGCACTTTACACCTTGAAAGTGAATTAAAGGTTTTGGTTTGCACTAACAGTATCTTTGTTGTTCCAAGCAGATGGCTTGGGACTGTTGATCACTTTACTTGCGAACATAGGCCGTCTCAGCCCATAACGTTGCTGATTAAGTGACCGCGAAGATGGCGGAACTATATGACGTATTCCGTAATCTTCGTCATTTAGGTCGTCCCGAGGGCGTCCGATTGTCGCTTAAATGCATGGTCTACACTACGTATGTGGACTCACTTTTCGTGCTATGATTTAGAGACCTGGCCAATTCGTGTGGAAAATGCACATAGATTCTCGGTATTCTACCACCTTGTTTTCGTCATTTAGCTTGTATCAACTGGATTGACTGTGTTGACAATGCGACAGTTCGTCGGCGCTTACTTGTGAAGTGTGCTGGTTTGCAACCGACATCCGAGTTGGTGAAACTGCACGATCTTCCCTTGTTGGATCACGCTATCTCCTTATACCGGTGTAGTGTCTGCTATGCCACATTTTGTTCAGTGTGGTTGTTGAAGGTTAGAGGAAACGACGAGCGGCTGGAAGATGAAGTGGTCGGGGGCTGTGAAAGCCTTGACCGCCTTGTTGTGCAAGGTTGGTAGGTGCCATCTGTTCGGTTTGGGACTTCGTGACCATTCACTCTGTTGATTGAAAACACTGATATGGCAACGTGTTGCAAGCATTGACGAGCTTATGTCCTCAGGCTGTTTTCCCTTCTTCATGCAACTGTGCAGTCCTGCTCCATACGTTTGTACCCGTTTGCTACTACGATTATTTATGACGCGTCGTCAGGACACAACACAAACACTACAAATAGGGCTCAAAACTGAAAATATTGATGGCGAGGAACACGATTACACTAAAAGCAGCAGAATTTAATTTCTTTACATGAACATATTTGCAATACAGTTGCGCACGATGGTACATTAGGGGATGGTGATGTAATTTGTAAGGGTGCTCTCGTTATGGAAATGTGGCTCAAGCGATTTTTGGGGCGGGGATTCCACTGGTAATGCTCGTCGGGATGTCTGTTCCAGAGGCCCTGAGATTTTTCCCCCACGCGTATTGACTTTAAGGAGGTTAGAGCTGCTTGTCAGGTCTTATCCGTCGAAACGCCCCGCGACAAGAAACCGTAAGATTGCCCCGTTTTACTAGTGTTCCCGTTGATCTGGATTTCTGGGCATGCGGCTTGTGAATCAGATCGCACGAACTTACCATACTGCTAGATCAGGTGGCTGGAATGATCGGCGGGATTGCTGAGTGTATTCGATTTGTAGTATTCTGATGCAGGATAGCGGGAATTCTCTTCATTTTGATTCAAAACCCCAATGTGTCGTTTCGGTGTGCTGTTGATAAGTGACTGAAAGTGAGGTTGACTTAGGTTATTCCGCGCTCATCCTCAGGAGTCCTTCAACTCCGTCGTGAGGTCGCACGTTTTGGCTTTCGTGTGTACTCATTAGGTGAACATGTCACAAAGATTGCTTGTGGGGTTGATGTGCGGGCTACAAGCCAGTCCGTTTATCATGGATTTAGTAAAATAAAAAAATAACCATATATATATAATTTATTAACTTACTTTCTCTCGCGTACATTGTTTGATCTACAAATATCGAGTCGTTCACTCGTGTCCCATCGTGAGTTCTGAATCTACTAATCACCTCGCCTGTTTGTCATTACATACCTCATCTTTTGGAAAACCATGCCATCTACACACATTAGAGCCGTTCACTTTGAGTCTCTTTACATTCCTAATGTGATGTCCACAAAACGTGAGCCCCCATCTACGATGCGTGTGCTGATGTCACATGGTGTTCTTTTGACTGCGCATTTGACTTGCCTATCATGTATTGGAAATGTACACAATACACACTGGTGTGGTCGTCCTACGGAATTGTCGCAGCAGTTTTCCGTATCAATTACTTCAGAATAGCTTAACGCCAAATAGCTTCTCAGTTAGTTAGACACGAAGATTGTGCACCTTGCCGTTCAATGCGGTAGGTTTATCTGCGGCAGAGTGTATATGGGTAGTAAAGAGGCGAGTCGAACTGAAGGACAGTCTAGGCCAACTCGCATCAGTCAACTGCCAGGTGCGCTAACGACTTTTGTGTACTGTATGCTTTAACTACCTAAAGGTGTGTTAACAGCCGTGAATTTTATACAATGGGAATGAATAGAACGCTTAGTACTGGAGGCTTAGTAATTAGGATCGTTGCTGAAATTCCTGTTTCGTGCTTTGTAAAATATTCTGTGTGATTTTGCATGGTCTGCATTGCTGATCTGCCGAGGCAATCCATTATGCGTGGTTGTTTGACTGATTTTCCGTCGGAATTCTGCCGATACGTGGTTGAGCAATGCGAATCATTACAACAATTGATTTCTTTGCTAGGGTGGCCTTTTTAAGCCTCAGTTTTGTTACTAGCTGGTGAATTTATGTGGGTCAATCTAAACAATACTAGAAAATACCTGTTCGCTTCGACTGTACAAAGTGCTATGTCTAGTCGTGGTCAACAACTTTAGCACTGTATAGTTCCTTTTCCTTTATTACGTGCCTAGGGACATTCCTTGTAGATATCATCACTTTTTGTTTGTGTCGCACAGTCTTGTTTTCTTTCAAGCCTCTATTCACGAATAGATTGTAGATTTATTGTGTTTATCAATATAAGCCAGGGGTAACTGGTAAACATTCGATGGTGACTGGTTGGCATCAACCATTTTACGATGGTTGGTTATTATCAGTAATCCTGTGATATTTAGTGTGTACTGACAACATGCAGTGTCAAAAGCATTGTCAAACTCCGATATTTCCGGTTTGTCGTTCTTTTAGGTATGGCAGTTACTGTTTCGTTTAACATATTTTGTGCCGGGTTGTTGCTTATTTGACCCAACGTCTCATCCGTATCAAGGTGTCGAATCCATGGCAAACTATTTACATACCAATGAGAGAGGAACAATCCTACCAATTAACCTAAGAGTTTGCCGTAGTTTCTTGAAAAGGGAGCTTACCATGCTAGTCAAGGCAACTAACATTCAGCTCATGTTTTCTTACGATTATAAAGGCGTTCAGTGATCTTGCTGTTTGAGAAACACACGAGAGGACATGTTAACTCGTGATACGTAATAACTAAATGCTAGCAAAAATGACACCTTGCTCGAATATTGTGGGAATATCCTAATGGGTGATTTTTCACATTTTCCTGCATCCTGGAAAACTGACACTGTTTTATAGTCGGATATTTTGATTTAACTGAAGACCGGTTGATCAAGTGGACTACAGTCTGGCGTAGTTAGCCCAATTTAATCTGCTTCACTCAGGTTGCTTTTCTAAAACGTTATGGGTGGATGTTGCCAGTCCTGTCAGTGTGCAGTACCGACGGCGTTTGTCTTTTAGTTTATTTCTTCTAATCCCACACTTGGTCGCGCTTGCTATTGGGAGAAAAGTAGCTGGTGACTTCTGCCCATCGAAGTTGTCTAGTGTGCAGTTAGCCATATGTGTGTTCCGTTTCTGTTAGTACGCCATCCGTTGCCCTATCGTTTGAACGCTTTGACTCAAGCGTGCTACGCCAATGTAGTATCATTATTGGCGTGAAACATGCTGATCAATGTCGTTGAATACCTGCGATCGCCACTGCTTTTTTTCGTAGTTTTCGCATTTAAACTTATTTTATCTAAGCGGCATCTATGCATAACATCAGGTTTGTGTTTAGATATTTGAGGGCAAAAGCCTTAACCGTACATCCACATTCTGCTCGACAGCTTTTTTGTTTGATATAGAAGCTAAAAATGACAGTTCCAATATAATTACCACTTGGTCGCCCTTGGCGGCTAATGAGCTTTTCAAGGGGTTTTAAAGCCTTCTCCAACATCGTTATTCGACGGCTTTCGATCGTTCATTTTCATGCGAAGATTAATTCTAAGGTTTTCTGTACTTCTCGCGGTTGATTGTCCTATCCATCTTCACAGTAGTCATCTGTGAATTTGCAGTTTTGTATTCCCCATCATCGCGCTTCTAGCTTTGACAGGAAATTTACTCGCTTTCAGCAACCTCAATCTGATACGATCGATTTGTCGTTTGCACGGCGATCCCGTCGATCGATATTTCTTGATGGTAAACAGTGCTGTCCTTGGAAGTCACATCATCCAAGGTGGAACCGGACCATATCGAGGATTGGGCTGGGCCAGTACATTGCACGTACACCTGACACTACAACGTTATTACTGGCGCCTCCGGTAAGTGCCGGCTCACCCATAAAATCTCTTCGGTTTCGGCCTACTCATAAGTAGATTGGTTTATCCCAAGTATGCTTTTCACGTCAGTGCTGTCATTGACGAAATCCCTGCAGCATCTGCAAATTTCTGCTGAGCACAGCGTTTGGAACCTAAATAAGATCTGTATTAGTAATCAATCTATTTACAGCATCAAATACATCACGTCCCTTTGATTACGAACTTACTCAAACGTCTTCCTATCCAGTTTGCCGTTACTTAGATGGTCAGACAGCTTGTTAGTAGTCAGTTCTCCATCATCTTTAATTAAATTTCACTGGCTGGCTTAATGTGGCCGTAGGTTTGTGAGCAACATTTATCGTAAAGAACTGTCAATCGGGATCGAAGCCATAACGCTAAACGTATGAGTATTTTACCTAAAAAAGGCATGTCTTGCATACAATGAAAAGCCATAACTCTTGGTGGGTTTTGGTTCTTGTTGGAGTCAATCACAGTGGAGCATCCAACGGAGTGAACACTTATTCGTCAAACTTCGTGAGGGAAAACTGACTGTCTCAGACGTGTTTTTATCGTGTCCAACGCAATCAGTAACGAGATGTGAATTGTTATCGTCATTTAGAAAATAAACTGTGAAACCGGTCATGGCTGAGTTTTCTTCTGTTAACAGACATGTTTTGCCTAAGTGTTAGGCGGGCCACCATTGGTAATGTACCGGGCAGCTGTCCGTCATCTTCGTAAATCGTCGCCTGACCTTGTCGATGTAAATGTCTTCGACTGAACTTGAGGCCACGAGAAGCCGTGAAGATCTGTTTATGTTGACCATTGTCAGTTTCTCGAAACGGAGCCATCTGTTTTGCCGTTATCAATTGTTTCGTGAGAAGTCGTTGGTTTGTTCTGGTTTCCCCTGTGACGTTCGAGACGCGCATCTATTCACCCTTTCAGCCGTCGTTACGATAGCGAGGACGTAAAGCAACCGAGATGAGCTAAAACAACTATGCTGAAAACAGGTTTAGTGATGTATGGAAACGACTACGTGTGAGTATCAGTTTCTTGGCTAACAAATGTAGAGGAGGGACCCTAGCAACTCAATAGAAAAAGCACTGACAAACAGTCGTTGTGCTAAGTGTTAAAGGCCGCCGGGAAGGCGGAATCGAACCGCTCCGGCGTCAACCGGCTACAGGTTTGAAGCCTGCACCCCGGACCACCGAGGTTCATCCCGGCGATGTGAGCGGTTGAAGCAACATATCTAGACTCAATTGTGCTCATTTCTTAACATTACACTCATTTGCAAGTTAGATTTTTATTCCGGAAAAATTGTAAACCAGCTCAACTAAAATTTACCGCTTTTATGTATTTTACAAGTTCATCTCTTTTAAAAGAGTTTATTTGCTTGTATTTATTTATTTATTTAATTAATTTTGGTTGTTAGTATATAAGTAGTATACTGTGGCTGTTGATAATCTGGTGCGTAGGATTCTGCGTACGTATTTTTTCATGTGCGCATACTTTTTGTGTTTCTGAAATGCCTCACTATGTAAGTTATCATCTTTTATAAAGGCGTTGAACATAATTCGTTTATTCACATTGTTATTTCCAAATTATCAACAAAATCTTAACCTTCTGGCTTCGCACTGATCTTATTTCTTTAAAAATTCTTAGATGGTTTATCTGACTTTCTAGTTTTGCTGAAGGCCATAAGCGTTGAGGGTATAAATGTCAAATGGACTGTTTCTTTCTCTAATTTTCATCTACCAGAATTGAAGCTGCTATATCTTGGGTTCGTCTTCTGGTTTACCGAATTCTGAGGCTTATCGGACGTGCGCCGGACATCCAAGAAATACAAGCTATTATCGCTGCTTCGACCACAAACTCTGGTTCGCCCATACCTTTACCTGGGGCTTAGAGTTTCACTGTCCCTTTCTGTATCACAGTTGAAATCTCATGTCTGAGTGTGGTGACTTTTTTAGTCTTTGCTTTCGATAGACAACATTTTTGTTACATCCTTTAGTCTTTTTGCGAAGGTTCTGGGTACTCTTACGGATATTTTTCCCATGCAGTGCATGATGCAACATTTTGTTTCCAGACTTTGACTTCGGGTGCCTTTATTTTCGCCGTGTTCGGTCGGATATTTGTCTTTGATTCGGTGTTTTCTTTCAGCGTGAGTCGTGAACTGTGGAGTTTTCAACCTTGGTTGCTTTTCAGCCTGTAAGGTTTACAAACTTGAGGATTCGTTTTCCATACGAACGTCAATCTTGATGTACTTTGATGTTCTGTTGGTTTGGTGTTTCAAGTTGAACATCACTCACGTCTGATCGCAGCTGTCGCATTCCCGTAGACTTCCCAGTAGGCCCCTTTCGAAAGGAAGCACTAGACTGGAGTTTCGCTCTCATTAGAGCTCGTCAGTAGTGCATACCTTCGTTTCACGGCTGGGGTTAGAACTCCAGCCACGCTCTCATGAAGCAACGGTGTTGATTACTGCGCCACTGACTTCACACTAAGCACGACCTAATTATCATGTGAAAGTTCAACCAATTTCGTTTGTGAGTAATGATCGGGCTGCCCGAACGTCTCGATAGGAGACACAGTTATTGTCTGTTAACTCAAATCGTTTATCACCACTTTGAGCGGTTTGACTGTGATACTAGCGGCGAACAGAGGCGTTTGAATCTGACGTGTCTACTGATAGGTCTGAAAGCGTTCAGATCTTGTGTTATACAGAACGCCCGCCTGTTTAGTCTATGTTACGGATCTGTGAATAAAAGCAAACTACGCAAATCTTAAGGAAGCCGCGCATTTTCCCTAACATCTATAAAGGGATTGGCTTGAACGAACGTATCGCCACGACGCCGACCAATAATTCGCTGTAGTCTATCGCCAATCAGTGTCGGTCACTCGAACAAATTGGTGTTAGCGAACTGGCCAGTCAGGATGACACTCAGGCACAATACTGGAGTAAAACAAGTTGTTTAGACGTGTCACGCGTTAGAACAAACAAGTGACAAGCAAAGTCGAGGAAACCAGTAGGAAAGCGGAAGCTTCGGAGCCAATTGGGTTTCACCATTTTACTACTGCTCCTCATCTATAAATAACTTACGGAAACCTAACATGAAATGGATCGCTAAGTGCTTCAGTTGCTGTCTTTTTTGCCTTCATTTCGGGAAGCAGTAAGTTTTCAACAATATCGACTCAAATAATCACTTCTCAAAACTGCTGTGCGTTTACGTAAAACTAACGTTCGTTTATATTTTTGAAACACTGAGTTCTCTTTGACTACTTCATTAGAGCAGAAAGAAGACATACATTGCGATATGTTAGCATTTCATTTACTCTAATCAGTCGCAAACGTAAAACATTCAAGTTATATACATCATACAAATAAGGACAGACAGGGAATTAGACACGCAAACAAGCACATCAAGTATTGTGTAATCACGACCATGGCAACCCGATAGGTTGCCTCAACCACTTTTCTGTACACAACGTCGGCTGGTAAGTTCGGATGAGCATCGCTTCACAGAAAGCTAGTAGCTTCGGATTTCGATTGCGCAACAGTATCTTAAATGAGTTTAATGGGTCAACTTGGTGACCCGTTGTCATGAGAGGTTTAGCAATCGATGACGTTAGGTTTCGAGCCGTCAGTTCAGCAAGTTGAAGCTGGTGCGTCATCTGTCGTTTCAACCATTTCGGAATGTGTTCGGCGACTCGCTGAGATAGTTGTCGATCTGTTCTGCCTATGTAAACGTTACTGCAACTGCAAGTGAACTGGTAAACAACATGGGAGGCAGAAGAGTTTGGCAAGTTACATTCGCGATTGCGATAACAAATGGATGCCCCGACAAATTCATCGGGGCACATAATACGGTGAAGAAGAGCACTGAGCCCATACTGACAGCTCAAAAGAAGGATGTTTTCTTATTCTTGCCATTCAAAGGTGACCACTTAGCCGATGACATAAAGCAAAAATTAAAGTCTGCTCTGACTCGAACGTATGCGGCTGCGCAATTGCGCTATTAATATGAGTCTATGCAATGGCTGCCAGTTCACCGGTTATTTATTCAGAGGCCTTGCACTGAATTAACTGCTATCAGTTGTGGATCAGATCACAAACTATTTCCACTTGCGTTGGCTTTTCGCTATTTCCTCATGTTCTTTTGGATTCAAATTTGTTGACCAGCTTAAATTGGTAGTTGTATAATTTCCTTTGCAGGCGGACCAATACTTTCAGCAATAATGAAGTCAAAAGTTTCGTTTTTTATTTAGGTTTTACCAATAATTTTAAGGGTACAGTGACTATGTGAAATATTGCTCGCTTTAATATTGGTACATCTCGTTTCACTCCTAACAATTCATGATGTCATCGTTTTTGAGCTTTGTTGTGAGATCACCTTCGACGTCCCCAAAATCCTAAATTCCCCTCGGCGTGAGAGTTGCCTCGCCAGTACCACCGCCCTGGCTCACATTACCTTGTGAATGTAAATTTACTACAAACCACTAGCATCAAAGTTAGTGTGTTGGCGTAGGTATCGCAGTTTTACTCGTAGCTGTAGAAGGAATCCGCGCCATATCTACCATTGTGGGCTACATTCACTAGGATAACAATGTTTTAGCTACTACCGTTGGGAACGCCGCCCAACCAGGCCGACACCTGTTTGAATCCTGAAGGTCAACTGGAATTTCCGTTGACATTCGTCCTCTCCGGCGGCTGCCGTGCGGTTGTGCTGAAGGTTCTCTCACGTCCAGCTCCCTAGCGCCCTTATTCGTTGCGTTGAAGTCCGCTTGTGTACGGTGGGTAAATAAATAAATAAAGTTTGTTTCCAGATTCACCGTCTTCTCACTGTGACTTCCGATCCATGTTAATATAAGGCTGGGGAAACCTTGCGTGTACGAACCTCGGAACTAGCATCACGAAAGATTGATGTCTTCTCCGACTACTGTCAGACGTGTACTTTCATTGTAACGAAACTAGGAATCATGGAGCAGTTTGCGTGGCGTCTATTAATATAAATCAAATCACAGTACCTTATATTTTCGTGATAAACACCCCTTTTCGGCTAAGTCTAAAGTGTATACATTCGTTTATTTACTCATAACTATCATAGGACTGACCAGACAGTACTGTGACTAGATTGTTCGCTTACCACAACAACGATGATGAATGGCCTGGAAAGAAAAATGATCAAACTTCAAAGGAGACAGTAAGCAGATAAAATAAGCTCATATATATGATGTGGAATTGCTATGGAAACGGACAGACAAGCACCTACTACATGCTACCATATGGGATAGCATTTCCAATTGGTGGTCCGAACCATCATGGCCCCTCCACCATGCAGACGATACATGCCCACTACTCAACCAGTCAAGGTCATCATATTTTGTGATCATGTGGTTTTATCCAACTGTTAGTGGTCTCAGCGCATGGTACCTGATGCGGTAACTGTGTATCTGGTGTGTGGAACACGTGACTGATCAATTGCAAGCAATACTTTTTATTACTTGATTGCGTGTCCAAGATTTCTGTAAGTATGCAGTGGCGAACAGCTGCTTTACGCAGATGTTTATGCCATTTGACTAAGTTAGTCGCTCTGGACAACGATAGTCAAAGTCTACAAGTCTGTCCACTTTTTCCTCATGATAACGCGCAGCAGAATAGTTCCTATAGAAACACTATACACCAGACCCTCATGACTCACGGATCCGATGGCCATAGACTTTATCTGAGATGACGGCTAATCGGGCTCAAGGGCAGGGATGCTGCCGTGGTATGGCTGAGTTCTCTGTGAATTGAGTGTCAGTCGAAACTGCAAAGAGGTTGTTTTGATAATAACGCCTTACTTTCACCGCTAGTTCGGTTAGTTTTAAAGGTGTAAGCACCCTGATGTTGGATTTCTGAGTATAGACATTGTTGCTTTCATTACTTTGGTCTCCTTCCCTTTCTTTCTCACTTGGCTAAGACCTGTTGTTTTTTACCTCGTGACTGTATGACAGTTAGATAGCAGCGAGAACCACTGATGTGTTGATGTCCTTGATGACAATGATGATGACACCCTTTCTTTCAATAACGACAACAACTGTGCTCCTTTCGGATGTCACAGGTGACGAAAATTAGCAAAGATTACATATGTTTTCGTTATTTTGTCTGATATCGCCAATATTACAGGCCGAAGGTGTGGTGCTTCTCTAGTTAGTTGAGTAATCCAATCTTAAGTGGATTGTCTATGGCAAATGACTTGGTAATTCAAATGCCTCAGTCTTGAAGTAGCGGTTTGAATTTTAAAATCACGAACCAGGTTCCATGCATGCCAACCACGTCGTTTAACTGATTCAGCGGACGATTTACACGCTTGCATCCGAGGGTCTGAAGTGACAGTGCAGTCGACATGTTTCTTGTCGGGCAGCCTACTGTCTGGAAGAAATTCAACACCACGACCGTTGGATTCCCCGAATACGCCTTTTAGAATATCGTTCGTGACAGTTATGTGAGAAAGGCGAGATCGGACACCATCTGCCATGATGGATACGCGAGACGGTCTCTTATAAATTCTCCAAAAGACGCCGGACAGATTGCTCCAGACAATTCTTATTCATGGGACATGAACACGGATTTATAAATGTACATCGATATTAACGAAATCTGGGTCCATCAGTATCAATGGCACCACGTGCTGTAAGCTAATTGGTTCAGTACAGGACAAAGAATTTGTCGAGTAACGAATGATAAGACGTCGAAATTGTTTACCGAATCTTGATGTATCCCGAAACGAAGTTACATTGTTCAGCTGTTAAATTGTCTATTGTGTAAATATTTGGAGAAGCGGTTAATCGAATAGGTTTTCATCGTAGGTTCACATTTTGTTCTTCATATGTCTCGCATTTCCTTCAAGTTATGTCTTCGATAACAGAACAGGAGCTCGACGAATAACCCGTTAGGAAACTGGATAAAACTATTCTGATTTTGAATCTTAGTCATTTTTACCTTGACGCAACATTAACGCCAAATGTTACGTTATTCAGTTCAGTAATATGACGCTTGATGATCTATAGTTCTCTTGCCTATATATTCCTTACCGGTTCTTTTCTAGTAAACATTAAGTCGGCTACAAACATTGGCTGAGAAGAGCGTGTTGAATTGTCAAAAGTTGCTGTTAATCCACTGAGTAGGCAAGATATGTCCAGCAGTTAGCAGCATGCGTTATCTCCGTACATATCTGGCTTCTTTGGTTGTATATGGTATTGATCATCGTCGCCCTGTTTGGTTTCCAAGGCGTGTGACCTACAAATATGGACTTAACTGTTTATGTTTTGTGCACACAAATGCTATCCATGTGGATGACAGTCCATCAAAACAATCGTAGTTCTGTCCCATTTCATCTAAACATGTTCTAAGTGTTCTTCAGGATGCAGAAACCATAATCTTCGTAAAGGCTGGTAGTGGGCGCCCACTCGTCACGTGCCAGTCACAAATTCAAGTGTTTCGGGTTGGGCGTCACAGGGAACACTTTCTTGTGGGCCTCTAAACGCATGCCCTGGTCTTTGAATGCATTCCGTCACGATCGACTTAAGTAAAGTGTATAACATATCCGGTATAGGTATGCGGTCTGTGGAAATTGGCAGTATTTGTTTATCGTGCGTGGTATAGCTGACTTTGAGTAATACCGTACAAAGTTCACCGACTTGTTGCTGAATCACTAGGTTAAAATGAATTGAGCAAAGCAGACAAGTATTGTTCCCTTCCAGTTTGTATGCCGAATGTCAGCTGCTAAACAGACTGAGACTTTTAGCTTGTTTATTAACCTGAATTGCAAGCCAGCATGATCGACTAAACAAAGAAAGGTTAGCAACTAAATTGTCACATTCGATCATTCTGTTACAAACTAATGTTCCTCTTTTAACTATTATCCAACATTTATTTCAGACGCGTACCATACAGGTCGCTGATGCAAATATTTGCCTACAGAAGGATCAAGGTAGACGTAGCCTACCTCAAATAGTTTAAGTCTTTGAAGAGTCTTGTCTGATTGTTTAGTAACATTGTCCGACGTTTACGAACCTAGTCAGGTCACATGACAACCACAAGTGTACCTGGACGAATGATGACTCGATACTACAAGCTGGAAACGAATATCATCGGGATGTGCTTGAAGTTCATTAGCTAACAATGCAACGTGCTCATTTATTCCCCACAAGTGTGTGGCAATCTAAGTTAGTTTCGATTCAAAGCCATAAAGTTCATTTTTTCTTCCGTATAAGGTTGAATGTCTAAAACAATTGCTAAAACAATTGCTACGTAGACGTTAAGAAAACCTATGCAGCGGTTTAGCCTGAACTCAAATCGGAACCGATTACTTACACTGTTGAACTGATGAATGATCATAAGCGGATCGTGTCCTTTTGCTGGTGGTTGCAGTGGCTTACGGATGTGGGTCGACTAGGTAACCCTTATCGTATATCCATTGTTATCCGACGTATCGATTGTCACCCTACCTACAGTTACACCTTACAAGAATACGAGAAGTCTACATTATTGGAACTAGTAAACGTTCTCGGTTTTAGCAAAGTCCACTTGAACGATCACCTCTGACGGACAGGTGTATTTAAAACGAAAAATATGTGGTATGATATGGAAAATCACGCACATATCATTTCTGGTCGGTCAGTCGGTGCGAGTCTCTGACTCCCTTCGTTTGCTCAATATCTTGGTTTTCCGCGTCGTCTGGTTTGACTGCGGTCTTGACCACTGCACAGCCTTTCCAGTCCAGCTGTCTGGCAATGTGTCGCTGTAGATATTCCATATAATCCCGGAATAAGTTGAATTTATGCGGTTTTGAATTCGAAATACTCTTATTTGCCACACGTTCCTTAATAATAAATCATCTTTCATTTATGCCTAATACATCACTCCCTGGTAAACTTCGAACGCATTCCAATTATGTTAATTTGTAGCTTTTGATGCCATGGAAACCAATTGTAGACACTGACCAATCAGACAGAGTACCTGCCAGAAAAAATACTGACAATTAGTGAGGTCGTGGCTCCGAATTCTAAGTGCACGCTGAGACAAGTTCTGGTTCGAGCATGGTACTACAGTCGGTTCGTGAAAAATTTTCATTCAATTACATCGACGTTGTACGAACACTGAGAAGGAATGTTTAACTATCGTCTGGGCATCGGACAAGTGGAGCCCGTATTTGTTAGGCCAACAGTCCCACGTGGAGACGGATCACAAACCTCTAGAGTGGATCAGGACTGTAAGGAACTCGAGAGGAAAATTAGCCCAACAGGCACTGCGTTTACAAGAATATGATTTTACGATCAATCGTGTGCCTGGTTCTAGTAATTGCGTCGCCGATTCTTTTCTCAACCGCAGATAGACGACGAGCTTCCCAAAGTGAACTTTGGAGTCGACGGTTTAGTAATTGAGCAGGACTCACAAACACTAGTGCGTCTACAGCCAGTACCGGTCTCCGAAATTGGTGAACTCTGGTCGGTGGATCTAATGGGCCCATTTTGACTGAGCGCTCGCGGTGACCAATGCGTTGGATCGAAGTGACTGATGTTTCGTACTAAAAGGCATCTACGGTGGGAGACATGTTGGTGAAGGACATCGTAGCGAACCACGGCGTACCAAAGGCGATCTTGACGGATCAGGGGCCATGCTTTGACAACGAGAAGTTTCGAACGGGCATGCAACAACTGGGAATGAATTGCATCTGAACGACACCATATCACCCACAAACGAATGGGCTAACTGAACGTAACAACCGAACTGTCAAAAAATGGTTGTTAGCCAAAAATGGCGATTGGGAGTCTGCGTTACCACTGGAGTTATTAGCCTATCGAGCGTCTGTGCAGGTGTGCAGAAAGAAATATCCATTTCATGTGATGTACGGTAGAATCCCTCGATTTCCGGTGAATCATTACATTGAAATATGGCCAGAGTGAACCGATTTCATCAGAGAATTGGTTACCGACCGAGGATGAGCCAAACGAAATCTGGAAGCGTCGCAGGTATACATAAAGGTGCAATCCGCAACGCAGCGGCTCGGCAAAGCTAGAATGTTTAATCCAGAAGAAAGATTCAAGTATTGAGACTACAGGAACGCAGGTACCAGCAGCCCAGGCTGAAGAAAACTTCTATCTAAATGGAAAGGTCGGTATTTGGTAGTTTCAAGACGGACCCCTATATTCTTGATTGAGAGGGACGGCGAGACGAAACGAGTGCATGACAGTAAGTTAGCGAAGTGGTACGATATGCCGGCGCGGCGAATCAAGGTAAGACCAATAGGCTGGTAGGCAACACTGCGTCTGTCCCAGAGAATTTGTCAGCAGATGCAAAGAAGCCAAGGAACCTTAGAAGGGAGAAGAGTGTTGTGTAACAGGCAGCTTCGTTTATCGGTAGTATATTGCGTATATTTGGGAACTAAAGGGCAGGTCTCAACATCAGGAAGAAGAGGCACCAGAAGCGACTGTTGAAACAGTGTACACGCACTATAGGGGACGTGTCACCAAGGCGAATGACTTTACTGCTGCCCAGCATGTGTGGATACATGTCAGCCATGTAAGTGAGTATGCGCGTTCGCCGTCCTATGTTATAACATAACCTGCACGGGATTTCATGTACTAAACAACTTCGCAGACCAAGGGTCTTTTTTGATCACAACACTTCCAAATCAGATAATCTGATTTATTTGGAATACATAACCCTTAGTGAGTAGACAGAGATGGCACACAGTCAGACGAGGCTCACAAACGACAGGAACTCCTGTAGTGTAAACTGCATACGACCATAATAGCTTGAGATTGAAGCTCTGCAATTGCTCTCTAGTGTTAGAGCTGTTGTGTACTAATGGTGTCTGGTTCAAAACAATTAATTCCAGTGCGTTCCCTGTAGTTGTAACTATTGCATGAAACAAACTGGGATGAACCATTTAGTTTTTGCCGAGAATAAACGGTGCTTATATGACCGATGGATGACTTGATCTACAACAGCTTCTACTCTTAGCACGAATCATGCGAATAGAGCCAAGTTTCAGAGTCTAGGTTGGGGAGTAAGCTGTGGGTTCAAGTTTCATGCGCTCCCAGATAGTAAACAGTGCCAAAATTTTCACGTACCTGATATCAACGTGACCTCTTAAACTCATTAATCAGAACCTCTTTCTTGTAATAACCGTTACCCAATATGAATAATTTCGTGCAATTTTCATGATTACACTGACCAAACAACATTATCCAACTTCACTTAGTGAGCACTGCCAAAATCATACGTAGTTTTAGTGTTGCATATTTGACTAGTGCATATCACAAAGGTGTGGTCATTTTCACGTTTGTAGTGCAAGTCAACCCGATGCATAACTCCGTACATACTGCGTACGATCGCTGCTATCTTCATCAGTATGCTCAGTCGAGAACCGTGTGCGCAAAACTAACCCCTACAGCCATCCCACATCCCCTGACAGGATGGCTTTCCTTCCAACATGATCACATCTCACCTTTACATACCTAAATCTCCTCAAGAATTGTTTAGCCAAACCACAACAGCTGATTGTCACTTTCTTAATTTTACCTATCTCTCCCATCACCACATTCACTGGACATTCTTTATAAACATGTAATTTTTTGGTTTATTTTCCTATCAGTCTTTTTCACCCCCACTCGATTTTTTGCAGAATAACGCTTTGCATGCATACACATCACTCCTTTTTCGAGAAAGACCTGCCATCTACAAGCAATTTTGACATTGATTGTAAAATCTTTATGACGGAAATCAATGAACAGCTTAATATTGACAGCTAACAGGCATTTCGGCTGTGGTGGTCGAATTCCTCTATGTGAAGAGCACATCATGGTATCGTTCTCTATCACCACGTTCACTGACCGCATGTTTTATTGTTTTGTCATTTTTTTTATTACTTGCCCCCAAAAGTTTACATCGCTTCCTGTGTGTGGCGTCCACCCTTCTGCTGATCAATGTCTTCAGTCAAGTACTGTTTTTTTTGAAAGCGGCTCGCAGTAAAACCCATCCGAATACGAAAGTTGTCAACAATATTCAGCGTATATCAATAAAAGTCCCGACAGCCGGTCATTGTCGCACGAAATTATTTGTTAGTCCCTCAAAGTGACTTAAGAGTCAGTTGCTGATGCGGACTATGTCAGACAAACAGGCTTTTATTTAGACAAACAGCGAAGGGAGGACATTAAAACTGATGGCTAAATCTCCGAAGAGGTCTAGGAAAATACTGTTGGTCTTGAACAACTGAAGACAACAGGGAAAACCTCCCGGTTTGTTTTGTATAACAACACGGAAATGTTTCTAATAGTAACTGGAGTTCGTTAAGGGGTTTGATAAGTAAACAGCTGCGACAGATAACATTTGACCAATCCTCAGATTTGCTATGCAAGTCACATAGATGAGTGTAAGTGATTACTGACTTGTCTCTCCTACAAGTGAATTTAGTGTTACACCTATTCAATGTCATCATTAGTTGAAAAGCTGTGACTGTTAAACACCACCGTTAATTTGGAAAAGTTCAAAAATTCTGCCGCTATTTTTCTAACCTCCATATGATTAAATTATGCTCACACAATAAACCGGCATCATTTTCCCCCTAAAGGACGTTTCTATTGTTACAAATCTTTTTGGCATATTTCGTAGATGCCTTTTATAGGAGATGAACACTTATTTATTCGGTGGATGATTGTTAATTTTTTCGAATCCATATTCATGAGCTTGAGTTTGGTTTTACTGTAAACTAGTTTGATGGATAGATTACATGTGATATGCAAGTTGCTCTGGTGGTTTGGACTTCGTGTTTATTTACTAAAAGTATCAATTAGTAATGTCGTAAAATGACAAGCAGGAGAACGATATTTATGTGAAAGTTTATTTCAAGGCGTGGTAAACCTGTAACATGGGTGGATTCTTCAATCTATTTTCTGCTCCGAAGAGGTGTAGTGGTTCTGTAGAACTACGCTCATTCTATACAGAGTTTGCTATAAAAAAATATATGCAACACCATTGCAACATGACTGGTAATTAAACTGACATTGCTCCCTTCGATCAAGAAGGTGTTCACCTGAACACGCATCGTTCAGTAGCAGATAGTTACCCCAGTCTGAATGTTGAACTACTAAGCCCCCTGTAGCTCAGCTGTTATGATACGTGCCACCTATCAGCACGCGATTTGTGCTACTGTTTGTGCCCAACCCAAGCTCATGCATTCCCCAACTGTGCATCACCCAACCTACCAAAGTTTGCTACACTACTTATAAGTAACAGATTTTTGTTTAAAATATTCACGTAATCGTTTAAAAGATGCAGGTTTCAAGACGTTCATCGTCAAGTCCGTAGATTTTATCATCCGGCGATAAAAGCTACCAACTCGAACCTATCTACCAACCGAGTGACTTCAAAACATTCCCAGGGATAGCTCAGTCAGACTGGCATTTATGTAAACAGTTAAACTGGTTGAGACTCATAGGAGTTAGAATGCCTGACTGAATATCTTTTAGGAACATAACACAAAGTGATGCGATCGAGTGACGATCGCTTCACCCTCCGAAATGTTTCGGCGTTGCGTTTAACTGTGCTTTTATCTGGAGGCTTTGCGGATGACTCGGCAGAGCTCAGGGTACAACCCTCCAGTGTCAGATTTTTAGAAGGACGCCGGTTTATTGATTTTACCATTATGTTTATAATCTATACTGTGTGATACTTCCTCATCTGTTTATCAAATTGTCCCACTATGCATTCCGTTTATCTGGGTGTACAGTAGAAAGACAGAGATTAGGTAACCACATTT
Source organism: Paragonimus skrjabini miyazakii (assembly GCA_014338405.1). NCBI lineage: Eukaryota > Metazoa > Platyhelminthes > Trematoda > Plagiorchiida > Troglotrematidae > Paragonimus > Paragonimus skrjabini miyazakii. The sequence continues at coordinate 30,317 of JTDE01000393.1, forward strand.
TGGGGGCGTAGACAGGGTATTTTGCCTTTCATATTGGAAGATAGCTTGCACGAACTCATAAACTAGAATCGCAAGTTCGCTACCGAGACGATTTTAGACAGTTTGTTGTTGAACCTGCGGTGGAAAAAAATACTTTTAAATTGTCTTTAATGGGCACATTAAAGAATATATTTTATCCTCCTACTGTCATTAATGCTGTTGGACCGTCCCAATCGCCCTGTTGCTTGCTACATGGAATTAATTGATTTCCACCGCTCATCTGTATCTGTGTTATTCTGGTGTTGTAATAGAAGTTCAAATGAAGCAGTAGCTACTGGCGGGACTAAAATGTTCCCTGTTTCAGCGGTAGGAGAACGTCGAGTTAGTTCATGAAAGTAATGCAAGAAAGTTTAACTTATCACTAGCACTCATTCTGGTTAAGGCACGAGCACCAGAACTGCCCACCCATAGTTTGCCAGTTCAGCTGTAGTTGAAGAGAATTCAAATTAGCAGAGATGACCAGTGCCTGATCTTTTGGATGTGGAGGTTCGTCTACAACTACACCGATGACTTAATTAGCAGCATGATATGGCTTGGCTCCAGAAAACCAGCTTCCTCTATTGCCAGATACCTGTTGGGGACTAACCATCTATCATCCATCGAACACTTGAATTTCGAAACGTCTACTAGGATATTAACGAATTGCAGATCAGTGTGTTTGCGGGCTTACCTTTTCCATTTTCAGTTTACGTCCGTCTTCTTCATTTCATTGATGTGTCGTTTTCACATAGCTTGTTCGCATTCCCATGAAAGGTAACAATGATTGAACACGCTTGATGACGTCGTGGTAACAATGAAATAAACTGGTAATACGACATATCTGTTATTCTTCCTCCGACTTACCACACTAAGAATCGCCTGCTGCTGGAGAGTTAGTAGAAGCAATGGCCATCTTCACAGTGCTCATTTCATCTGCGGAAGTTGACTTTCTTGCCCCTTAGTACAGTCACTTCAAAGGGAGTACTGTAATTTGCCATACCACGTTGCTGAAAACCCAGACGAAGGTTTGATTGAAACAGCAATCAACTCGGGTCGGTCACAGATCGCCATTAGATAAGTAATAGACAAGATGACATGACAACTAACTCGTAAGTTGTGTCAGCGTTTTACTCAAACGGATCTAACAATGAACTACAAGCAATCCATCATAAAACATACCGTGACTCATAATGTGTTCAAACACATTGACTCAAAACATTTGCGGTCCGATTGGGTGAAGAACAAAATTGCATCCAAAAGTTTGAAACCAACAGGGAACAAATGAAAACGACTACTTCGAAAACCCAATTGCGAAAAATGTGGACTTTGGCTGGATTCGAACCAACGACAGAAACACCATGCCCAAATACTGCAAACGCTCTACTAGGTGAGCTACGAAGCCATGCTCGGAGCTCGGAAATTTCACATTTGGACCTAATTACCCATCCAACCAATTGTGTCATATGGAATCCACCAACTGATCCAGACGATTGACTGCCCTGGCGTGGCTTCGTAGCTCAGCTGGTAAAGTGATTGCCGCGTTTGGGCATGGTGTTTCTGTCACTGGTTCGAATCCAGCCGAAGTCGAGAATTTTCGCAATTGGGTCTCTTCTAAGTTATCAAATCTGCCAAACTGCTTATGAGGGAAACGATTATATTACCGATAAGTATTTGGTGGGTAGACTAGAAATGACACAATTGGGACAACTCTGGTGGTTTAGCTGGACTCAAATTAACAACAGAAGCAACGTAACCAAGAGCGAAAAGCACAACTCTAACAGCTGAACTAAGAAGACATACTGAGAGCCCAAAGCTTTACTTTTGGACTTAGTTTTATCCCCGTCCTACAATTTCGTACAATAAGGAAAGCTTGGTTTTGAAGTTTCCTTGTAAAATGCTTCATCATTTCGGATTCCTGTGAGATTAATTAGTTCCACGTGTTTAACTGGAAATAATATGTTGTGGGTAGGAAACGTGTTGTGCGCTCTTCTGTTAATTTATACTGAACTATTTCCCCCCGTCAATTCCTTAGGCTCGATCGAATCTGACTTAAGTTTAACTGATTCCGGTATTGAGGTTGTAGGGTGCATTGTCGGAATGTTATCTACTCTCTCGGTCAGTGGAAACATCTCTGAAACAAAATGGCCATTTGTGTTTTCTCACGTCTACCTTATGATATTTTTCATCACAACACTTTTGAGCTGATCTAAGCAGAACTACTCTGCGTATGGGTTAATATCCTGTATATCTCTACGAACAATTACAAGTGGACAAGTTTCTGTCGTGATGCTAGTTCCTAGGTTCTTACGCCCAAGGTTTCCCCGGCCTTATATTAACGCGGCTAGGAAGTCGTAGTGAGAAGACGACAAATCTGCAGATAAACTTTATATATTGATTTACTCACCGTTTACAAGCGGAAGTCAACGTAACAAACAAAGGCGCTAGGGAGTTGGACGTAGGAAAACCTTAGACACAACCGCACGGCAGCCGCCAGAGAGGAGGAATGTCGACGGAAATTCCAGCCTACCTTCAGAATTCAAACAAGCGTCAAATTGGTTTAGTTAAGTTTACAACAGTAATAGTTAAAACATTGTTATCTTAATGAATGTAGCCTATAGTGATGAAGATAGCGCGGATTCACTATACAGCCACGAGTTATACTGTGATACTCACACCAACACACTAACGTTGATGTTAGTGGTTTGTAGTAAATTTACATTCACAAAATAATGTGAACAGGCACGGTGGTACTAGTAAGGCAATTCTCACGTCGCAGGGAGTTTAGGATTTTGAGGACATCAAAGGCGATCTCACTACAGGTTCTGTTGCTAGATGTTCATGGGAAGTGCTATCGTGAAACCATATTCGTTAACCGAAACGTTAAACGTTTTCTCATGAAGTGTCAGTTCACATGTCAGTATTTGTATGATTAGTTTTCTGTGTTTATACTGCGAACACCCAAACGAAACCCATTTTTAAAATGCGTTGGTAGTAATTGTACTATTAGATTTATTTTTTATGTCAAAGCCTCAAACCCCGTTGGTTTGTAGCTGACATGTGAAATCAGTGAAGAACATTGACATGAGAAATGTGGTTCATAAACATTACGCAAGTTAATGGAATTCCTTAAACTAGTGGGAGCTCAGTTCTACACTTTGACTACTTATCTTATCCTGTTTCTGGTTCCTATTTGTGATATGTTAATCACATCCGGAGTGACTTTAACACCATTGCTTTACAGCCATTGCGGACGAAAGTAAATTTTGTTTGAGGCTGGTCTTATGAAATCCAGAATTAACTCAATGCAGTTAACAGAATATAATAATATGCACACAATAATGACAATTCACTGACCGATCTTCTGTTCAGAGGCAACTAGCAAACAGAACAGAACGAAGAGTTTTACGAAAAGCAAGAGTGTTTAATTCGTAACGCACCGACGTATACTTAGGGGGAAATGGTTTCATATGATGTTATCCATGCGTTCATCCTCTGCCTCAAACCAGTCAATAACAAAGGAGCCACTGATAAATCACAGTAAACTAACCCACTATTGTTGGTCTCTTTGTTCATACCCCCCCCTCCCGAGTACTACAGACGTTAAATTGGAAGTCTCCCTTATTATCGGTTATTTGGTACTGACGAGCCAATACGAAATGTTCAAATTACTGAACGGATATAGTTGTTTTAATCCACTGTCATTTATTATTGTACTCTCGAAAGACAGACTGCCTACCAGAAGGCCAGAAAGTAAGGTCTGCCCTGTTACGAAGATGTGTGACTCAGGGTGTTCTTGGACTTGTTTGCATACGAACGGACTTCAGTGAGATGTAGTTCCCTAGGAGTCACGTGCACAGATTGGAATATTAACGGTATCCAGTTCCTTTTATAATAGACAGTAATCCTCCCTCAAACGCGGAGTTCTAACTAATATTTAGTCCAATTTGAACATCACCTACAATCGATCGCAGCTGTCGCATTCCCATAGCCTATCCAGTCGGCCCCTTTCGAAAAGAATCACTGGACTCGAGTTTTGTTCTCGTTAGAGCTCGTCAGTAGTGCATATCATCGCCATGGGCCGACTGGATAGTCTATGTGAATGCGACAGCTGCGATCAATTTTGGGTGATGTTCAAATTGAAATAAACCAAATCCCCGACTACTCAGTAATCTTTAGTCGTTGGCACAACGGTGTCATAAGTGCATGCCTGTCATATCTCGTAGGCAATGAATGTTCTTTGTGAGTTTCCGTTCAACAATGTATTCACAGTGGCTATGTTCACTGCAGATGTGCTCCCCCCATGGCGATATTGTCATTGGTGGATAGGTGTCTCCACGATGGGGTAGAGTTTTCTGAACTTCTTTATACGTTACCTCTATTGGTCAATTATTTCAGTTTCACGCACATTGACATCTGACGACACGTGATAGGCCGGTCTTGTGGGTCTGACAGCTGGTGACGTTGTTGTGCCAAAGTGGCAACTATGTTGCGGCAACCAAAGAATGAGTCATCCATTTCAGAGTTAGCATGCGTCAGACATGCACGTTCGGCTGCGAAACCCTCTTCTGGGGCAGTGACAACGACAACCGTGGCCTGTAACCCGCATTCCATCTTGCGGCGGTCAGACTAGACGCATGTGGACGTTTTCGGTGCAGCGTTTTTTGTACAGCTATGGGAACCAAATCATTTGATTGACAGGGCTCCAAGGTGGAGGAACGCTGGTAGACACCGGTTTATGAGAAGACAGAAGATTAGGAATTGGGATAAAGGTGTCGTTTTGGGCTCAACTGCGGATGGAAGGTATGCGTAAAAGAGAACTGATTTGTGATGATCCCAACGAAACAAAATTGAAATGACTTAGCTCAACCCCAGGAGCCAGTTTTGATGCAGTAGTAATAACGCCCTGAACTGAGCAATTAGGATATTTATCCGTTGAGTGTAAATGTACACATGATTGTTAAAAATGTAATAACACAACAGTAGTGAGAAATAAGATTAGTGACAACCACCACAGGCTGTTCTAGTGTTAAGTGAGTTTAAACGTCATTAGATTTTGGCCTCAAAACAAACGAAATTGAATTGAAGTAAAAATCAGACCTCGAGTTATTCAAAGCCATACCTGTTGACTGCTGTCAATTATAGTGTAAACGTACACTGGGACAGAACGGGTCTTTGATTAGAGAGCATATAGGTTCACTGAGGCTTCAACAGAACTGAGATATCCTCCCCAGAAGACGGAGTCATCATCGTGGACAGGAACAATTACTTTGGGAAAGTGAATATTAGTCTCACAGACCAGAACGAGTTTCGTAGCCGACGTAAACAACAAAACTGGTTACGCTGTAAACTATTCCATTAAATACCATAAGTCCTGGAAGGGCGAAAAGTTGTTAACCCCTATCGGTTTACGGTCAGCTACAACCAAAACGTGCCACTATATCTTGTTGCTACGACCTACCGGAAATCGGTAAACCTCGTGCTCACCCAACACTCGATACGTTGAATTTAGCCAAGAGGCTAGCGAAATTGCTTGAACGCTTTCAAACGAATGCTCGAACGCATCAGGCTTCAATCCACTATCAGTCAGCATCATAGAGACGTGGACGCTCTATTTGTCATCGCTAGCTCGGACACGAATCTGAACACCATGCGTTCAATCGCGCCTGCGGAAGAGACTGAAAGTCAAATATCCTATTAAGATGTTCATTTACATCGGAGAATAGACAGTACGATTCGAAGCAATACTCACTGAAATAACTGTCAAATATTTGTACTTCTGAAACAAAACAGCAATTTAGTGCCGTATCTGAATGATAGAGCACACAATATTTATTCAATGGATACGCTAAACAACAAAGTCAAATTCACAGAGGACTTATTGCATGATTATTGCTACCATGAAGGATGTCTTACTAGAAGCATGATCATACGGCCTTCCAAACATGAAGCGCAGAATGTAACAAAGAAGCTCGTGTTTATTCGAGTATAGTTTATAGGTGACAACATCACAGAATAGCTAGCTAACAGACTTCAACAGACAATCAATGGTATCTACGTCGTGCCTGAATTCCATATCCATTTCACTATAACCTCGATTCTATGGCTTTATAATACGGACAGATAATCGGTTTAAACTTTTGCTGTGTGTGTTAACTCTTTTACATTTTCTTTTAGAGCAGGTTATATTGATCGAGCACCAAGAAGGAAAACAAAAAGAATTCAGGAAAACCACCTACGGTGTTTGGGGCAGTGAGGCAAGTTCAGCTAAAAGCGCTATCCTGATTTAGCTGGTTGAACGTGAGCATCAACTGAACATTGGCCAAGTCATCTGAGGAGTCCATCGCGTGCCGGATGAGGTCATCTGAATAGGAACACTGTACTGCCAAAGCCAACGGGTTCAGGCCGTCTGATCCAACACTATGTTATCAAAAACGGTTTGTTGAGGTGCTCAGTCTACATTTACTTCAACTCCACCGAATTGGTTGCCAACCTGCACGGTTAAACCAAAGGTCGAGCGTGCTATAATGGACCAACCGTAATATCACCAGTTGCTTGGTCAGTGAACAACTTTCCCCGTAGTGAATTCGATTGATTACTTGATCCAACTCTATAGTTTACTTTTCTAACTCTACCGGCCTGAAGATGACGAGATGGTAGCCAATATACCTTTATTCTTTAAGGCTTAATTGAAAGATGTCTTTAAGTAAAATTCGAGTGACTTGAGTACCGCTTTCTTGGGTTCGTTATTCAGGAGCATGATAGAACGTTCTATTGAGATCTTGAAGCGGAACAGAACAATTGCATTCTACTGACTTTCTCTGAAACAATACATGCCTAAGTGGTTCTGCGTTTTTGTAGTCACTACTTTTGTGGCATTTTCGTTTGACGCGGTAAAATCCAACTGGTTTCAAATTACTTGTTATTGTTCTAACTGAAAATTACATTATTTCGTTTCATCTGTTTCTTCTTTAAACTGACAGTGTTATTGACAAGATAATCCAGATAAACAACTCTGCCATCGATCGATCTGTTCATTTAAGTGCAACCAGGTTTCCCAACACTGTTCTCTAAAACAACAAAAGTAGGCTACATAGGTCAATTCTTGCCTGCTAGATTTCGCCGTGAGTTTTGTCCAATGAATGCACAAAGCCTCATTGGTTCGATCGGTAATGCCGATCCAATGTAACTGGGTGACCCGTCACATGATATGGACTAGGATTATCTGGATTATCTTGTCAATAACACTTTCAGTTTAAACATGAAACAAAAGGTCAGTAAACAAGAACTACACTACAGGATCACAAGAGGCTCATGAGGTTGATGTGACAACAGTTTTATGTCATGTGTTACATCAACTTATACCTTGATGGTAAAATTGAACAATTCCGACCTTAATGTTGAAACAACACATAAAGTGTTTCTCCCCTCTGTAAACTTGAACTCTATACAGGGGACATGAAATTCGCGAAATGAATCAATTTCGTACAATCTTTTCAGTCACAAACATATAACACTTGAAAATAAAACAAACAAATGATTAAGTGATAAACGAAAGTACAATTAACAATGATTTCCAAAAGCATATCAAGTGCCATTCACGTGTACACTAAGCTTTAGAACACTTGCCATCGAATAAACGTGAATAATTCGCGGAATATATGGACGGCATACATTAAGAAACAATGTTCATCACAGCTTTATGAACTCATGAGTGATATAAAACACATGAAAGCACTTTCTTTTTGCGAGTGAATCCACACCGATCACCTTATTCACAGTTTTGTTCAACCGTGTACGATTCTTGCTATATCATACTCAGTTAATGGATGACTTGAAAACCGTTTATGTTGTTGCTACAACCGACAAATTGTAGAGCGAAGGGAACTCGGAAAAAGTCATCTAATCGATTCACAACGAAAATCGCAGTGGACAACCGACTTATCGATTGTGCTACTTCTCCTAGTGATGGCTATTCAGTAGTTACCCAGAAGATGAAGTTTTCATGTAGATTGTATTCAAAGATGCTGATTCTACCGAAAATAGGGAGACCTGGAAGTATTTCATCGACTGAGTTAAGGTAGCGTGCACCCAAGTACTTCTGGTTTACTGTTTTTGATTTAGTGTCATCCATATGTAAAGTGAATATACTATGTAGGCCCTTGTATATAGTTGCCATTAGACCACACAAGTCATGAATTTTTGAAAACGTATGTATAGCAATATCAGGTTGGGCTCATGATACACATATCCTCTTATCTTTCCGTTTGGATTGTTGGCGAGTAAAACATGTAGGGGGGAAATAAAGGTAGTCTATTCCTCTCCCTGAATAATTTTACGTTGAAGTGAATTTGGTTCAAATTTCGAGTGTAACACTGACTTCACATGACCCTTCAAACAAAACCAAGATGCTATCCTTGTGACAGCTTGCATAATATCGATTAGAAACGCTGTCAGTAACGTGTACTACCAGGGTGTCCACTGTGCACAGAACGCCAAGGGTGATTGCAGTTCAGTCTCCCGAATAGAAAATGACAGAAAGTCAGAAATGATATCAACAGTTCAAATGAACCCTGGAAACTGTTACGAATTTACAAACCACATATGATATCAATTTGAGTTTTACCTACACCTCGCGTTCCATCTACAGTCTATCAAAGGTGACAATAAGCCCGACTCTATGATATAAAGTCTTAGCCAAACCACACTTGTATACTATCGGAACAAATCTGGTGAACTGAAGATATTGCCCGCCCCATGTCGCTTTACGATGAACAGGACGCTGTAATATCCCAACCCCACGTCTAGCGAAGAGGAAGCTGGACTGTCTATTGATTCAGTTTCGTAAGACGGGGATAGATGCGGGTGAATAAAGTTAGGAAATTTGAAGAGCGAGTCAAAATGATTAATATCCGTGAAAATTAAAATATCGTCAACATACCGTTTGTACAATACTGCATTGGCAATATTATCTGGGATTCGCTGTGTGATCATTTCCAATAAGATATCGGTTAGTATTGGGCCAAACGGACTAAAAACAATGCTAAGGAAGTCCTGTAGGTCCAATCCTTGCGCACATTTTCGTTGTTCATTGAGAAAGCAAAATGTATCGACTGGTCGCAGCGAGCACAGTTTATCGAAGATATGTGAATGACATTATGACGGTCGTATGCAGTCAACAACTAGTCGATAGGTTAGTGGAAGAACTGAATTGTAATCACGCAGACTTACGATGGGAATAGAAAAGTATAACTGTCTGCTTTTGTGAATGTACTGATCCAATGCAGAACTGATGACACTGTAAGACGGTCGGTCTACCGAAGTTCTATATGGATAGGGTAGTACTTGCGCTACGATGGTTTTGTTCCAGTTCTGTACAAACGGGGCTTAGCAAGGACCTTATTCGATTGAGCTAGGAAAATTTTCACATCTGATACAATCGACGAAAGGTACCATTGTCTTAATGACACATTAAAAACGAATGGCTATCAACAGTTTATGACGATTCACCAAACCACAGATCAACAGCCAACCCCTTCACTAAGCTTAACCGAAAACTGCATTCATTCGACTTCCTTTCAAGGACGACGATGGCTGTTCACTCTTGAAAGTTCAAATAGTTTCCACCGTTAATCCAGTATTTCACGCGGCTAAAGTAGTTCTCACTTTTGACTCCACCAAAATACAAACAGCCACCATCAAGAACCGCTTATTTATATCGTTTATTTTGAAGAGCAATCATACATATCTTCGTTCAAAGAAAGAACAAACGGTGACACCAAAATTAAGCAGCAGAGATAAAAAAAGTTGCATGAGAAAACAAGCTATCTGTCAAATGTGAGACGTTGCATAGTTGGCGACATTCAACAATTGACAATTCCTCTCACAAGAATAGCAAGCGTTAATGGGCCAGTCATCAAATGAAAAGTTATATGTGGCATATATACTGAACAGTTTTAGAATATAAAATAAAACACCTGAGGAATAATGAAAAGAAAATAAGCGAACGATCAGTCTCACAAAATCAAAAAGCTCTTCAGGGCACAAAAGTGCTATCACAGTCAAGGCTCACGCATCGGGACAGAAAAATGTTCTTCATAGTGAGACAACTGTCAGAGAGGTGACAACAGTTAACGCCAGGTTCCTCGCATAAATGCGTCGTAGGTTTTTAGGGAACCTAGAACAGTCAGTAGACATAAATCCGTGACTGCCTAGGAGGGCAGCCCCAGTCGAAGAATAGCGTTACTCGATGAAGGGAATATAATACCACGAAAAGAGATGATCACAGGTGAATGAGAAACAGAGTCCACATCACAGCCCAAAGTATGGAGGACTGACTGAATAGCGGTATTATGGGAGTCAGTCCCGTACTACGCAACCTTGTCTGTCCAGGCTAATTGGCTTCGGTAATCATCCACTATACTGACGTCAAGCACCACAGCAGCGTCGTCACGAACCACGATCACATCGGGATTGATAAACGAGCTCGTGGTTGGTACTCGTAACTCCTCGAAGACTGTATAGCCCAATTTGCGCAGTCGCTTCGCCAGGTCTTTAACCACACGGTTGTGTCGGGCACAACGCACGTCATGGGTGATCCAGCATGACTGTAGAATATGAGCAAGGCTTTCCGGTTGACCGCAGTTGCCACAGCAGAGAACTGAGTGGTCACTTTGGCCATCTCGTGAGTTTCGGACTCGAGTTCGCAACAGACTACATCTGAGCTGGATGGCACGAATAAAGATGCGATCTGGGTTAAACAGCCAACGATTCGAGAGTGGAGAGCGTGACACTTCCTGAAGACCACGGCCATCAAGCGAATTGTAGGGTTTATCCGTCGATGCCATATGGGCTTCCACTTTGTTCGTCACCACTACACCCTGAACGCGTACTGGGATGTTCATTTCCCTCAAGATAGAGCCAAACGAATTATCCTTGACTACATTCCGCAGAACTGGACACTGACTGGAAAGAAGTCTCTCCACTCGAGATTTACGCGAGATTGGAATAGTTGTAGACAAACTCGGGATGCCCAAACCACCCAAACAAATTGCGGCATGAATGTAGCTGATTAGTGTGTCTTTAGGAAGGCGGAACCACTGCCGAACAAACTGGCGAATCGGGAAGTCCATGGCTTTGAGCGTGTTACGGTGGACTCGGCTCAGCACTAATGAGTGATTCCTCTTTGGGATCAGATGATGTCTCAGGAGTACAAGACGTTGGTGTGGCTTCAAGGGTGCTTTGATAGTTTCACCCAGCATCATACGAAGTTGCAGACGGTGGTTAGTGAATGCTTCACACTTCCAGGTGAACAGGATACCTGGATATGTCACCGTGTCGGAGACGCTTAGTCAATGGATCATATCCGGGCCGAAACAGATAGACTCATCAAAGATGGCAGTTGCGTTATGTTTGTGGTCACCACGGATGACCATGAGTTTAGCCTTCTGTGTGTTGATCTTTAGTCCGGATAGTTCCAGGGCACTAGCGGCCGCTGCGGGCTTCTCAGAGAGTCGCGTAGGATCCTCAGCTAGGAGGATCAGATCGTCGGCGTAAGCTAAACCGCCAACCAGTTTGTCGTGGAACTGGTAGCCAAGCTCCGGTCGAGATAGAGCCAACACCTCATCCATTGCCATAATGAATAATAGCGGGGACAGTGGGTCACCCTGGCGAACACCACGCTGGGACCGTAGAACGGGGCCATTGAGCGTGACGGAAGCATTCCTGTATGAGTCGTCAATGTAATGTGTCAGAGGTGGAGGAGCACCGAAGGCTCGGGCCGATCTGATGATCGAATCTTGTGAGATAGAATCAAACGCTTTGAACACGTCGATAAAGGTCGCACACAAACTTGAAGACGTGGTAAACCAGTTCCAAAGCAGCGCATGAAGCTGGGAGATCGCACCAAGGCAACCCTCAAGATGTAGGAATGCAAACTGGAGAGCGGGCAGTTGCAAGCGCGAACTCCAACGATCGGCCAATATCTTGTGGAAACAACGTATCAACGTTGAAGATACGGCATAGGTCTGGGCTCGGTGAGAGATGAAGGATTGTTTACTTTGGGTACAAGCGTGATGCGAGAGCGGCACAAATGGATTGGTCAACCTTGGGTTAGCAGGAAAAGGTTGAAATATCCAGCGAAGGCATCAGCTTTCATACGCTTCAAATGTTTGGGCAACAATTTGTCCAAACTCAGAGCGGTGTTTCCCATATGCTTCAAGGTGCATGATACTTCATCTCCAGTGATCGGGTCGACCAATGACCAGTCCGTAGGCAGAATTGTGCGAGATGGTCGCTCGTCAACATGTGGATGAGCCGATAGTACTTCGGACCAGTATTAGTTGGAATAATCTGGGAGGCCGCGGTTCATCTTATAGGCAGTTCGCCAGTTTCCAGAAAAAACTGCAAACGCGGCGTCTTTCTTACGCTGGTGGTAGAGCGTTTGGATCGCTGCATAGTTAGCCTTCCGTGTCTGTTTCGTGGTCAGGTGGGTTCCGACGTAAACACGACCACGTCGTCGAGTGACAAGTCGCCAGGTGTACGGAAAAGCTAACGAAGCGTGCATGTTCAACAGCGATTTAGCTTGCACCACTGTCAAAATGCCTGCCTGAAGACCGCGGGCAATAGCTAGTAGTTGATCGCTGTGAAGGAAAGCCTCGCAATTGGACTCCAGTTGGGTAATCACTGTTTGGATCAAACAGGGAAACCACTCAGAGTGATCAGCAGCTTGGGACCCAATATCCAATGTCATGTTAGTCTGTGAGACGGTGGTTGGATCAGCAGCAGGGGCAGTATTCCTCTGCCAATTCAGCGCATACAGACGAGTCCGAATGCTCTCCAAAGTACGACCTGGGAAATGCGACAAGAGCCGATGGTGAAGTTCGCGTCAAGTATGGCACGACGGAGCCAGTGCAACGGCACATCTGATAAGAGAAGCCGATTCTTGCTGAGACCAATTGGATCGGGCAGTTTTCATGGACATGAGTTTCCCATGATTGCGTTCGACGGGATGTGCATGCCTTCTGTGTTGACTGAGACCAATTTTGGTGGAGAAGCTGCGGTCACAATTGGCACAGTCAATAATTGTGGCAGGCTGGGTGTCCACTTCCTGCTCTGGACCATTCCTGCATCGATGCATACGAGTATGCGCCGACAAGCCAGCATTCGAGTTGCAAATCTGGCCACATTCTGAACAGGTGTACTCCGTTCGCCCTCATCTCACTCTGCGTCTATCAATATTCGTGTGAATGCAGTTCCACCTACATTGGAGTAACGAGAGGCAGCTGCAAGTCAGGATGACAGAGCATTTGCCTAAGTGGATGTGCAACCGTGGCAGCCAACCCGCTGAAATCTGTGCGAATGAGGCCAACGGTCTTTCACGTAAGACACCGGTTTCATCCATTGCACGTCATGTGTTCGAGGCACATCACGAGAATGGCAATCCATCAGCATTCTCCGTCATATTTACGTACCGGAATAAACGTGTACTTCACTTTGCCGAAGCAATTGCTATTAAACGATTGAAGCCGCCATTGCGTATGCAAAAGCAACCGTCTACTAAATTAGAACTACCTTGGTAGTGTTAGTGGACTTCTTCTTTTCCTCATACCTGTCCGTAAGTCACAATTTTATGCATAGTTTGTGATTTTCAATTCTGCAGTATGTACTTGATAAGATGCAAAGAAATCAGATCGAACAAAAGTCAAGCAATATACCACTACTAGCTTGTCTTTTCAAAGTTATGTCGGGGAAAGCTTGTTTCACATATATTTCTATTTGTATATTTCAAAGCAACTGGAAACGATATCAGGCACAATTTTAAGTTTGTCTCATCCCGTACGCATGCGGTTACCCAATTACGCTTGGTACAAAACACCAAACGGCCAGTTCCACATAGTTGAGAACACCGTTTGTTTGGCTTTTCTGTCACGCACTTTGTCTAGCAATTCACTTGCAGTTGTAGTGTCGTTTACATGAACAGAACAGATCGACAACTATCTCGGTGAGTGGTAGAACACGTCCCAAAATGGCTGAAACAACCGATGACACAACAATCTCAAACCGGTGAATCCGTTTATTGAAGTCATACCATTTGGAAGTTGTGTTTATAAAATTATTGATAAATGGATTGAGAATAACACAACGTTCTGACCAACTTGTACTCTACTTTTCAACCACCTCGAGTGGCCTTCTTCAGGAGTGTTGGTGAATCCGTTGCACGAAACCGCGCATCTACGATTGCCAGACATCTCATGATAATAGGTCACCGAATTGACCCATTTGACTCATACAAAATATTGTTGCGTATTTGGAACTCTTATCTACTGACACTTAGCAAACCAATGTTGATCAGAACTCATTAACCGATGATATGTGCACAGAACTGGTTGAGGTAGCCCATCGGGTTGACATGATGTTGAGGACATAACACTTGGTGTCAATATCTGTATGCTCACATCTTGTCTATCTCCATTTGTCTGTCGTATACAATTTTTGTTTGTTTTACGTTTGCGACTGATGGGAATGAACGAACTGTTAACACTCCACAGCATATGTCTTCTTTCGTATTGATGAAGATGTTATCGTGAACCTGAAGTTTCATGTTATTAATACATCTGTTGTTGAACCACTTTTTTTATTTCTCTGAGTCCTGTCCACAATTTACCATTTTATTTCCAAATATACCTGGGTCTTTTGTACAGGCTTTAATCTGCTGTATTGTTGCGTCAATTTTCTTCAAGTTTTAATAGTTTGCGGGTGTTTTTGGTTGACTGTTTGCCCTTGTTGTATTCAAGAACGACGGAAAATACCAGTAGTAAGTAAGCTTTATTAGAGCAACGGATTCACGATACGTTACGGAAAACTGTCTACACAGTAGCCGCCGCCGCATGTGTCGCCGATTGTGTGAAGGTCAGAGCAATCTGATTGGTCAACTGCATGGCTCACTTGCATTCGATTGGACACAACAGCTCTCTACCAGTTTTGCCTTTTCAAGCGTCAGTTAGGAGCTGTTGGCGTTGATCATAGTGATACCAATTTTCTTTGCAACCATTCATGGTTACATTCTTACGGATGGCGCTTCCAATCTTTATTTCGTTCATGCTCTATTTGGTTCAAGGCTGAATACCTTTCCTGCACTAATAACTCAGTAGTAGTTTCATTATAAATTATATTTTGTTCAAATGGGAAAGCAAATACCGAGAAAGGCGCAATAAGATAATTGAGACATCTATTACGGATGACGAACTGGCAAATCTTAACGACGAGGGATTATTGCGAAAGCATATACAACCATGTAGTACAAATACAATGATTGACCCACGCCGGTGGACGAGGCCGAGTTCATTAAATCTTCAGTTCAGCACGTCATTAGCCTGATAGGCCAGATAGGTTATGTAGATTAAAATGAGTCACAAGCAATGCAGACAGCTTGAGGAATAGGGGAGGGTATGCACCATGGAATCAACACAATTATTTCTAACTTATCGACCAAGCTGACAAAGTGTTAAGTAACTGGAATCTCTCGTACTCGACCAAATCAAACCGGATATATACCCTCCTCTAGTTTAAAGGAGTCCAAAAATTCAGGCATTCTACTGTCGATCCTCAGCTGCTTGCAATTTTATTGCTACTTTACTCCGAATTTAGCTACCTTGATTGGAATGGGCGCTTAATGATTACACGAGAACTCCTGATATTTACATGGTTTCACATGGTCTAATACAATATATTGTGTATCGCCCAATGCTGATGTCGTTATCACCGTCAGCATGCAAGCCTTTATCACAAGTTCCTCGGATGCTGAATCCTGGACTTTATTGAAACAAGTAGGTTTCCCAATAGTGTGAATTTACATATCGCTGAACAAAGTGGAGGAGTTTGTCTCAGGCGTAAAAGAAACCCTCCCAATTTTATGTGTGACTTTGATACCACATAATCACTTATTTTGATTCCATACCGTTGTTAATCGATGCATTTTCAGTCTGTTCAGATCGGTTTCCAAGCTAGCAATCGTGGTGTTTTAATGATGATCAATTACACCAGTAGCTTTCGGTTGTGAGATTGTTTCGTGGGTTGGGAAAGCAAATTCCCTGGACAGACCTTCCTCCACTGACTTCCAGTTTTGCTGCTCCCAGGGTTTGACATGTCACCGTACAATCTAGTCTCGTACAGACATACCGGACATTGATATGAGAGAAGGTTATCCACAGAACCAACGAAGAATGGCAACTGCTGATAATATAGAAATCTCCTGTTTTCTGTGATTTGAGGACGATTTCTAATCCATCCAAATGATACGCTGTATCCGAAAGATCGATTGGTCATTCCACACCCTCTCTGGATGACTTTGCTGAATGATCTCCATGAAGTCCAATAGGGAGCCATGCATGTCTGCAAGAAGCTGGTCCCATACATATGGGCTAGAGACCCTGATCTGGCAGCTTTGTGTCATAATAGAAGAAGCGTGTAAACCATTACGGGCTGTTTTTACAGGTACGACGCTTTGTTGCGAAGTGACTCACGCTCCAAATGTCCAGATGTAATCGTAAACAACAACTCGGTGACGCAGTTTACTGTTTTGGCTGTGCAGAAGTGCTTCAGCTGTGAGGACATTAGCCGGGTTTCACATCGTGAGAATAGGTCACAGACCTGAAAACTTGACTGGAAAATATTAGCTGTAAACATTCATACGGAGTCATTCGTGTTTCAATGGAACGACCGTAAACCTGGACCGAAACCTGAACAGTATGGACAAGTTTGCCAGCCCGAGAACACAGTCTACTCTACATATTTTCATGGACAACTTTCCTTCAAGTTGAACACAGCAAGTTGAACACTCAAGGAGGATCCAGCTATGTTTTCTATACATAGATATCTTCGACACTCCCTGCTACTCATGGACAGCAGCCAGTTTTATTACAGCAAAAAGGTAACCATATTATTATCCAAGTGCAAGTGCGTATTTGTGCGTTGGAGTTTCGTTGATTTTTGTTTCATCGGGTGATAAGAGAAAAAACACCCATTTGGAAGTATACGCTGACGCATTCCGATCTTCATCTAAGATTTTCACTTAATTCAAACTGGCCAGTGTCTCGTTAAACCGCTTGTGAGGCAGTCCTTCTTTGGGAGATCCTGTCGATGCTAAGCGTCCGATCAATCCAACTTGATACTTTTTGTCATTGAATAGAGTAATGATCCGCTGGTAATCCCACGTTATATGGCGCATGATACAATGCGGGAGCCTTTGAATTTCACGCCGAGTAAGACAGAGCATCCATTTTGCCGTACACCAGCAAAGAAGTTTTTTGTTGTATCGTCGATGGTTATAACTGTAACACCGGTCGTCCTCAGTATTTCTCATCAGGCTTTTACAATCCCAGGATGTGTGAAGGCATTGTTTAGGCAAATAAGAACAAGCCAAATTGGTCATTTAAAATCATAAGTTGAGGGCGGATTGTAGTCTACTGGAAGAGGGTGGGAGGGCTTGACAATACGTGGGTGTCACAGGTACCTGCTATGAGAGGCAAGTTTTTCAGTGTTAAAGCGTTCACGCTTGCTCGGGTTTCAAGTTGATTTGGTCTAATTGGCCGAGAGAGGTAAAGGGTTGGCATGATCTGATTTTGTACATACAGAAAGGGATTACGAAGATTGATGACAATAACCTGGGCTTTCGCTTTCAGCTCTGAAATTGGCCTGACGAACGCTGTAGAGAAGTTGTAAAGCCTTTTTCGATTTATTTGATGGCCAATGTCTATCGCAGGGGAAATGAACTTTCTTGTGAATAACGAATAGATCAGACGTTTTGCTAGGTGTTGATCGGACGTTAAGACGTTATTCTGACGGTTATACAGCAAGTTGATTCATCCTTTTGATAATATCTTACTTGGTGTGATGCCCTCTAAATAGAGCTGTTGCGGTTATCCTTGATTTTCTTGGCAGAAATGATTCACGCAATTTTCAGACACACGCACAATTGCACGAATATTTCTATATTTCTGCAGTGTCATGTTGCTTCTCCTGTCCCGTTGAGAAGTATCAACTTACGTGCTGTACTTCCGGCTCAGGATTAGTTATCGTATGGGCGATACCTTCTGGTCAATGCACTCATAGAAAGTAAACAGCCTTAACAGGATAAAATGGGAAGGCTTTGCAGGCATGGTTTTGCTTACATTTGATAACTGCTTGACCTGCGGGAGCCATAAACGAGCAGTGACTGTGCAAATTATACTTGTACTTCTGTCACGAACATTTTTAACACAGATGCTTCCAGAACGCTCGTAATGAACTGCTGGTGGTACATCCTTGGACATTTTCATTCTTACCGATTTGGAACTGTCGGGAACGTCGCCAGTTCTCGAAGATATTGTGTGACAAGAAGATTAACAAAGTACACTCGTCAGCGATCTTCACCGTTGCTGTAATCGTGTACTTCTTCGGTCTCCACGATCGTCCTCAGTCGTCGTGACAACTGTTGTCATCATCCTGACTACCCGCCTAAACTGAACTGTCCGGTCTTTTGTTCGGTACATTCCTTTTAGCTATGTTTTGTTGCTAGTCACAAACCCTATAAATACGAACGGGTTTGCGACCATACTGTTTTCGGGCTAAGCGACATAAAGAAGCTTCAGTTGAAGGCCAGTCTTTTCCATGTGTTCATTCGTAGCCTTGGATGTGTAGATTGACGGGTAGGAGACTAAATGACCCCTTATACTCCGTGCGCCGTCATTCATTACCGTTATTTGTCGTGCTATTATCCATCGTTTCAATGATCGTCATTCCGTTCCGTTTACGCGCTCGTAGGCCGTAGACTCAGGTACAACAGAGACTACCGTGTACAGAACA